>JAQFWZ010000072.1:735535-1030535 GCA_027789725.1 Dendropsophus ebraccatus
TACTTTTTTTTCTCTTCACAGAAATTAACGGTACTGAATTGTGTCCACTGCCATTTGCGCCGGTTAATTTCCTGTCCTCAGATTTTTCCTTTGTTCCACATCTGCGATACCTGAGATTGGATGGAAACCAGCTGAAACCTCCCATCCCCCTGGATGTTATCATGTGTTTCCGCCTTTTGCAGTCTGTGATCATCTAAGGACCATGAGAGGCGCGGACAATCCCAATAACCTGCTCTAGACTGACCTCCTGTACTCACACACCGCTCCATGATGGTATTGTCAGGCAATTAGTACAGTCGTGTTTACTCATGCACAATTATTAGATTTAATGTCACAACTCTGACTAGGACATCAGTCCAACAATCCAAGGGGAACTTTTTACTAATTAAAAACAAAACTTTTATACCTTGACTACACACTCACGACCTATGGAATAACCAAATGGTCCGCTCATGACCTAATAACCAAATGGTCCACTCATGACCTAATAACCAAATAACCAAATGGTCCACTCATGACCTAATAACCAAATGGTCCACTCATGACCTAATAACCAAATAACCAAATGGTCCACCCATGACCTAATAACCAAATGGTCCACTCATGACCCAATAACCAAATGGTCCATTCATGACCTAACAATCAAATGATCTACTAATGACCTAATAACCAAATGATCCACTCATGACCTAATAACCAAATGATCCACTCATGACCTAATAACCAAATGGTCCATTCATGACCTAACAATCAAATGATCTACTAATGACCTAATAACCAAATGATCCACTCATGACCTAATAACCAAATGGTACACTCATGACCTAATAACCAAATGGTCCATTCATGACCTAACAATCAAATGATCTACTAATGACCTAATAACCAAATGGTCCACTCATGACCTAATAACCAAATGGTACACTCATGACCTGATGACCATCACTTCTCCCCATCAGTATTGCAAGATCTGACCAAGCCACTCAAATTCCTCCCATCATCGTCCTATTGGGAAATGTGGCTGAAGATCTTACACAGTGGCTACATGGGTAATCTCCCTAACCCGGCCATGCGGGGAGGCCACCGCTAATCACTTCCATTGCTTATGGGATTGTCCCCAAAAGAAATCATTTTGGTGCAGAATCCCTGTTTTTGCCGCCACACATGTCCCTCATACACTTCCCCTACAACCAGCCTGAGCCCTCTATGGGCAACTCCCCGACACTGACATGAAATCTCCCTCACAAACACAAACAATCTCCCTCGTTCACTTTTCCACATCTCGGCAGCAGCAAGGTGGACAACCCCACAGACCTGGCTAGTACCTAACACTCCTACACCTTCCTGCTGAGAATGGATCGGGTGGAGACATCTTAAACGGTCCCCTATTATTAGACTTAGTGTCGGACTGGGGTATCTGGGCCCACCGGAGGAAATGATCCTAGGGGCTCACCAATGAAAAACCAGTGAGAAACGACATGTCAGTCAGTGTTAGTGCAGGTTCTAAAGCTAGGGGCCCTCAGGACCTCCGGTGGGCCAGTCCCACACTAATTAGACTATTCCCAGCACACAGGGACCGCTTCAGGACAAACACATGGTTTCTGGAACAGAACCTCATAGGGACTCATCCCGTTGCCTAAAATAGTTTCAAATTCTATGTGTCCAATTGCATCCCCACTTCCACTGTCACTAGGATCTGTGAGTCTCAAACCGTCTCAGACATCTTGTCTGTGATTGCACTTTTACTGAATAAAATCTACAGAAGACTCTGTTCCTATGCTGTCAATCACAGTGCAGGGAGAGAGCAACAGGCATCACTTTACAGTATGAATAGATTTATGCTTATATTCAGACATAGCTTTTTTAAAGCAATTTTGCCAAAAATTTGCTGTCAAAATGATGCAATTTTACAGTAAATAGCACAATTCTTGCTAAAATAGTGCAATTATTTTACCACAGATTTGTGGTAAAAATTTTTTACACATTTTGCAGCTCGTTCGGCTAATAACTGTAAATGTGCAGTCAGAAATTATGCAACTTTTTTCATGATTGGCCCAAAATTTTCAGAAATTACACAATTTTTTCGCTAGTGATGAGAATTTTTAAGGGGTTCTCCAGCATTAGAAAAATCATGGCCGCTTTCTTCCAGAGACAGCACCACTCTTGTCTCCAGGTCAGGTGGGGTTTGCAATTAAGCTTCATTCACTTCAATGGAACTGAGCTGCAAACCTGCACCCAACCTGAAGACAAGTGGTGCTGTCTCTGGAACAAAGTAGACATGTTTTTCTAATTTTAGATAACCCCTTTAACATTAAATATGTGGTGGCGTTTTAAAAAATTACAATATTTTTACTGTAAATTTTGTTTAAAATTGGACAATTTTAGAAAAGATTGCCAATCAAAAAAATACACTTTTTGATAATACACTTTGTGATAAAAAATTGTGCAATTTTAGAGCCAGAGTTAAGAGTTTTGCGCCATTCTCGATAAAATTGCAAATAAAAAAACATACAAAAAAGCCTACATTTATGTATAATGTAAAAAAATAGAAATGATAGAAATGTCACTCCTGGCTAACCACAACTAAGAACCGTTCCAAATTTATCTCATTCTCCACATCCCGCAGACTGAGATGGGTCCACACCAGGCACTAAACACAACTAAGAACCATTCCAGATTTATCCCTTTCTTCACATCCCTGAAGACTGAGATGAGTCCACACCAGGCACTAAACATAACTAAGAACCATTCCAGATTTATCTCATTCTCCACATCCCTGGAGACTGAGATGGGTCCACACCAGGCACTAAACACAACTTAGAACCATTCCAGATTTATCTCATTCTCCACATCCCCGGAGACTGAGATGGGTCCACACCAGGCACTAAACACAACTAATAACCATTCCAGATTTATCCCATTCTCCACATCCCCGGAGACTGAGATGGGTCCACACCAGGCACTAAACACAACTAAGAACCATTCTAGATTTATCCTATTCACATCCCTGGAGACTGAGATGGGTCCACACCAGGCACTAAACACAACTAAGAACCATTCCAGATTTATCTCATTCTCCACATCCCCGGAGACTGAGATGGGTCCACACCAGGCACTAAACACAACTAAGAACCGTTCCAGATTTATCCCATTCTCCACATCCCCGGAGACTGAGATGGGTCCACACCAGGCACTAAACACAACTAAGAACCGTTCCAGATTTATCCCATTCTTTACATCCCCGGAGACTGAGATGGGTCCACACCAGGCACTAAACACAACTAAGAACCATTCTAGATTTATCCCATTCTTTGCATCCCTGGAGACTGAGATGGGTCCACACCAGGCACTAAACACAACTAAGAACCATACTAGATTTATCCCATTCTTTGCATCCCTGGAGACTGAGATGGGTCCACACCAGGCACTAAACACAACTAAGAACCATACTAGATTTATCCCATTCTTTGCATCCCTGGAGACTGAGATGGGTCCACACCAGGCACTAAACACAACTAAGAACCATACTAGATTTATCCCATTCTCCACATCCCCGGAGACTGAGATGGGTCCACACCAGGCACTAAACACAACTAAGAACCGTTCCAGATTTATCCCATTCTTTACATCCCCGGAGACTGAGATGGGTCCACACCAGGCACTAAACACAACTAAGAACCATTCCAGATTTATCCCATTCTCCACATCCCCGGAGACTGAGATGGGTCCACACCAGGCACTAAACACAACTAAGAACCATTCCAGATTTATCCCATTCTCCACATCCCCGGAGACTGAGATGGGTCCACACCAGGCACTAAACACAACTAAGAACCGTTCCAGATTTATCCCATTCTTTACATCCCCGGAGACTGAGATGGGTCCACACCAGGCACTAAACACAACTAAGAACCATTCCAGATTTATCCCTTTCTTCACATCCCTGAAGACTGAGATGAGTCCACACCAGGCACTAAACATAACTAAGAACCATTCCAGATTTATCTCATTCTCCACATCCCCGGAGACTGAGATGGGTCCACACCAGGCACTAAACATAACTAAAAACCATTCCAGATTTATCTCATTCTCCACATCCCCGGAGACTGAGATGGGTCCACACCAGGCACTAAACACAACTTAGAACCATTCCAGATTTATCTCATTCTCCACATCCCCGGAGACTGAGATGGGTCCACACCAGGCACTAAACACAACTAAGAACCATTCCAGATTTATCCCATTCTTCACATCCCCGGAGACTGAGATGGGTCCACACCAGGCACTAAACACAACTAAGAACCATTCCAGATTTATCCCATTCTTCACATCCCCGGAGACTGAGATGGGTCCACACCAGGCACTAAACATAACTAAAAACCATTCCAGATTTATCTCATTCTCCACATCCCCGGAGACTGAGATGGGTCCACACCAGGCACTAAACACAACTTAGAACCATTCCAGATTTATCTCATTCTCCACATCCCCGGAGACTGAGATGGGTCCACACCAGGCACTAAACACAACTAAGAACCATTCCAGATTTATCCCATTCTCCACATCCCCGGAGACTGAGATGGGTCGAGACCAGGCACTAAACACAACTAAGAACCATTCTAGATTTATCCTATTCACATCCCTGGAGACTGAGATGGGTCCACACCAGGCACTAAACACAACTAAGAACCATTCCAGATTTATCTCATTCTCCACATCCCCGGAGACTGAGATGGGTCCACACCAGGCACTAAACACAACTAAGAACCGTTCCAGATTTATCCCATTCTCCACATCCCCGGAGACTGAGATGGGTCCACACCAGGCACTAAACACAACTAAGAACCGTTCCAGATTTATCCCATTCTTTACATCCCCGGAGACTGAGATGGGTCCACACCAGGCACTAAACACAACTAAGAACCATTCTAGATTTATCCCATTCTTTGCATCCCTGGAGACTGAGATGGGTCCACACCAGGCACTAAACACAACTAAGAACCATACTAGATTTATCCCATTCTTTGCATCCCTGGAGACTGAGATGGGTCCACACCAGGCACTAAACACAACTAAGAACCATACTAGATTTATCCCATTCTTTGCATCCCTGGAGACTGAGATGGGTCCACACCAGGCACTAAACACAACTAAGAACCATACTAGATTTATCCCATTCTCCACATCCCCGGAGACTGAGATGGGTCCACACCAGGCACTAAACACAACTAAGAACCGTTCCAGATTTATCCCATTCTTTACATCCCTGGAGACTGAGATGGGTCCACACCAGGCACTAAACACAACTAAGAACCATTCCAGATTTATCCCATTCTCCACATCCCCGGAGACTGAGATGGGTCCACACCAGGCACTAAACACAACTAAGAACCATTCCAGATTGATCCCATTCTCCACATCCCCGGAGACTGAGATGGGTCCACACCAGGCACTAAACACAACTAAGAACCGTTCCAGATTTATCCCATTCTTTACATCCCCGGAGACTGAGATGGGTCCACACCAGGCACTAAACACAACTAAGAACCATTCCAGATTTATCCCTTTCTTCACATCCCTGAAGACTGAGATGAGTCCACACCAGGCACTAAACATAACTAAGAACCATTCCAGATTTATCTCATTCTCCACATCCCCGGAGACTGAGATGGGTCCACACCAGGCACTAAACATAACTAAGAACCATTCCAGATTTATCTCATTCTCCACATCCCCGGAGACTGAGATGGGTCCACACCAGGCACTAAACACAACTTAGAACCATTCCAGATTTATCTCATTCTCCACATCCCCGGAGACTGAGATGGGTCCACACCAGGCACTAAACACAACTAAGAACCATTCCAGATTTATCCCATTCTCCACATCCCCGGAGACTGAGATGGGTCCACACCAGGCACTAAACACAACTAAGAACCATTCTAGATTTATCCTATTCACATCCCTAGAGACTGAGATGGGTCCACACCAGGCACTAAACACAACTAAGAACCGTTCCAGATTTATCCCATTCTCCACATCCCCGGAGACTGAGATGGGTCCACACCAGGCACTAAACACAACTAAGAACCGTTCCAGATTTATCCCATTCTTTACATCCCCGGAGACTGAGATGGGTCCACACCAGGCACTAAACACAACTAAGAACCATTCTAGATTTATCCCATTCTTTGCATCCCTGGAGACTGAGATGGGTCCACACCAGGCACTAAACACAACTAAGAACCATACTAGATTTATCCCATTCTTTGCATCCCTGGAGACTGAGATGGGTCCACACCAGGCACTAAACACAACTAAGAACCATACTAGATTTATCCCATTCTCCACATCCCCGGAGACTGAGATGGGTCCACACCAGGCACTAAACATAACTAAGAACCATTCCAGATTTATCTCATTCTCCACATCCCCGGAGACTGAGATGGGTCCACACCAGGCACTAAACACAACTAAGAACCATTCCAGATTTATCCCATTCTTTGCATCCCTGGAGACTGAGATGGGTCCACACCAGGCACTAAACATAACTAAGAACCATTCCAGATTTATCTCATTCTCCACATCCCCGGAGACTGAGATGGGTCCACACCAGGCACTAAACACAACTAAGAACCATTCCAGATTTATCCCATTCTCCACATCCCCAGATATTGAGATGGGTCCACACCAGGCACTAAACACAACTAAGAACCATTCTAGATTTATCCTATTCACATCCCCGGAGACTGAGATGGGTCCACACCAGGCACTAAACACAACTAAGAACCATTCTAGATTTATCCCATTCTTTGCATCCCTGGAGACTGAGATGGGTCCACACCAGGCACTAAACATAACTAAGAACCATTCCAGATTTATCTCATTCTCCACATCCCCGGAGACTGAGATGGGTCCACACCAGGCACTAAACACAACTAAGAACCGTTCCAGATTTATCCCATTCTCCACATTCCCGGAGACTGAGATGGGTCCACACCAGGCACTAAACACAACTTAGAACCATTCCAGATTTATCTCATTCTCCACATCCCCGGAGACTGAGATGGGTCCACCCCAGGCACTAAACACAACTAAGAACCGTTCCAGATTTATCCCATTCTCCACATTCCCGGAGACTGAGATGGGTCCACACCAGGCACTAAACACAACTAAGAACCATTCCAGATTTATCCCATTCTTTGCATCCCTGGAGACTGAGATGGGTCCACACCAGGCACTAAACACAACTAAGAACCATTCTAGATTTATCCCATTCTTTACATCCCCGGAGACTGAGATGGGTCCACACCAGGCACTAAACATAACTAAGAACCATTCCTTAATATAACAATTCCCCCTTATAAAATTACCCTTATCCAAAAAAATAAAAACATCCACATATTTGGTATCGCCGCTCCCGTACTGACCTGAACTATAATATTATCTCATTGTTTATCCCACATGGTGAGTGCTATAATAATAAAATAAAAACCTACACCACACTTGCTGCATTTTGTTAGTTTAAAAAGTTAGTAATTAATAGGTTGTATGTAGCTAAAGATGGGGCCAATAGAAAGTACAACTCGTCCCGCAAAAAAACAAGCCCCCACACTGTATGTCCACTAAGGAATGGATATGGCACTTGGAAGGCGACAAAGATAAACAAAAACAAAATAAGAAGTTAAAAAAGAAGGGCCCTATCCCAAAGCTTTGTATTTCCCATGTTATGTACATCTCGGTGTTGTATACTACATGAACACGATGCACTTTGCTGTTAGCAGAAACACTTGAGTATCCGCAGTGAAAGGACACGGGGAGGAGGGAGCAGCGGATCCCAGCCACAACCGGCCTGCTTTTTTCATGCACTAGTTTCAGTAAATCTCCTTAAAGAGGTACGCCGGCGAAAATCTTTTTCTTTCAAATCAATTGGTGTCAGAAAGTTATATAGATTTGTAATTTACTTGTATTTAAAAATCTCCAGTCTTCCAGTACTTATCAGCTGCTGTATGTCCTGCAGGAAGTGGTGTATTCTCTCCAGTCTGACACAGTGCTCTCTGCTGCCACCTCTGTCCATGTCAGGGACTGTCCAGAGCAGGAGAGGTTTTCTATGGGGATTTGCTGCTGGTCTGGACAGTTCCTGACATGGACAGAGGTGGCAGCAGAGAGCACTGTGTCACACTGGAAAGAATACACCAATTCCTGCAGGACATACAGCAGCTGATAAGTGCTGGAAGACTGGAGATTTTTGTATAGAAGTAAATTACATATCTGTGTCACTTTCTGACAACTGTTGATTTGAAAAGAAGATTTTGCTGGAGTGCCCCTTTAAATGTAGGGCACTTAATGATACTGCTTGCTTGTGTACATTTATTGGTATTCCTGAGTTACAGTAGTTTCTTTTACGTTTGTTTCTGTATTGTATTTTAGTGTCTTGTTGCATGACTTGTTACCGTATTGTATTTACTTTATTCACTTTAATGTATTTTCATTTTCTACAATAAAAAAAGAAACATAAACTGAAACCCCGAAACCTAAAAGCCCCCTGTGTCCTTTATAAATGGCCAATAGGAACATGGGGGCACCTTCTGCTCCATCACCACTAGGTGTCTCACTCTTCTGTTGGTTTAGCTGAAGCTCTAAGGGTTAGCTGCTTTGTCTTCTGGAGACTGGTCTGGCCAATCACTGGGGCAGGTACCCCACACATGCTAGCCTATCACACTTTCTGCCCCATCACCACTAGGTGTCTCACTCTCCCGTTTCGGTTAGCTGCTTTGTCTTCTGGAGACTGGTCTGGCCAATCACTGGGGCAGGTACCCCTCACATGCTAGCCTATCACACTTTCTGCTTCTCTTCTTTCCCCACCATTAGGAGGTTGGACCCGTTGAGCCCTATATAAGTAAGTTAGTTCCTGGTGGGAGGGTCTTTTTTCAGTAGTAGAGTTGGTGAGAGACAGAGTTGGTTTATAGTCTGAGAGCAAGAACGTATACACTAAGCCCAAAGGTGGGGTAACTGTCAGCTGGGTTGGACCTTGTCTACACCTGGGATCCCTCTAAAAGGTCAGGACAATCTACAGAGCCAGAGATCCAGTGGAACAAAGAGCCTAAGCTGAAGTATCCCACTGGTATCTGCTCGGCCTCCTCGGGTAAGCTTGAGGGGTTAGGTTTGCCCAGTAGTTCAGGCCTGGGGCTCGTGCCACCTAACCTGACACTCACTGGACTTGTTCGGCAAAAGGCGGTCTTCTTCTTCACTACTTATTCTAACCGTGAGTAAGAGGTCTTCTTTTTCTACACCAAGTCACTCTTCACACTATGGCGGCAGAGTACTGCACCAATTAGGCAAAGTCCCCAAGACAGCCCCTGAACCGAAGTCAAACAACACTTCTTCTACTTCCTTCTTCTATCAGCTACCACCTCAAGCACCGAGTAAAGTTATTGCACCCAAGATGGTAAGTAAAAGTTCTCCTCTGTTCAAGCACTGGACTCTGTGCTCATTTTTCTCTTTGCCGCACCTGCACCCCCACACTTGTGCTACACAGCGTAGTGCCAGTGTGTCCGGCGGTGAGTACCACCACTTCTGGCCACCATGTGGCCCAGAAAGACACCAGAGGCTCACTTCCTGTTACCACCTAGCAACAACGGCACATGGCTTGGTGGAAATTGCTTGAGGAAAGTTTTTGACATTAGGCCCTAAAAACAAAAATTTTCATTTTTTTTCCTAATAAAATACAAGGAATCTAGGTGTATAAGCACCCCAGACTTTATCATGGCCTTTCTCTGGAGTACAGCAGAATCCCATATGGGCACATGGCAGGGTTCGGGAGGAGATGGCGGCCATTCTTAGTATGGATTTTGTTTGTTTTTGCTGGGAGGGCTTTACGGCAAGACTACTCTACTTACACAACTCATGGCGGGGGAGGGGGGGTGATACAAAATGCATTGAAGTCATCAGTGGGTCAGTGCGATGGAGACTTTTTTTAGGGTAATTTTGCCTGTTGGCGAGAACCCCAAACACCTTTTTATATATTGGCTAATCTTCTTTTTGGAGGAGTCTCTGGTTTGGCTAATGAGTTTTCCTCCTAGGAGCAGGAGGGCATCCACACGGTCAGTGTTACACCGGCTTCCTCCTGGCCACGTCACCGGCTCTTCTCGGCTTGAAATGTATCTTTCATGTTGTTCCCATCATGCAGTTCTGCTGCCATCTACTGGTAAGATTAGATATTGATTTCTCTATGAAGCTTTCTTATGATTTGCTGGCTAGAAAAAATACTATGGTACCATGTCAGCCAGTGAGATCCTTGTGGGGGTTAATACTAACGATCAAAGTATCTCAGGAGTGAGACCTTTATTGGCCGACAAAAAAACAGTTTGTTAGAATATTAGAATTTCAGGACTCAAAAGATTCCTTCATCAGACAAGTTTCTTTTATTTTTTTATTTTCTCCTCCGGCAGAGAGAGTGGTGGGTGATGGTGGGTGGTGATGGTGTGTGGAGGGTGATGGTAGATGGAGGGTGGTGGTGGATGGAGGGTGGTAGATGAGGGATGGAGGATGGTGGATGATGGTGGATGGAGGGTGATGGTGGATGGAGGGTGGTGGTGGATGGAGGGTGGTAGATGAGGGATGGAGGATGATGGTGGATGGAGGGTGATGGTGGATGGAGGGTGGTGGTGGATGGTGAGTGGTAGATGAGGGGAGGATGGGTGGTGGTGGATGAGGGATGGAGGGAGATGGATGGTGGGTGGTGATGGTGTGTGGAGGGTGATGGTAGATGGAGGGTGGTGTTGGATGGAGGGTGGTGGATGAGGGATGGAGGATGGTGGATGGTGCATGGAGGGTGGTGGATGGTGCATGGAGGGTGGTGGGTGATGGTGGATGAAGGGTGGTGGGTGATGGTGGATGAAGGGTGACGGTGGATGGAGGGTGGTGGTGGATGGTGAGTGGTGGATGAGGGGAGGATGGGTGGTGGTGGATGAGGGATGGAGGGAGATGGATGGTGGGTGGTGATGGTGTGTGGAGGGTGATGGTAGATGGAGGGTGGTGTTGGATGGAGGGTGGTGGATGAGGGATGGAGGATGGTGGATGATGGTGGATGGAGGGTGATGGTGGATGGAGGGTGATGGTGGATGGAGGGTGGTGGATGAGGGATGGAGGGTGATGGTGGATGGAGGGTGGTGGATGGTGCATGGAGGGTGGTGGGTGATGGTGGATGGAGGGTGGTGGGTGATGGTGGATGAAGGGTGGTGGGTGATGGAGGGTGGTGGTGGATGGTGAGTGGTGGATGAGGGGAGGATGGGTGGTGGTGGATGAGGGATGGGAGGAGATGGAGGGAGGGTGGTGGTGGATGTAGGGTGGTGGACAGATGGTGGATGAGGAATGGTGGTTGGTGGTAGATGGAGGATGTTCTTATTATTACAAGTATTATGGGGGTAGATTTATCAAACACGGTGTAAAGTGGAATTGGCTCAGTTGCCCCCGGCAATTAATCAGATTCAAGTTTTTATTTTCCAAACAATCTGTAAGGAATGAGAGGTGGAATCTGATTTGTTGCCAGGGGCAACTGAGCCAATTCTACACCATGTCTAATAAATCTCCTCCTATGTGTTTATACTGTTTTTGCTTGAATGCCTATTGTATATATCAGTGCTCCCCAACCTCTTCCCCCTCGGGGCGCCCCTACTAAATGATGTTCTACAAAATAAGAAAAGTGTCATACAGGGACTCATAGGTGACGTCTTCTTTGATCTGAGGCGTCACTTTCCCTTTTCCTCTCCATCCGGCCCAGACCTCCATGATGATTTCTTCCAGATACGTTTCATCTTTTCAGAACCTGCGAGACAAACAATTTAGGCTCCGCCCATTTCTAGCAACTTCCTTTCCTTTCTCCCTCCTGTCGGCTCCCATAGTAACTGCGCTGTGTGGGATGCCCCCTGTATGTAGGATCCCCTGCTGTGCCCCCTGTATGTAGGATCCCCTGCTGTGCCCCCTGTATGTAGGATCCCCTGCTGTGCCCCCTGTATGTAGGATCCCCTGCTGTGGCCCCTGTATGTAGGATCCCCTGCTGTGCCCCCTGTATGTAGGATCCCCTGCTGTGCCCCCTGTATGTAGGATCCCCTGCTGTGCCCCCTGTATGTAGGATCCCCTGCTGTGCCCCCTGTATGTAGGATCCCCTGCTGTGCCCCCTGTATGTAGGATCCCCTGCTGTGCCCCCTGTATGTAGGATCCCCTGCTGTGCCCCCTGTATGTAGGATCCCCTGCTGTGCCCCCTGTATGTAGGATCCCCTGCTGTGCCCCCTGTATGTAGGATCCCCTGCTGTGCCCCCTGTATGTAGGATCCCCTGCTGTGCCCCCTGTATGTAGGATCCCCTGCTGTGCCCCCTGTATGTAGGATTCCCTGCCGTGCCCCCTGTATGTAGGATCCCCTGCTGTGCCCCCAGGGACGTTTTAATACATTGGTGGGCCCAGTGCACAGCCCTCAAGAGTGGGCCCCCCCCTTCCCTTTCGGCACATTGTATAATGTACTGAATTTGCCCCCACACTGTATCAAGAGCCCCAATACATACAGTAGTTACCTTATAACACTATTTCCACCATACAGTGATTACATATTACATAAAAACTGCACTAAACAAAACATCACCAAAATATTACCAATGATACCATTACATAATACCGCCACATCATGACCCCTAACACTACAACCCTATAACAGAGTGCAGTTACATCCAGTGACTCACCGGGGGCGTCTTCTCCGATCAGAGTCTGTCACCTTTTCTTTTTCTCTCCATCCAGCGTAGGCCACCTTGAAGTCTTCTCCTGGCTGTGAATCTTCTCTCCAGAATCTGCCAGACAAATATTTTAGGCTCCAACACATACAGTAGTTAGGTCCCTTGTACCCCTATACAGTAGTTACACCCCTCTGTACCCCTACATAGTTACACCCCTCTGTGCTTCCATAGTTTTAAGGTGTCCCTGTAGTATATAGCCCCTCATGTGCTCCTCCAGTTATATACAGCCCTCCTGTGCGCTCCCCCATTAGTATATAGCCCCCCTGTGCACTCTCCCCAGTAGTATATAGCCCCCCCCTTTGCTCTCCCACAATAGTATATAGCCCCCCTGTGCTCTCCCACAATAGTATATAGCCCCCCTGTGCTCTCCCCCAATAGTATATAGCCCCCCTGTGCTCTCCAATAGTATATAGACCCCTATGCTCTCCCACAATAGTATATAGCCCCCCTGTACTCTCCCCCAATAGTATATAGCCCCCCTGTGCTCCCCCCCAATAGTATATAGCCCCCTGTGCTCTCCCCCAATAGTAAATAGCCCCCCTGTTCTCCCCCCCAATAGTATATAGCCCCCTGTGCTCTCCCCAATAGTATATAGCCCCCCTGTGCTCTCCATAATATATAGCCCCACTGTGCTCTCCCCCATAGTATCTAGACCCCTGTGCTCCCCAATAGTATATAGACCCCTGTGCTCCCCAATAGTATATAGCTCCCCTGTGCTCCCCAATAGTATATAGCCCCCTGTGCTCCCCAATAGTATATAGCTTCCCTGTGCTCCCCCATAGTATATAGCCCCCTGTGCTCCCCCATAGTATATAGCCTCCTGTGCTCCCCCATAGTATATAGCCCCCTGTGCTCCCCAGTAGTAGATAGCCCCCTGTGCTCCCCAGTAGTATATAGCTCCCCTGTGCTCCCCAGTAGTATATAGCTCCCCTGTGCTCCCCCATAGTATATAGCTTCCCTGTGCTCCCCAGTAGTATATAGTCCCCTGTGCTCCCCAGTAGTATATAACTCCCCTGTGCTCCCCATAGTATAAAGACCCCTGTGCTCCCCAGTAGTATATAGTCCCCTGTGCTCCCCCATAGTATATAGCTCCCCTGTGCTCCCCCATAGTATATAGCTCCCCTGTGCTTCCCCATAGTATATAGCCCCCTGTGCTCCCCATAGTATATAGACCCCTGTGCTCCCCAGTAGTATATAGTCCCCTGTGCTCCCCCATAGTATATAGCTCCCCTGTGCTCCCCCATAGTATATAGCTCCCCCATAGTATATAGCTCCCCTGTGCTCCCCCATAGTATATAGCTCCCCTGTGCTCCCCCATAGTATATAGACCCCTGTGCTCCCCATAGTATATAGCTCCCCTGTGCTCCCCATAGTATATAGACCCCTGTGCTCCCCATAGTATATAGACCCCTATGCTCCCCCATAGTATATAGCTCCCCTGTGCTCCCCCATAGTATATAGCTCCCCTGTGCTCCCCATAGTATATAGACCCCTGTGCTCCCCAGTAGTATATAGTCCCCTGTGCTCCCCCATAGTATATAGCTCCCCTGTGCTCCCCCATAGTATATAGCTCCCCCATAGTATATAGCTCCCCTGTGCTCCCCCATAGTATATAGCTCCCCTGTGCTCCCCCATAGTATATAGCTTCCCTGTGCTCCCCATAGTATATAGACCCCTGTGCTCCCCCATAGTATATAGCTCCCCTGTGCTCCCCAGTAGTATATAGACCCCTGTGCTCCCCCATAGTATATAGCTCCCCTGTGCTCCCCCTTAGTATATAGCTCCCCTGTGCTCCCCATAGTATATAGCTCCCCTGTGCTCCCCATAGTATATAGACCCCTGTGCTCCCCAGTAGTATATAGTCCCCTGTGCTCCCCCATAGTATATAGCTCCCCCATAGTATAAAGCTCCCCTGTCCTCCCCCATAGTATATAGCTCCCCTGTGCTCCCCCATAGTATATAGCCCCCTGTGCTCCCCCATAGTATATAGACCCCTGTGCTCCCCATAGTATATAGACCCCTGTGCTCCCCAGTAGTATATAGCTCCCCTGTGCTCCCCATAGTATATAGACCCCTGTGCTCCCCAGTAGTATATAGTCCCCTGTGCTCCCCCATAGTATATAGCTCCCCTGTGCTCCCCCATAGTATATAGCTTCCCTGTGCTCCCCATAGTATATAGACCCCTGTGCTCCCCAGTAGTATATAGTCCCCTGTGACCCCCTATAGTATATAGCTCCCCTGTGCTCCCCCATAGTATATAGCTCCCCTGTGCACCCCATAGTATATAGACCCCTGTGCTCCCCATAGTATATAGACCCCTGTGCTCCCCAGGAGTATATAGCTCCCCTGTGCTCCCCCATAGTATATAGCTCCCCTGTGCTCCCCCATAGTATATAGCTCCCCTGTGCTCCCCCATAGTATATAGCTCCCCTGTGCTCCCCCATAGTATATAGCCCCCTGTGCTCCCCCATAGTATATAGCTCCCCTGTGTTCCCCCATAGTATATAGCTCCCCTGTGCTCCCCAGTAGTATATAGTTCCCCTGTGCTCCCCCATAGTATATAGCTCCCCTGTGCTTTCCCATAGTATATAGCCCCCTGTGCTCCCCCATAGTATATAGCTCCCCTGTGTTCCCCCATAGTATATAGCTCCCCTGTGCTCCCCAGTAGTATATAGCTCCCCTGTGCTCCCCCATAGTATATAGCTCCCCTGTGCTTTCCCATAGTATATATCCCCCTGTGCTCCCCCATAGTATATTGCTCCCCTGTGCTCCCCCATAGTATATAGCTCCCCTGTGCTCCCCCATAGTATATAGTTCCCCTGTGCTCCCCCATAGTATATAGCCCCCTGTGCTCCCCCATAGTATATAGCCCCCTGTGCTCCCCAATAGTATATAGCCCCCTGTGCTGCCCAGTAGTATATAGCCCCCTGTGCTCCCCAGTAGTATATAGCTCCCCTGTGCTCCCCAGTAGTATATAGCTCCCCTGTGCTCCCCCATAGTATATTGCTCCCCTGTGCTCCCCCATAGTATATAGCTCCCCTGTGCTCCCCAGTAGTATATAGCCCCCTGTGCTCCCCCATAGTATATAGCCCCCTGTGCTCCCCAATAGTATATAGCTCCCCCTCCCATATAACATTGAAAAAAACAAACACTGTTACTCACCTGGATCCACGTGTTCCTCTTCTCTTCCCTCCTGTGGCCGCACTTCCTGCGGTCACAAGAGGCTGCACTCCCCTTACCCTCGCGCCGACGCTCCAGTGACGTCGGGCGCTAGAGGGAGAGTGCGGCCTCTTGTGACCGCAGGAAGTGCGGCCACAAGAGGGACTGACAGGGAGGGAGCCAATGGCTCTCTCTCTGTCAGTATCGCTGCTGCTGCAGCGCTGAAGCGCCGCAGCAGCAGCGGGCGGGGGCAGCGGCGAACGCCGGGGCCCTGCAGGGGGCGCCATGGAGGGGTAAGTAGATTACCCATCCATGGCGCTCCCCCCTGACAGGCTGGTGGCCGGAGCCCTGTGCGACCGCATTGGTCGCACATAGCAACGGCTGGCCTGCTCGGGGGGCCCCTTTAACCAGTGGGCCCGGTGCACGTGCACCATGTGCCCTCTGGTTAAAGCGGCCCTGTGTGCCCCCTGTATGTAGGATCCCCTGCTGTGCCCCCTGTATGTAGGATCCCCTGCTGTGCCCCCTGTATGTAGGATCCCCTGCTGTGCCCCCTGTATGTAGGATCCCCTGCTGTGCCCCCTGTATGTAGGATCCCCTGCTGTGCCCCCTGTATGTAGGATCCCCTGCTGTGCCCCCTGTATGTAGGATCCCCTGCTGTGCCCCCTGTATGTAGGATCCCCTGCTGTGCCCCCATGACCTAATAATGCCCCCAGAGGTGGCCCCCATAAGCTAATAATGCCCCATGCTGTGCCCCCATGAGCTAATAATGCCCCCAGAGGTGCCCCCATATACTAATAATGCCCCCAGAGGTGCCTCCATATACTAATAATGCCCCCAGAGGTGCCCTCATATTAGAATAATGCCCCCAAAGGTGCCCCCATATACTAATAATGCCCCCAGAGGTTCCCCCATGAGCTAATAATGCCCCCAGAGGTGCCCCCATATACTAATAATGCCCCCAGAGGTGCCCCCATGAGCTAATAATGCCCCCAGAGGTGCCCCCGCATGAACTAATAATGTCCCCAGAGGTGCCCCATGAACTAATAATGCCCCCAGAGGTGCCCCCATATACTAATAATGCCCCCAGAGGTGCCCCCATATACTAATAATGCCCCCAGAGGTGCCCCCATATACTAATAATGCCCCCAGAGGTGCCCCCATAAGCTAAAAATGCCCCCAGAGGTGCCCCCATATACTAATAATGCCCCCAGAGGTGCCCCCATATACTAATAATGCCCCCAGAGGTGCCCCCATATACTAATAATGCCCCCAGAGGTGCCCCCATATACTAATAATGCCCCCAGAGGTGCCCCATATACTAATAATGCCCCCAGAGGTGCCCCCATATACTAATAATGCCCCCAGAGGTGCCCCCATATACTAATAATGCCCCCAGAGGTGCCCCCATACACTAATAATGCCCCCAGAGGTGCCCCTAAAAAAACAAACATCCTACTCACCTAATCCGCGCTGTGGCTGCAGGCAGCAGCTCTTCCTCCTCCTCTTCGGGCTCCATCTTGCGAGCCGCAGGGACGGGACTTCCGGCAGACGTGATGACGTCACATGATCACGCCTGCCGGAGAGGTCACGTCCCGGCCTCCCATAGGCTGCTGGTATGAAGTGGCGGGGGCCTATGGGAGGGAATGTAGGAGCAGGATGCTGACACTTCCTGCTCCTGCATTCTGCTAACTTTAATGTTCCGCCCGCTCGCAGTGCGGGCGGAACATCAAAGTGATCCATGCATCCCGAAAAGCTGCGCGGCCGCAGCTTCTCGGGATGCTTAAAGTGACAGCGCACATTTCCCACCGGGATCCCGCGGCACCCCTGGCGGGTTCTCCTGGCACCCCGGTTGGGAAACGCTGGTATAAAGAATGAAAAATTTTCAAATGTTTTTTGTCTTGTCCTCAGCAAGGATGGAAGGTAGGGCTCTTGGGGGTGTTTGAGCCGTGTGGGCACTGGGGGTGTGATGGGGCAGCGTGGGCACAGGGGTGTGATGGGGCGGTGTGGGCACTGGGGGGGATGGGCACAGGGGGGTGATGGGGCGGTGTGGGCACTGGTGGGGATGGGCACAGGCGGGTGATGGGGCGGTGTGGGCACTGGGGGGGATGGGCATAGGGGGGTGATGGGGCGGTGTGGGCACTGGGGGGGATGGGCACAGGGGGGTGATGGGGCGGTGTGGGCACTGGGGGGGATGGGCACAGGGGGGTGATGGGGCGGTGTGGGCACTGGCGGGGATGGGCACAGGCGGGTGATGGGGCAGTGTGAGCACTGGGAGGTGATGGGGCGATGTGAGCGCTGGGGGGTGATGGGTACTGGGGGGGTTGATTGGGCAGTGTAAGCACTGCGGGGTGATGGGGCGGTGTGGGCACTGGGGGGCATTATGGGGGGTAGGCACTGGGTGGCATGATGGGGCAGTGTGGGCATTGGGGGGCATTATGGGGCTGTGTGGGCACTGGGGGGGATGGGGCTGTGTGGGCACTGGGTGGTATGATGGGGCAGTGTGGGCATTGGGGGGCATTATGGGGCTGTGTGGGCACTGGGTGGTATGATGGGGCAGTGTGGGCATTGGGGGGCATTATGGGGCTGTGTGGGCACTGGGGGGGATGGGGCTGTGTGGGCACTGGGTGGCATGATGGGGCAGTGTGGGCATTGGGGGGCATTATGGGGCTGTGTGGGCACTGGGCGGGTGATGGCTCAGGAAGAGAAGCTCTGATACCTGGAGGAGGATAATAATTCCTTCCAGTGATACACCACTAATGCCCCTATTCCACGGGTCGTTTAGAGGAGCAAACGAGCGCTCTCAGCGCTCGTTTGCTCCTCGTTCCCTGCTCGCTGCCGCCGCTATTCAACGCGGCTGCAGCGAGCGGGTGAGTGCGGGAGGGGCGGCGGGGAGCTGCGGGGGGGGCTGCCCGGGGGATCGCTGATCGTCCGGGCAGCCCATAGGATATAGCAGCGCCTGCTGCCGATGCTCCTATTCAACGGAGCGACGGCCGCAGATCGCTGCTATATCAGTCGCTTCTTTTTCGACATGTTGAAAAAACAAGCGACTGCAACGATCAGCCGACATGAACGATGTCGGCTGATCGTTGCACTCTATTCCACCGGACGATTATCGTCCGTAGCGGTCGAATACGAACGATAATCGTTCCGTGGAATAGGGCCTTAAGGGGAGGCCTCCATGACTGGGGATTGGGGGCAGGGTCCCTGACAGTTGGATCAGAATGGTAGGGGTTAATGTCTAGACGGAGTGGAGAGAAAGGGGGGTTAGTGTAAGGTCATAGTTGATTGGTGGGGGGGGGGCAGGGGGGGTTAGTGTAAGGTCGTAGGACAGTTGATTGGTGGGGGGCAGGGGGGGGTTAGTGTAAGGTCATAGGACAGTTGATTGGTGGGGGGGCAGTTAGTGTAAGGTTATAGGACAGTTAATTGGTGGGGGGGCAGGGGGGGTTAGTGTAAGGTCATAGGACAGTTGATTGGTGGGGGGCAGGGGGGGGGTTAGTGTAAGGTCGTAGGACAGTTGATTGGTGGGGGGGACAGGTGGGGGGTTAGTGTAAGGTCATAGGACAGTTGATTGGTGGGGGGCAGGGGGGGTTAGTGTAAGGTCATAGGACAGTTGATTGGTGGGGGGCAGGGGGGGTTAGTGTAAGGTCGTAGGACAGTTGATTGGTGGGGGGGGCAGTTAGTGTAAGGTCATAGGACAGTTGATTGGTGGGGGGGCAGTTAGTGTAAGGTCATAGGACAGTTGATTGGGGGGGGGCAGTTAGTGTAAGGTCATAGGACAGTTGATTGGTGGGGGGCAGGGGGGGTTAGGGTATTCAGTCTTTGGCAAGGGGGCATTGGTACCTTTTTCCTGGTTACCTGCAGAGGAATCTGCTGCCCTTATGTTATGGCCCCCAAGTTCAGCAAGGGGGAGATTGTCTGTCTGTCCTGGATTGTGCTCCTGTCACGGCAGCTTAGCAGTGGAGGGTCCTCAAAGTCAGGTGGCATTTAACCATTATTGCAGAGACGGGGGGGACGGGGGCAACTAAACGGTTCTGGACCCCCTTACTGGTTTAATGGATGGTGGATTATGTTTGGTGGACTGGTGAGGGGTGGTTGCACACACCTAGCTAATGTCTGGTGTCCTGAGCCACGGGGTAATCGGCTGAGGGTAAAGCATACGAGTAATGGTCAACAGGGTCCGCTAGTCGTAATATTTCAGGCTTCGAGCATCGTCTATCTGGGGGTTTGGGGTATGGGGGGTGGGAGCGATCCCAAGATCAACAATACACAAGATGACTAGGTTATTGTGGATCTCAGGCTAGCTCCAAACCCCCTAACACTTACTATCATTTCTTCCATGTGTTGAATGTAAGTAACAGACGGAGGATCAGTGAAGGATCAGTGAAGGATCAGTGGAGGATCAGTGGAGGATCAGTGAAGGATCAGTGGAGGATCAGTAGAGGATTAGCAGAGGATCACTGAAGGATCAGTAGAGGATTAGCAGAGGATCAGTGAAGGATCGCTAATCCTCCACTGATCCTCCAGTGATCCTTCACTGATCCTCTGCTAGGGCCCTTGCACACTGAGCAATTCTCGAGGAATTGTAGCTGAAAGTTTTCAGGCAGAATTCAAGCAGAATTTAAGCCCCCCATTGACTTCTATAGGATTCCTCTAGCAGATCTGCGGCAGAAAATTCTGCTCTGAAATTCTGCAGTGTGAACAACAGAGCAGAAAACCCATTGAACACAATGGGAATTTGCTCTGTACATTTTTTACGGGAGGAATTTCAAGCTGAATTTCAAGCTGAATTTCAAGCTGAATTCCTCCCCTTTTCCACAGTGTGCACATAGCCCTAATCAGTAAAGGATCAGTGGAGGATTAGCAGAGGATCAGTGAAGGATCAGTGGAGGATTAGCAGAGGATCAGTGAAGGATCAGTGGAGGATTAGCAGAGGATCAGTGAAGGATCAGTGGAGGATTAGCGGAGGATCAGTAAAGGATCAGTGGAGGATTAGCAGAGGATCAGTGAAGGATCAGTGGAGGATTAGCAGAGGATCAGTAAAGGATCAGTGGAGGATTAGCAGAGGATCAGTGAAGGATCAGTGGAGGATTAGCAGAGGATCAGTGAAGGATCAGTGGAGGATTAGTAGAGGATCAGTGGAGGATCAGTGGAGGATTAGCAGAGGATCGGTGAAGGATCAGTGGAGAATTAGCAGAGGATCACTGAAGGATCAGTAGAGGATTAGCAGAGGATCAGTGAAGGATCACTGGAAGATCAGTAGAGGATTAGCGGAGGATCAGTGAAGGATCAGTGGAGGATTAGCGGAGGATCAGTGAAGGATCAGTGGAGGATTAGCAGAGGATCAGTGGAGGATTAGCAGAGGATCAGTGGAGGATTAGCAGAGGATCGGTGAAGGATCAGTGGAGGATTAGTGAAGGATCAGTGGAGGATTAGCGGAGGATCAGTGGAGGATTAGCGGTGGATCAGTGGAGGATCAGTGGAGGATCAGCGGAGGATCAGTGAAGGATCAGTGGAGGATTAGCGGAGGATCAGTGAAGGATCAGTGGAGGATTAGCAGAGGATCAGTGGAGGATTAGCAGAGGATCAGTGGAGGATTAGCAGAGGATCGGTGAAGGATCAGTGGAGGATCAGCGGAGGATCAGTGAACCTCCAGTCTCTCAGATTGTCAGGGATTCCTCACATTTAGTCGTGACTATGGTGAATGTGAATGGGAGAACGGCCTTGGCTATGCTGGGGTGACCGGCCCTCGTGGAGGACGTTATATTATAGATCACATTCTGAATCTAATTCCGATGAATAACCTCAATAACACTTCTCAAAACTCTAAGAACTAGGACTGGGAAATACAAGCTCCGGTCCTCTTTTTCCCTACATACCCGGTAGTCTTGTCACCCATCGAGGGGTTAAGCTGTCTGGGACCCTCGCTGTTCTCCTTTGTTGGTTGCAGGATTATTTTGTGCCCTCATTCGACCCCCCCTCCCCCCTCCCTCCCAAACCCCCAACTCTGCCTAATTGGATAACACAAGGCCCTGGGCTCATTGAGCTCTATTGTAAAGGCTCCTAGTGACAGCTGCAACAATAGACCAGACTGGTGGCTCCCAAACCTCCCCCCCTCTCGCCGCATCTTCTCCAATGCTCACTTCTGTCCATCGGTCGCCTGATCCGCGTCTCCTCATCCTTCTCGCACACAGGTAAGTCATTTTGCTTTCTCAGGGAGTTGTGGAAACAAGACAGAACATGACTTGTCGGATTTAGCATGAGGCGTCTGGGACTTTTACCCTGATGAAGATGAGAACCATCCCTTACCGGGGCCTTATCATTCCCTGCAGCCTATAAAACCAATGACATTTCTGTAATTCCTGACTGAATCCCGCCTCTAGCTCCGGCCGTTGTTCTTACTTTGATGGGGTTTGTCACTTTTCTTCTCTCTGTAAATGATTTAGTTGTATAGTTGTGTCTCCTGGTCCTGTACACTGCGGACTATCCCGCCCCGAGGGGGGGGGGGGGGGGGGCTGTCTGCCGTGGAGTCCTCATGGATTCCTTAGCACCCTTTCTTTATTTTATGAGGTGGGAGCGTCTTAGGGCCTTATTCCACGGGACGATTATCGTTTGACTTATCGTTACATTGTTCGGATCTAAATGATAATCGTTCAGTTAAATAGCAGTTAACGATTAAACGACGAATGAGAAATCGTTGATCGTTTAATAAGACCTGGACCTATTTTTATCGCTGCTCGTTCACAAACCGTTCGCATTGAATAAGATGTCATTCACAGTAGCAACAAACGCAATAGCGACGACAAGACGACCGCAAGAACGATCATAAGTAACGATTATCGTTCCATGTAAATGGGTGAACGATTTCAGGCCGTTCGAAATAGCGGTCGTTTGAAATTGTTTATCGTTAACGATTATGCAAACGATAATCTTTCCGTGGAATTGGCCCTAAGGCTCCTCTTACACGTACAGATCAATCACTTAATCCCTCATTTAGTGAATGACAAGTGGCGCTTTTTCATTTAAACGATAGGTTGTTAGACGCTGTAGTCATTAATCTGATCGTGCATATTCATACTTACTGTAGTATCTATATACTGTAAGTGGTCGTATCTATATACTGTAAATATTCATACTTATGTTGGTATCTATATACTGTAAGTGGTCGTATCTATATACTGTAAATATTCATACTTACTGTAGTATCTATATACTGTAAGTGGTCGTATCTATATACTGTAAGTGGTCGTATCTATATACTGTAAATATTCATACTTACTGTAGTATCTATATACTGTAAGTGGTCGTATCTATATACTGTAAATATTCATACTTATGTTGGTATCTATATACTGTAAGTGGTCGTATCTATATACTGTAAATATTCATACTTACAGTATCTATATACTGTAAGTGGTCGTATCTATATACTGTAAATATTCATACTTATGTTGCTTTAGTATCTAAATGGTCGTAATTGTGTTGGTATCTATAGAGTATATAGAGTATATATAGAGCACGCTTCACTAGCTCTGTGACCCCAGACTTCTCATTCCCCGGAGCCGCGTTGTGCGTCATCTCCTCCTCATCCTCACTCTGCACCTGACGCATTTCTCCAGCTTTCCTCCCCACCAGTTGGCGCCTTCAGTCTCGGCCTGTGTGCTGCGCTGTTCCTTTTTTTTCTTGCTTCTGGAATAAGTTGACAGCTGCTGCCGTTCCCCACACTGACAGGTGTCTCTTAGCGTATGCTCACACACATTGGAGTTTCAATGCTAAACACAATGCTGGACGGCAATTAAATGATGACTTACTGCAGTTAGTTGATGCATTTTGATTGCGTTGCTGCATGTGTGAACACAGCCTTAGAGTTCTCATATGATTCATTGCACCTTACTGTATTGCACATATATTATTGCAAACCTGCTGCTGTTCAAGAATCTCGTGTCTATTCCTCCTCCTCACCGGCTCATCCCGCTCTAGAATCGCGGCTTAACACGTTTCCTGCTGCCACAATCATGGGACTCCATAACGCTGGGACTCCTTGTGTGCCTGACGGCCGTCATCGCCCCCTTGCGGGTGCACGGGTAGTGCCAGGGGTCACTAAGGCCTCATTCTCAGGTGGGTAGTGGCGGGGGTCACTAAGGCCTCATTCTCAGGTGGGTAGTGCCAGGGGTCACTAAGGCCTCATTCTCAGGTGGGTAGTGGCGGGGGTCACTAAGGCCTCATTCTCAGGTGGGTAGTGCCGGGGGTCACTAAGGCCTCATTCTCAGGTGGGTAGTGCCGGGGGTCACTAAGGCCTCATTCTCAGGTGGGTAGTGCCGGGGGTCACTAAGGCCTCATTCTCAGGTGGGTAGTGCCGGGGGTCACTAAGGCCTCATTCTCAGGTGGGTAGTGCCAGGGGTCACTAAGGCCTCATTCTCAGGTGGGTAGTGGCGGGGGTCACTAAGGCCTCATTCTCAGGTGGGTAGTGCAGGCCTCATTCTCAGGTGGGTAGTGCCGGGGGTCACTAAGGCCTCATTCTCAGGTGGGTAGTGCCGGGGGTCACTAAGGCCTCATTCTCAGGTGGGTAGTGCCGGGGGTCACTAAGGCCTCATTCTCAGGTGGGTAATGCCGGGGGTCACTAAGGCCTCATTCTCAGGTGGGTAGTGCCAGGGATCACTAAGGCCTCATTCTCAGGTGGGTAGTGCCGGGGGTGTCTAAGGCCTCATTCTCAGGTGGGTAGTGCCGGGGGTCACTAAGGCCTCATTCTCAGGTGGGTAGTGCCGGGGGTCACTAAGGTCTCATTCTCAGGTGGGTAGTGCCGGGGGTCACTAAGGCCTCATTCTCAGGTGGGTAGTGCCGGGGGTCACTAAGGCCTCATTCTCAGGTGGGTAGTGCCGGGGGTCACTAAGGCCTCATTCTCAGGTGGGTAGTGCCGGGGGTCACTAAGGCCTCATTCTCAGGTGGGTAGTGCCGGGGGTCACTAAGGCCTCATTCTCAGGTGGGTAATGCCGGGGGTCACTAAGGCCTCATTCTCAGGTGGGTAGTGCCGGGGGTCACTAAGGTCTCATTCTTAGGTTGAGAGTGCCGGGGGTCACTAAGGCCTCATTCTCAGGTTGGGAGTGCCAGGGGTCACTAAGGCCTCATTCTCAGGTGGGTAGTGCCAGGGGTCACTAAGGTCTCATTCTCAGGTGGGTAGTGCCGGGGGTCACTAAGGCCTCATTCTCAGGTGGGTAGTGCCGGGGGTCACTAAGGCCTCATTCTCAGGTGGGTAGTGCAGGGGTCACTAAGGTCTCATTCTCAGGTGGGTAGTGCCGGGGGTCACTAAGGCCTCATTCTCAGGTGGGTAGTGCCGGGGGTCACTAAGGCCTCATTCTCAGGTGGGTAGTGCCAGGGGTCACTAAGGTCTCATTCTCAGGTGGGTAGTGCCGGGGGTCACTAAGGCCTCATTCTCTGGTGGGTAGTGCCGGGGGTCACTAAGGCCTCATTCTCAGGTGGGTAGTACCAGGGGTCACTAAGGCCTCATTCTCAGGTGGGTAGTACCAGGGGTCACTAAGGCCTCATTCTCAGGTGGGTAGTACCAGGGGTCACTAAGGCCTCATTCTCAGGTGGGTAGTGCCAGAGGTCACTAAGGTCTCATTCTCAGGTGGGTAGTGCCGGGGGTCACTAAGGCCTCATTCTCAGGTGGGTAGTGCCGGGGGTCACTAAGGCCTCATTCTCAGGTAGGTAGTGCCGGGGGTCACTAAGGCCTCATTCTCAGGTGGGTAGTGCCGGGGGTCACTAAGGCCTCATTCTCAGGTGGGTAGTGCCGGGGGTCACTAAGGCCTCATTCTCAGGTGGGTAGTGCCGGGGGTCACTAAGGCCTCATTCTCAGGTGGGTAGTGCCGGGGGTCACTAAGGCCTCATTCTCAGGTGGGTAGTGCCGGGGGTCACTAAGGCCTCATTCTCAGGTGGGTAGTGCCGGGGGTCACTAAGGCCTCATTCTCAGGTAGGTAGTGCCGGGGGTCACTAAGGCCTCATTCTCAGGTGGGTAGTGCTGGGGGTTTCTAAGGCCTCATTCTCAGGTGGGTAGTGCCGGGGGTCACTAAGGTCTCATTCTCAGGTGGGTAGTGGCGGGGGTCACTAAGGCCTCATTCTCAGGTGGGTAGTGCCGGGGGTCACTAAGGTCTCATTCTCAGGTGGGTAGTGCCAGGGGTCACTAAGGCCTCATTCTCAGGTGGGTAGTGCCGGGGGTCACTAAGGCCTCATTCTCAGGTGGGTAGTGCCGGGGGTCACTAAGGTCTCATTCTCAGGTGGGTAGTGGCGGGGGTCACTAAGGCCTCATTCTCAGGTGGGTAGTGCCGGGGGTTTCTAAGGCCTCATTCTCAGGTGGGTAGTGCCGGGGGTCACTAAGGTCTCATTCTCAGGTGGGTAGTGGCGGGGGTCACTAAGGCCTCATTCTCAGGTGGGTAGTGCCGGGGGTCACTAAGGTCTCATTCTCAGGTGGGTAGTGCCAGGGGTCACTAAGGCCTCATTCTCAGGTGGGTAGTGCCTGGGGTCACTAAGGCCTCATTCTCAGGTGGGTAGTGCCGGGGGTCACTAAGGTCTCATTCTCAGGTGGGTAGTGGCGGGGGTCACTAAGGCCTCATTCTCAGGTGGGTAGTGCCTGGGGTCACTAAGGCCTCATTCTCAGGTGGGTAGTGCCGGGGGTCACTAAGGCCTCATTCTCAGGTGGGTAGTGCCGGGGGTCACTAAGGCCTCATTCTCAGGTGGGTAGTGCCGGGGGTCACTAAGGTCTCATTCTCAGGTGGGTAGTGCCGGGGGTCACTAAGGCCTCATTCTCAGGTGGGTAGTGCCGGGGGTCACTAAGGTCTCATTCTCAGGTGGGTAGCTGTCCCAGGAGCGTGCGTCAGTAGTGCTCCACGCTTCTCAGATATTGGAGATTAGGGCTCCGCACTAGCACCTGCACTGTGTAGCACGGATCGTGGCCCTGTTACGTGTGGTAACCCAGGGGAGCCAGGTGTTGTTAACCCTTAGAGGACCGGACCAGTTTCTATTTTTGTGTTTTCATTTTTTCTCCTTGTGTATATAAGGCCATAGCAGTTGCATTTTGTCACCTAGAGACCCACATGAGCCCTTATTTTTTGCACCACTAATTGTACTTTGCAATGACGGGCTGAATTATACCATAAAGTACACTGCGAAACCAGAAAAAATTATACGTGTGGTGAAATTGAAAAAAACACATTGTTTTTTAATTTGGGGAGGTTTCGGGTTTACGCCGTTTGCCCTGGGGTAAAGCTGACTTGCTATGCATGTTCCTCAAGTTGTTATACTCCTCTAGTAGATAACGATATGTAACATGTATAACTTTTATTATAGTGCTTGAAAATCCCGATATTGTATACGGTATTCTTCTTCCGTTTCTTCTTCTCCTTCTTCTAGCTATTTTTCTGCACGTAATACAGCCCGAACCACTTTGCGCACAGATTCCGTTCAAACTGCGTTTCGAAACCCTCGGCGGTGTGTGGTGTGCTATCTATTTTTCGTTTTGATCAGATTTGTAGTTTTTAAGAAATTTACGTTTAAAGGCCCCAGAATTTCCCATAGAAAATAATGGCCCATTGGAAATAATGGCCACACTCTAACCGCTAACAGCCATTCATAGCACATATGCAAATTGCTGAAATATAGCAGCCAATAGGAACTCTAAGGTCTCGTCAGGCAATGTATCACAACATCCACAGTCACATGTCCACTATTGGCCAATAGAAGATGTAATATATGGAAGGTCCTTAACGATTTAAGGAACAGTGTACATTAGGGTTATTCCCCCCCTGGGGTTAGGGTTAGTCCCCTCTGGGGTTAGGGTTATTAGCCCCCTGGGGTTAGGGTTATTCCCTCCCTGTGGTTAGGGTTATTCCCCCCCTGGGGTTGGGGTTAGTGAGTGGCGTAGCGACCGCGGTCGCAACGGTTGCCGCTGCAAACGGGCTGCTACCAAGGGGGGGCCCGCGAGGCCCCCCTTACCACTGCACTGCCCGCCTCTCACTCCCTGTTGTGACCGCAAGCAATGTTTTGCTTGCAATCACAAGAGGCAGGCTGGGACGGGCCCCCGGCTGTCTTGCGGCTCCCCAGGGAGCTGTGTGCGCGCGGGGGGGAACTACTTCCGGCGTAGGGAGCATCGTATTGAAAAAAAAACAGGTCCAGCGAAGCTCCGCCCCCTCCGCGGGAGGCCCCACGGTAACCAAGCAATGGTCTTTACCATTATAAGTAGCAGAGCCGCTCTTAAAGGGACCCATGTCGCTCTTAAAGGGACGGGAGCCATGTTGCTCTTAAAGGAACCCAAGTCGCTCTTAAAGGGACCCAAGTCGCTCTTAAAGGGACGGGAGCCATGTCGCTCTTAAAGGGACCCAGGTCGCTCTTAAAGGGACCCAAGTCGCTCTTAAAGGGACGGCAGCCATGTCGCTCTTAAAGGGACCCAGGTCAATCTTAAAGGGACCCAAGTCGCTCTTAAAGGGACCCAAGTCGCTCTTAAAGGGACGGGAGCCATGTCGCTCTTAAAGGGACCCAGGTCGCTCTTAAAGGGACCCAAGTCGCTCTTAAAGGGACGGGAGCCATGTCACTCTTAAAGGGACCCAGGTCACTCTTAAAGGGTCCCAAGTCGCTCTTAAAGGGACGGGACCCAAGTCGCTCTTAAAGGGACAGGATCCAAGTCGCTCTTAAAGGGACAGGATCCAAGTCGCTCATAAAGGGACGGGACCCATGTCGCTCTTAAAGGGACCCATGTATAATGAGAGACCTGGGTCCCTTTAAGAGCAATCCGGGTCCCTTTAAGAGCGACTTGGGTCCTGGTGACTGGTAAAGGGGCGCTCTGGAGGTCACTGGTAAAGGGGCGCTCTGGAGGTCACTGGTAAAGGGGCGCTCTGGAGGTCACTGGTAATGGGGCGCTCTGGAAGTCACTGGTAAAGGGGCGCTCTGGAAGTCACTGGTAAAGGGGCGTTCTGGAGGTCACTGGTAAAGAGGTTCTCTGGGAGTCACTGGTAATGGGGCGCTCTGGAGGTCACTGGTAAAGGGGCGCTCTGGAAGTCACTGGTAAAGGGGCGTTCTGGAGGTCACTGGTAAAGGAGCGCTCTGGGAGTCACTGGTAATGGGGCGCTCTGGAGGTCACTGGTAAAGGGGCGCTCTGGAAGTCACCGGTAATGGGGCGCTCTGGAAGTCACCGGTAAAGGGGCGCTCTGGAAGTCACCGGTAATGGGGCGCTCTGGAGGTCACTGGTAATGGGGCGCTCTGGAGGTCACTGGTAATGGGGCGCTCTGGAGGTCACTGGTAATGGGGCGCTCTGGAAGTCACTGGTAAAGGGGCGCTCTGGAAGTCACTGGTAAAGGGGCGCTCTGGAAGTCACTGGTAAAGGGGCGCTCTGGAAGTCACTGGTAAAGGGGCGCTCTGGAAGTCACCGGTAAAGGGGCGCTCTGGAAGTCACTGGTAATGGGGCGCTCTGGAAGTCACTGGTAAAGGGGCGCTCTGGAAGTCACCGGTAAAGGGGCGCTCTGGAAGTCACCGGTAAAGGGGCGCTCTGGGAGTCACTGGTAAAGGGGCGCTCTGGAGGTCACTGGTAAAGGGGCGCTCTGGAAGTCACTGGTAATGGGGCGCTCTGGAGGTCACTGGTAATGGGGCGTTCTGGAGGTCACTGGTAATGGGGCGCTCTGGAGGTCACTGGTAAAGGGGCGCTCTGGAGGTCACTGGTAAAGGGGCGCTCTGTAAGTCACTGGTAAAGGGGCGCTCTGGGAGTCACTGGTAAAGGGGCGCTCTGGAGGTCACTGGTAATGGGGCGCTCTGGAGGTCACTGGTAAAGGGGCGCTCTGGAAGTCACTGGTAAAGGGGCGCTCTGGAGGTCACTGGTAATGGGGCGTTCTGGGAGTCACTGGTAAAGGGGCTCTCTGGGAGTCACTGGTAAAGGGGCGTTCTGGGAGTCACTGGTAAAGGGGCGCTCTGGAAGTCACTGGTAAAGGGTCGCTCTGGAGGTCACTGGTAAAGGGGCTTTCTGGAGGTCACTGGTAATGGGGCGCTCTGGAGGTCACTGGTAAAGGGGCGCTCTGAAAGTCACTGGTAATGGGGCGCTCTGGAGGTCACTGGTAAAGGGGCGCTCTGGAGGTCACTGGTAAAGGGGCGCTCTGGAGGTCACTGGTAAAGGGGCGCTCTGGAAGTCACTGGTAAAGGGGCGCTCTGGAGGTCACTGGTAATGGGGCGTTCTGGGAGTCACTGGTAAAGGGGCTCTCTGGGAGTCACTGGTAAAGGGGCGTTCTGGGAGTCACTGGTAAAGGGGCGCTCTGGAAGTCACTGGTAAAGGGGCGCTCTGGGAGTCACTGGTAAAGGGGCGCTCTGGAAGTCACTGGTAAAGGGGCTTTCTGGAGGTCACTGGTAAAGGGGCGCTCTGGAGGTCACTGGTAAAGGGGCGCTCTGGAAGTCACTGGTAAAGGGGCGCTCTGGAGGTCACTGGTAAAGGGGCTTTCTGGAGGTCACTGGTAATGGGGCGCTCTGGAAGTCACTGGTAAAGGGGGGCTCTGGGAGTCACTGGTAAAGGGGCGCTCTGGGAGTCACTGGTAAAGGGGCGCTCTGGAGGTCACTGGTAATGGGGCGCTCTGGAGGTCACTGGTAAAGGGGCGCTCTGGAGGTCACTGGTAAAGGGGCGCTCTGGAGGTCACTGGTAAAGGGGCGCTCTGGAGGTCACTGGTAAAGGGGCGCTCTGGAGGTCACTGGTTAAGGGGCGCTCTGGAGGTCACTGGTAAAGGGGCGCTCTGGAGGTCACTGGTAAAGGGGCGCTCTGGAGGTCACTGGTAAAGGGGCGCTCTGGAGGTCACTGGTAAAGGGGCGCTCTGGAAGTCACTGGTAAAGGGGCGCACTGGAAGTCACTGGTAATGGGGCGCTCTGGAGGTCACTGGTAAAGGGGCGCTCTGGAGGTCACTGGTAAAGGGGCGCTCTGGAAGTCACTGGTAAAGGGGCGCTCTGGAGGTCACTGGGAAAGGGGCGCTCTGGAGGTCACTGGTAAAGGGGCGCTCTGGAGGTCACTGGTAAAGGGGCGCTCTGGAGGTCACTGGTAAAGGGGCGCTCTGGAGGTCACTGGTAAAGGGGCGCTCTGGAGGTCACTGGTAAAGGGGCGCTCTGGAGGTCACTGGTAAAGGGGCGCTCTGGAGGTCACTGGTAAAGGGGCGCTCTGGAGGTCACTGGTAAAGGGGCGCTCTGGAAGTCACTGGTAAAGGGGCGCTCTGGAGGTCACTGGTAAAGGGGCGCTCTGGAGGTCACTGGTAAAGGGGCGCTCTGGAGGTCACTGGTAAAGGGGCGCACTGGAGGTCACTGGTAAAGGGGCGCTCTGGAGGTCACTGGTAAAGGGGCGCTCTGGAGGTCACTGGTAAAGGGGCGCTCTGGAGGTCACTGGTAAAGGGGCGCTCTGGAGGTCACTGGTAATGGGGCGCTCTGGAGGTCACTGGTAAAGGGGCGCTCTGGAGGTCACTGGTAATGGGGCGCTCTGGAGGTCACTGGTAAAGGGGCGCTCTGGAGGTCACTGGTAAAGGGGCGCTCTGTAAGTCACTGGTAAAGGGGCGCTCTGGAGGTCACTGGTAATGGGGCGCTCTGGAAGTCACTGGTAAAGGGGCGCTCTGTAAGTCACTGGTAAAGGGGCGCTCTGGAGGTCACTGGTAATGGGGCGCTCTGGAGGTCACTGGTAAAGGGGCGCTCTGGAGGTCACTGGTAATGGGGCGCTCTGGAGGTCACTGGTAAAGGGGCGCTCTGGAGGTCACTGGTAAAGGGGCGCTCTGGAGGTCACTGGTAAAGGGGCGCTCTGGAGGTCACTGGTAAAGGGGCGCTCTTTTCAAGCACTATGTATTTCCCTGGAAATGCAAATCTAGTTTTATTTGATGGCTTTTTAAAAAAATATATGTTCCTTACAATCGCTCCATTCCCGGCTTATAGCGCTTTTATCCTTCGGTCTATGGGGCTGTGTCACGTGACATTTTTTGCGCCATGATGTGTTCTTTCTATCGGTACCTTGATGGCACATATGCGACTTTTTGATCACTTTTTATTACAATTTTGCGCTTACACCATTTACCGTGAGAGATCAGAAATGAAATAAATTAATAGTTCAGGTGATTACGCATTTATTTATTTTTATTTATAAAATGGGGAAGGGGGGGGGGTGAATCAAACTTTTATTAGGGAAGGGGGCTTTTTTTTTATTAATAAAAAAAAAAAAAATTTTACACACATACTAGAAGCCCCCCTGGGGTTAGGGGTTATTCCCCCTGGGGTTAGGGTTATTCCTCCCCCTGGGGTTAGGGGTTATTCCCCCTGGGGTTAGGGTTATTCCTCCCCCTGGGGTTAGGGTTATTCCCCCTGGGGTTAGGGTTATTCCTCCCCCTGGGGTTAGGGTTATTCCCCCTGGGGTTAGGGTTATTCCCCCCCTGGGGTTAGGGTTATTCCTCCCCCTGGGGTTAGGGTTATTCCCCCCTGGGGTTAGGGTTTTTCCCCCTGGGGTTAGGGTTATTCCTCCCCCTGGGGTTAGGGTTATTCCCCCTGGGGTTAGGGTTATTCCCCCTGGGGTTAGGGTTATTCCCTCCCTGGGGTTAGGGTTATTCCCCCCCCCCTGGGGTTAGGGTTATTCCCTCCCTGGGGTTAGGGTTATTCCCCCCCCCTGGGGTTAGGGTTATTCCCCCTGGGGTTAGGGTTATTCCCCCCTGGGGTTAGGGTTATTTCCCCCTGGGGTTAGGGTTATTCCCCCCTGGGGTTAGGGTTATTCCCCCCCCCCCTAGGGTTAGGGTTATTCCCTCCCTGGGGTTAGGGTTATTCCCTCCCTGGGGTTAGGGTTATTCCCCCCCCCTAGGGTTAGGGTTATTCCCTCCCTGGGGTTAGGGTTATTCCCTCCCTGGGGTTAGGGTTATTCCCCCCCCCCCCCCGGGGTTAGGGTTATTCCCTCCCTGGGGTTAGGGTTATTCCCTCCCTGGGGTTAGGGTTATTCCCCCCTGTGGTTAGGGTTATTCCCTCCCTGGGGTTAGGGTTATTCCCCCCCTGGGGTTAGGGTTATTCCCCCTGGGGTTAGGGTTATTCCCCCCCCTGGGGTTAGGGTTATTCCCCACTGGGGTTAGGGTTATTCCCCCTGGGGTTAGGGTTATTCCCCCCTGGGGTTAGGGTTATTCTCCCCCCTGGGGTTAGGGTTATTCCCCCTGGGGTTAGGGTTATTCCCCCCTGGGGTTAGGGTTATTCCCCCTGGGGTTAGGGTTATTCCCCCCCTGGGGTTAGGGTTATTCCCCCTGGGGTTAGGGTTATTCCCCCCTTGGGTTAGGGTTATTCCCCCCTGGGGTTAGGGTTATTCCCCCCTTGGGTTAGGGTTATTCCCCCCTGGGGTTAGGGTTATTCCCCCCTGGGGTTAGGGTTATTCCCCCCTGGGGTTAGGGTTATTCCCCCCCCGGGGTTAGGGTTATTCTCCCCCCTGGGGTTAGGGTTATTCCCCCCTGGGGTTAGGGTTATTCCCCCCTGGGGTTAGGGTTATTCCCCCCTGGGGTTAGGGTTATTCCCTCCCTGTGGTTAGGGTTATTCTCCCCCTGGGGTTAGGGTTATTCCCCCCTGGGGTTAGGGTTATTCCCCCCTGGGGTTAGGGTTATTCCCCCCTGGGGTTAGGGTTATTCCCTCCCTGTGGTTAGGGTTATTCCCCCCTGGGGTTAGGGTTATTCCCCCCTGGGGTTGGGGTTAGTCAGTGGCGTAGCGACTTCGGTCGCACCGGTTGCCGATGCGACCGGGCCACTACCAATGGGGGGTGGGCCCGCGAGGCCCCCCTTACCACTGCACTGCCCGCCTCTCACTTCCTGTTGTGACAGCAAGAAATGTTTTGCTTGCAATCACAAGAGGCAGGCTGGGAGGGGCCCCCGGCTGTCTTGTGGCTCCCCAGGGAGCTGTGTGCGCCGGGGGGAACTACCTCCGGCGCAGGGAGCATCGTATTGAAAAAAGAAACAGGTCCCACGAAGCTCCGCCCCCTCCGCGGGAAGCCTCGCCCCCCCCCGCCGCAGGAAGCCCGCCAGCGCCAGTGACTAGGGGACTAGAGAAATCATTCAGGTGAGTATAGATTTTTTTGTTTTAAAGGGAATGATGGGGGTGTAGTGGTATGATGATGATGGAACAAGAGGATGATGGGGGTGTAGTGGTATGATGATGATGGAACAAGAGGATGATGGGGGTGTAATGGTATGATGATGAACGAACAAGAGGATGATGAGGGGTGTAGTGGTATGATGATGATGGAACAAGAGGATGATGGGGGGTGTAGTGGTATGATGATGATGGAACAAGAGGATGATGGGGGGTGTAGTGGTATGATGATGATGGAACAAGAGGATGATGGGGATGTAGTGGTATGATGATGATGATGGAACAAGAGGATGATGGGGGTGTAGTGGTATGATGATGATGATGGAACAAGAGGATAATGAGGGGTGTAGTGGTATGATGATGATGGAACAAGAGGATGATGGGGGGTATAGTGGTATGATGATGAAGGAACAAGAGGATGATGGGGGTGTAGTGGTATGATGGAACAAGAGGATGATGAGGGGTGTAGTGGTATGATGATGATGGAACAAGAGGATGATGGGGGGTGTAGTGGTATGATGATGAAGGAACAAGAGGATGATGAGGGGTGTAGTGGTATGATGATGGAACAAGAGGATGATGAGGGTGTAGTGGTATGATGATGATGGAACAAGAGGATGATGGGGGGTGTAGTGGTATGATGATGGAACAAGAGGAGGATGGGGGTGTAGTGATATGATGATGATGGAACAAGAGGATGATGAGGGTTGTAGTGGTATGATGGAACAAGAGGATGATGAGGGGTGTAGTGGTATGATGATGGAACAAGAGGATGATGAGGGGTGTAGTGGTATGATGATGATGGAACAAGAGGATGATGGGGGGTGTAGTGGTATGATGATGGAACAAGAGGATGATGAGGGGTGTAGTGGTATGATGATGATGGAACAAGAGGATGATGGGGGGTGTAGTGGTATGATGATGGAACAAGAGGAGGATGGGGGTGTAGTGATATGATGATGATGGAACAAGAGGATGATGGAGGTGTAGTGGTATGATGATGATGGAACAAGAGGATGATGGGGGGTGTAGTGGTATGATGATGGAACAAGAGGAGGATGGGGGTGTAGTGATATGATGATGATGGAACAAGAGGATGATGGAGGTGTAGTGGTATGATGATGATGGAACAAGAGGATGATGGGGGGTGTAGTGGTATGATGATGATGAAGGAACAAGAGGATGATGGGGGGTGTAGTGGTATGATGATGATGGAACAAGAGGATGATGGGGGGTGTAGTGGTATGATGGAACAAGAGGATGATGAGGGGTGTAGTGGTATGATGATGGAACAAGAGGATGATGAGGGGTGTAGTGGTATGATGATGATGATGGAACAAGATGATGATGGGGGTTGTAGTGGTATGATGATGATGGAACAAGAGGATGATGGGGGGTGTAGTGGTATGATGATGATGGAACAAGAGGATGATGGAGGTGTAGTGGTATGATGATGATGGAACAAGAGGATGATGGGGGGTGTAGTGGTATGATGATGATGGAACAAGAGGATGATGGGGGGTGTAGTGGTATGATGATGGAGGGGCAGAAGGAGAGGACAACATGGGGGGCATCTGTAAGGGGGATAAAATGGGGGGCCTTCTATATGGGGGATAACATGGGGGGCATCTAAAATAGGGACAGCACAGGGGGCATCTATAATAGGGACAGCACAGGGGGCATCTATAATAGGGACAGCACAGGGGGCATCTATAAGGGGGAAACATTGGGGGGCCATCTATAAGGTGGACTACACTAAATGAGGGAGTAAAGGGGACAATACAGATGTGCTGTGTGTAGAGAGATGAGGATGGTGCCGGAGTGAGGAGACTAATATGTCTGTCTGGCAGATTCTGTGGATTTGTGGTTCGGAGAAGTTCTCCTAACGGCCCAGGGCAGATGGAGAAGAAGAAAAGGGAAGAACTCCGATCAGAGAAGACGTCCCCTGTGAGTCACCTGATATAACTGCACTGTAATGTATATGGTGTATAGAACTTGTGTACAGTGCATCCACCTCTATATGACTGTATGAAGTGATATTGGTCTATGTACAGAGGATTATATTCAATAGCAGTGGTGGTGTTAGTCAGTAAGTGGTGGTATTAGTCAATAGCAGCGGTGGTGTTAGTCAGTATGTGGTGGTATTAGTCAATAGCAGCGGTGGTGTTAGTCAGTATGTGGTGTTATTAGTCAGTATGCGGTGTTATTAGTCAGTAGCAGCAGTGGTGTTAGTCAGTATGTGGTGTTATTAGTCAGTATGTGGTAAGGGGGGGCCCAAGTTGACCTCTTGCACCAGGGCCCAAGAGACATTAACTACGCCCCTGGGGTTAGTCCCCTCTGGGGTTAGGGTTATTCCCCCCCTGGGGTTAGGGTTATTCCCCCCCTGGGGTTAGGGTTATTCCCCCCTGGGGGTAAGGGGTTATTCCTCCCTGAGGTTAGGGGTTATTCCCCCTGGGGTTAGGGTTATTCTCCCCTGGGGTTAGGGTTATTCTCCCCTGGGGTTTGGGTTATTTCCCCCTGGGGTTAGGGTTATTCCCCCCTGGGGGTAAGGGGTTATTCCTCCCTGGGGTTAGGGTTATTCCCTCCTGGGGTTAGGGTTATTCCCCCCTGGGGTTAGGGTTATTCCCCCCTGGGGGTAAGGGGTTATTCCTCCCTGGGGTTAGGGTTATTCCCCCCTGCGGTTAGGGTTTTTCCCCCTGGGGTTAGGGTTTTTCCCCCTGGGGTTAGGGGTTATTCCCTCTGGGGTTAGGGTTATACTCCCCTTGGGGTTAGGGTTATTCCCCCTGAGGGACTTCTAGTATAAGTACACTGGTCTCTCATTGAGATCTCTGCAGTATAGATATATAGTATATATAGTATAGTAATACTGCATAGATCAATGGGATCAGTGTTCTATTGCTTTTGGCTGCTGCAGCTGAAAGAAATAGAATGCCGAGCCGGGATCAGCGCCATTACGGACAGATGTGGGGATCGCTCCTCCGCGATCATGTCGCGGGATGGCGATCCCCCCCACTAGACCACTGGGGACTGGAAAAGAATCTTTTTAAATGCAACTCTCAATGTTGACAGCTGCATTTAAAAAGCTAATTAGCGGGCACAGCGACCGGACCGTGCCCACTAATAGTCGCAGTCCCGGGCTGCAGATAGCAGTGGGAATTGCGGTGGTTAAGAGCGAGGTCACCGGGCGGCCCCCCTCTGAACGCCCTTAACGACGCCAGGGCGTACATTTACGCCCTGTGTCGTTATAAGGTTAAGCTGCAGGCAAGATGGTGCGTACCACTGAGGCACTTGGCAAGGAGTGGTATGTGCCCACCCCTGGATGTACACGCCCATTAATAGGTGGGTGTAGTGCAGGTGAGGAAGCACAGTCCAGCAAATAAACATGTGCAAGTATTTACTGTAGATCTTCTTAAAGGTACAGTAACACAATCACAGTCTCTTTCAATAAAGGTGCAATATTACAGACTGGGCTGACTGGGATCCCTTTGTGAGTTGGGTACTTGATATGGTGTATAGAGATCACAGCTTCTTTCTAAGGGGTATGGTGTATAGAGATCACAGCTTCTTTCTAAGGGGTATGGTGTATAGAGATCACAGCTTCTTTCTGGTGGGTATAGCTTGATATGATAAAGTCTCTGAATACCTGAGACTTGAGTAGCAGTCGTGACAGCGGACTGCCTGCAGGGGTCGTGTGGGGTCTATCCAGCCCCTTAGGTACTCAGCTGTGGGGGCTTTAGTGAACAGCACCTACACCCACAGGTATAAACATCTGCCTAATGCTGTTAGTGGGCACAGTGTGACACACAATCCAGTTGCATAAGCCCCACTTAGTGGGTAGAGCTAGCCATCGGGGAGACCCCTAAGGAAACCTAGCAGTGCTTACCTAACTACTGATATTTACAGGTCATCAGGGAAATTAAGAGGAATAGCTGACCACTGTGTGTTCTCTAGCCCAACATAGCTAGGGTGAAGGTGCTTGAAGGAAATAGGTAATAGTCTGTAGCTTAAACTCCCCACAAATGAGTCCTGGACACCTGGATAACTGACTAATCTGCCGCAGTGGTGTAGCTGCTATAGAGGCAGGGTAGGCAGCTGCTATGGGGTCCCTGCAGGAGGGGGGCCCGGTGGAGAAGGTAAGAGCGTGTGTCCTTCTGCTTAACCCCTTAAGTACTGCAGTGTGTAAGTGACCCAATGTTTATATACATGCTGCAACACAAAAAAGGGCTATCAAGCAGAAGACAGAGATCTCTGCTTCATATATACATGCAGGGGAGGGGGGCCCCTTGCTTTGGGGCCCCGTAAATCCTAGCTATGCCCCTGATCTGCCGTAAAGTGGTACTCTGCGATTGGTCAGGAATATGCTAGAAGACACTGTAGCTTGTGATAGGTTGAGTACTCGAGCAGGATGAATGTGAGGTACATCTCAATCAGTAAGAATGGAAATACATGCAGCCCATCACATAGGCAGTAAAGCTGTGCCTGGTAAGAGTGGAGCTATAGTGGTGAGACATCTAGTGGTGGAAGAGTAGTAGTGCAGCCTTCAGTCCTTTTCTTTCAGTGCTGGACTGTACATGCTAAAATAGTGATGGCACATCGTTCTGGGACGTTACACAAGGGGCCATTGAAATCTATTGGTCCTATGTTCTGCAAGTGTGGCAGAACCTTGGTAATGTGAATAGGAACTAAAGAGGGTGCTAATGATGGAAGGGGCAAGAAAGGCGTTGAGCCTAGACACCAGAGCGGAGATGAGCCGGTGAGGAGGACGAATGGACAGAACAGAAAGTTTGCTACAATGTGTGTGCAATACAGCAAAGATGCAATGACGTGAACAGGAAATGGGCAATAACTGCAATATGGCTGCTTAAAGGGATTGTCTGAATAAGAAGTCATAACGTTCCCTTCAATCCTGAATATAAAGGAATTCCCATCCTACACTGGCGATATATGTGTGTATGGGACTGATGGCGGACGTGTGGATAGAAGTGAATAATAAGTGAGGTTGTAAAGGTGACTGTCTTATGGAGTATCAGAGATCCCCAACACCCCCAACACTGCCACCACCTGCACTTATCGGCCAATAGGGGCCAACTATGAGGATTTCTAGGTTTAGTCTCACTATAGGGCTCTGTTCACACTTTGGAAGCATAGTGGGGAAAAGCGCCTGTATTGTAATATAGATTGCCGCTAATAACAATCATGTGGGATAATAATGATCACTCGTGTGCCGGGTTCGGCAGGTGTGGCTCTTATTGTCCTAAAAATCAACTTTTAAACTTGCAGCCCTGTGCCAAACTGGCGTGGCCTAGAGTGTGTCTGCCCTAGGCCTGCGCTGCCCCTCCGTCCCTCCTCTCCATTAGGAATGCCTTAGGCAGGATTTCTCCCTTTCATCATGCAGTGAGCTGGGGCGTATATGGAAGAGAGTGAGGGGAATGAGGAGAGGATGATGGTGGTGGTAGTCTCTCCTGAGTGTGGCACTGAGCTCCTCTGTGAGGGGAATGAGGAGAGGATGATGGTGGTAGTAGTCTCTCCTGAGTGTGGCACTGAGCTCCTCTGTGAGGGGAATGAGGAGAGGATGATGGTGGTAGTAGTCTCTCCTGAGTGTGGCACTGAGCTCCTCTGTGAGGGGAATGAGGAGAGGATGATGGTGGTAGTAGTCTCTCCTGAGTGTGGCACTGAGCTCCTCTGTGAGGGGAGTGAGGAGAGGATGATGGTGGTAGTAGTCTCTCCTGAGTGTGGCGCTGAGCTCCTCTGTGAGGGGAATGAGGAGAGGATGATGGTGGTAGTAGTCTCTCCTGAGTGTGGCACTGAGCTCCTCTGTGAGGGGAATGAGGAGAGGATGATGGTGGTAGTAGTCTCTCCTGAGTGTGGCGCTGAGCTCCTCTGTGAGGGGAGTGAGGAGAGGATGATGGTGGTAGTAGTCTCTCCTGAGTGTGGCGCTGAGCTCCTCTGTGAGGGGAATGAGGAGAGGATGATGGTGGTAGTAGTCTCTCCTGAGTGTGGCACTGAGCTCCTCTGTGAGGGGAATGAGGAGAGGATGATGGTGGTAGTAGTCTCTCCTGAGTGTGGCGCTGAGCTCCTCTGTGAGGGGAATGAGGAGAGGATGATGGTGGTAGTAGTCTCTCCTGAGTGTGGCACTGAGCTCCTCTGTGAGGGGAATGAGGAGAGGATGATGGTGGTAGTAGTCTCTCCTGAGTGTGGCACTGAGCTCCTCTGTGAGGGGAATGAGGAGAGGATGATGGTGGTAGTAGTCTCTCCTGAGTGTGGCACTGAGCTCCTCTGTGAGGGGAATGAGGAGAGGATGATGGTGGTAGTAGTCTCTCCTGAGTGTGGCACTGAGCTCCTCTGTGAGGGGAATGAGGAGAGGATGATGGTGGTAGTAGTCTCTCCTGAGTGTGGCACTGAGCTCCTCTGTGAGGGGAGTGAGGAGAGGATGATGGTGGTAGTAGTCTCTCCTGAGTGTGGCACTGAGCTCCTCTGTGAGGGGAATGAGGAGAGGATGATGGTGGTAGTAGTCTCTCCTGAGTGTGGCACTGAGCTCCTCTGTGAGGGGAATGAGGAGAGGATGATGGTGGTAGTAGTCTCTCCTGAGTGTGGCGCTGAGCTCCTCTGTGAGGGGAGTGAGGAGAGGATGATGGTGGTAGTAGTCTCTCCTGAGTGTGGCGCTGAGCTCCTCTGTGAGGGGAATGAGGAGAGGATGATGGTGGTAGTAGTCTCTCCTGAGTGTGGCACTGAGCTCCTCTGTGAGGGGAATGAGGAGAGGATGATGGTGGTGGTAGTCTCTCCTGAGTGTGGCACTGAGCTCCTCTGTGAGGGGGATGAGGAGAGGATGATGGTGGTAGTAGTCTCTCCTGAGTGTGGCGCTGAGCTCCTCTGTGAGGGGAATGAGGAGAGGATGATGGTGGTAGTAGTCTCTCCTGAGTGTGGCACTGAGCTCCTCTGTGAGGGGAATGAGGAGAGGATGATGGTGGTAGTAGTCTCTCCTGAGTGTGGCACTGAGCTCCTCTGTGAGGGGAATGAGGAGAGGATGATGGTGGTAGTAGTCTCTCCTGAGTGTGGCACTGAGCTCCTCTGTGAGGGGAGTGAGGAGAGGATGATGGTGGTAGTAGTCTCTCCTGAGTGTGGCGCTGAGCTCCTCTGTGAGGGGAATGAGGAGAGGATGATGGTGGTAGTAGTCTCTCCTGAGTGTGGCACTGAGCTCCTCTGTGAGGGGAATGAGGAGAGGATGATGGTGGTAGTAGTCTCTCCTGAGTGTGGCACTGAGCTCCTCTGTGAGGGGAATGAGGAGAGGATGATGGTGGTAGTAGTCTCTCCTGAGTGTGGCGCTGAGCTCCTCTGTGAGGGGAGTGAGGAGAGGATGATGGTGGTAGTAGTCTCTCCTGAGTGTGGCGCTGAGCTCCTCTGTGAGGGGAATGAGGAGAGGATGATGGTGGTAGTAGTCTCTCCTGAGTGTGGCGCTGAGCTCCTCTGTGAGGGGAATGAGGAGAGGATGATGGTGGTAGTAGTCTCTCCTGAGTGTGGCACTGAGCTCCTCTGTGAGGGGAATGAGGAGAGGATGATGGTGGTAGTAGTCTCTCCTGAGTGTGGCCCTGGGCTCCTCTGTGAGGGGACGCACTGAGGGCTGCAGGGGGAGAGTGTGCTGTACCTGCAGGATGGCTGGATTTTGTCACGGTCACAGGTGGGCACAAGGGCTTCTGCAGGTACAGGAGGACTCTCTGGCACTTCCCTGAGTTCTCTCTCTCTCCTGTGGCTACTGCAGGGGTGCCTGGAGCGGGGCTGCACCTGTGTGTAAGGTGGTCAGTGGGGAGGACCTGTAGTTCCCCCGGGGCCAACCCCAAATACTGCTGTCCGGTACAATGGCCCTTGGTGTTGGTGTGGTGCAGGTGGACCAGACAACAGGGAGACAAGGAGGGAGGCAGTGTAACAACAACTCCTTTACTGATAGACGGGCAGGTGGTATACAGTCCTGTGGCATCCAGCGGTGACTACTGGCGGCTTTGACTGGGTTACTGCGCTTGTGGAGAGTCTGGTGGTGTGTGGAGAGATGGTGGTGTGTGGAGGGATGATGGTGGTGTGTGGAGAGATGATGGTGGTGTGTGGAGAGATGGTGGCGGTGTGTGGAGAGATGATGGTGGTGTGTGGAGAGATGGTGGTGTGTGGAGAGATGATGGTGGTGTGTGGAGAGATGGTGGTGTGTGGAGAGATGATGGTGGTGTGTGGAGAGATGGTGGTGTGTGGAGAGATGATGGTGGTGTGTGGAGAGATGATGGTGTGTGGGGAGATGATGGTGGTGTGTGGAGAGATGATGGTGGTGTGTGGAGAGATGGTGGTGTGTGGAGAGATGATGGTGGTGTGTGGAGAGTCTGGTGTGTGGAGAGATGATGGTGGTGTGTGGAGAGATGGTGGTGTGTGGAGGGATGATGGTGGTGTGTGGAGAGATGGTGGTGTGTGGGGGGATGATGGTGGTGTGTGGAGAGATGGTGGTGTGTGGAGAGATGATGGTGTGTGTGGAGAGATGATGGTGGTGTGTGGAGAGATGATGGTGGTGTGTGGAGAGATGATGGTGGTGTGTGGAGAGATGATGGTGTGTGGAGGGATGATGGTGTGTGTGGAGAGATGATGGTGGTGTGTGGAGAGATGGTGGCGGTGTGTGGAGAGATGATGGTGGTGTGTGGAGAGATGGTGGTGTGTGGAGAGATGATGGTGGTGTGTGGAGAGATGGTGGTGTGTGGAGAGATGATGGTGGTGTGTGGAGAGATGATGGTGTGTGGGGAGATGATGGTGGTGTGTGGAGAGATGGTGGCGTGTGGAGAGATGATGGTGGTGTGTGGAGAGATGATGGTGGTGTGTGGAGAGATGGTGGTGTGTGGAGGGATGATGGTGGTGTGTGGAGAGATGGTGGTGTGTGGGGGGATGATGGTGGTGTGTGGAGAGATGGTGGTGTGTGGGGAGATGGTGGTGTGTGGAGAGATGGTGGTGTGTGGAGAGATGATGGTGGTGTGTGGAGAGATGATGGTGGTGTGTGGAGAGGTGATGGTGGTGTGTGGAGAGTCTGGTGGTGTGTGGAGAGATGATGGTGGTGTGTGGAGAGATGATGGTGGTGTGTGGAGAGATGATGGTGGTGTGTGGAGAGATGATGGTGGTGTGTGGAGAGATGGTGGTGTGTGGAGAGATGATGGCGGTGTGTGGAGAGATGGTGGTGGTGTGTGGAGAGATGGTGATGTGTGGAGAGATGGTGGTGTGTGGAGAGGTGATGGTGGTGTGTGGAGAGATGATGGTGGTGTGTGGAGAGGTGATGGTGGTGTGTGGAGAGTCTGGTGGTGTGTGGAGAGATGATGGTGGTGTGTGGAGAGATGATGGTGGTGTGTGGAGAGATGATGGTGGTGTGTGGAGAGATGATGGTGGTGTGTGGAGAGATGGTGGTGTGTGGAGAGATGATGGCGGTGTGTGGAGAGATGGTGGTGTGTGGAGAGTCTGGTGTGTGGAGAGATGATGGTGGTGTGTGGAGAGTCTGGTGTGTGGAGAGATGATGGTGGTGTGTGGAGAGTCTGGCGGTGTGTGGAGAGATGATGGTGGTGTGTGGAGAGATGATGGTGGTGTGTGGAGAGTCTGGTGGTGTGTGGAGAGATGATGGTGGTGTGTGGAGAGATGATGGTGGTGTGTGGAGAGATGATGGTGGTGTGTGGAGAGATGGTGGTGTGTGGAGAGGTGATGGTGGTGTGTGGAGAGTCTGGTGGTGTGTGGAGGGATGATGGTGGTGTGTGGAGAGATGATGGTGGTGTGTGGAGAGATGATGGTGGTGTGTGGAGAGTCTGGTGGTGTGTGGAGAGATGGTGGTGTGTGGAGAGATGATGGCGGTGTGTGGAGAGATGGTGGTGTGTGGAGAGTCTGGTGTGTGGAGAGATGATGGTGGTGTGTGGAGAGTCTGGTGTGTGGAGAGATGATGGTGGTGTGTGGAGAGTCTGGCGGTGTGTGGAGAGATGATGGTGGTGTGTGGAGAGATGATGGTGGTGTGTGGAGAGTCTGGTGGTGTGTGGAGAGATGGTGGTGTGTGGAGAGATGATGGTGGTGTGTGGAGAGTCTGGTGGTGTGTGGAGAGTCTGGTGGTGTGTGGAGAGATGATGGTGGTGTGTGGAGAGATGATGGTGTGTGGAGAGATGATGGTGGTGTGTGGAGAGATGATGGTGTGTGGAGAGATGATGGTGGTGTGTGGAGAGATGATGGTGGTGTGTGGAGAGATGGTGGTGGTGTGTGGAGAGTCTGGCGGTGTGTGGAGAGTCTGGCGGTGTGTGGAGAGATGATGGTGTGTGGAGAGATGATGGTGGTGTGTGGAGAGATGATGGTGGTGTGTGGAGAGATGGTGGTGTGTGGAGAGATGATGGTGGTGTGTGGAGAGATGATGGTGGTGTGTGGAGAGATGGTGGTGTGTGGAGAGATGATGATGGTGTGTGGAGAGATGATGGCGGTGTGTGGAGAGTCTGGCGGTGTGTGGAGAGATGATGGTGGTGTGTGGAGAGATGATTGTGGTGTGTGGAGAGATGATGGTGGTGTGTGGAGAGATGGTGGTGTGTGGAGAGATGATGGTGGTGTGGAGAGATGGTGGTGTGTGGAGAGATGATGGTGGTGTGTGGAGAGATGATGGTGGTGTGTGGAGAGATGGTGGTGTGTGGAGGGATGATGGTGGTGTGTGGAGAGATGATGGTGGTGTGTGGAGGGATGATGGTGGTGTGTGGAGAGATGATGGTGGTGTGTGGAGAGATGGTGGTGGTGTGTGGAGAGATGATGGTGGTGTGTGGAGAGATGATGGTGGTGTGTGGAGGGATGATGGTGGTGTGTGGAGAGATGATGGTGGTGTGTGGAGAGATGATGGTGGTGTGTGGGGAGAGGTGATGGTGTGTGGAGAGATTATGGTGGTGTGTGGAGAGATGATGGTGGTGTGTGGAGAGTCTGGTGGTGTGTGGAGAGATGATGGTGGTGTGTGGAGAGTCTGGTGGTGTGTGGAGAGATGATGGTGGTGTGTGGAGAGATGATGGTGGTGTGTGGAGAGTCTGGTGGTGTGTGGAGAGATGATGATGGTGTGTGGAGAGATGATGGTGGTGTGTGGAGAGATGATGGTGGTGTGTGGGGGGATGGTGGTGGTGTGTGGAGAGATGATGGAGGTGTGTATAGAGATGATGGTGGTGTGTGGGGAGAGGTGATGGTGTGTGGAGAGATGATGGTGGTGTGTGGAGAGTCTGGCGGTGTGTGGAGAGATGATGGTGGTGTGTGGAGAGATGGTGGTGTGTGGAGAGAGATGATGGTGGTGTGTGGAGAGATGATGGTGGTGTGTGGAGAGATGATGGTGGTGTGTGGAGAGATGATGGCGGTGTGTGGAGAGATGATGGTGGTGTGTGGAGAGATGATGGTGGTGTGTGGAGAGATGATGGTGGTGTGTGGAGGGATGATGGTGGTGTGTGGAGAGATGGTGGTGGTGTGTGGAGAGATGATGGTGGTGTGTGGAGAGATGATGGTGGTGTGTGGGGAGATGATGTGGTGTGTGGAGAGATGATGGTGGTGTGTGGAGAGATGATGGCGGTGTGTGGAGAGATGATGGTGGTGTGTATAGAGATGATGGTGGTGTGTGGGGAGAGGTGATGGTGTGTGGAGAGATGATGGTGGTGTGTGGAGAGATGATGGTGGTGTGTGGAGAGATGATGGTGGTGTGAGGAGAGTCTGGTGGTGTGTGGAGAGATGATGATGGTGTGTGGAGAGATGATGGCGGTGTGTGGAGAGATGATGGTGGTGTGTGGAGAGATGATGGTGGTGTGTGGAGAGATGGTGGCGGTGTGTGGAGAGATGATGGTGGTGTGTGGAGAGATGATGGTGGTGTGTGGAGAGATGATGGTGGTGTGTGGAGAGATGGTGGTGTGTGGAGAGATGGTGGCGGTGTGTGGAGAGATGATGGCGGTGTGTGGAGAGATGATGGTGGTGTGTGGAGAGATGATGGTGGTGTGTGGAGAGATGATGGTGGTGTGTGGAGAGATGATGGTGTGTGGAGAGATGATGGTGTGTGGAGAGATGATGGTGTGTGGAGAGATGATGGCGTTGTGTGGAGAGATGATGGTGGTGTGTGGAGAGGTGATGGTGGTGTGTGGAGAGATGATGGTGGTGTGTGGAGAGATGATGGTGTGTGGAGAGATGATGGTGTGTGGAGAGATGATGGTGTGTGGAGAGATGATGGCGGTGTGTGGAGAGATGATGGTGGTGTGTGGAGAGGTGATGGTGGTGTGTGGAGAGATGATGGTGGTGTGTGGAGAGTCTGGTGGTGTGTGGAGAGATGATGGTGGTGTGTGGAGAGATGATGGTGTGTGGAGATGATGGCGGTGTGTGGAGGGATGATGGTGGTGTGTGGAGAGTCTGGTGGTGTGTGGAGAGTCTGGTGGTGTGTGGAGAGATGGTGGTGGTGTGTGGAGAGTCTGGTGGTGTGTGGAGAGGTGATGGTGGTGTGTGGAGAGATGATGGTGGTGTGTGGAGAGTCTGGTGGTGTGTGGAGAGTCGATGGTGGTGTGTGGAGAGATGATGGCGGTGTGTGGAGGGATGATGGTGGTGTGTGAGAGTCTGGTGGTGTGTGGAGAGATGATGGTGGTGTGTGGAGAGATGATGGTGGTGTGTGGAGGGATGATGGCGGTGTGTGGAGGGATGATGGCGGTGTGTGGAGAGATGATGGTGGTGTGTGGAGAGGTGATGGTGGTGTGTAGAGAGATGATGGTGTGTGTGGAGGGATGATGGTGGTGTGTGGAGAGATGATTATGGTGTGTGGAGAGTCTGGTGGTGTGTGGAGAGTCTGGTGGTGTGTGGAGAGATGATGGTGGTGTGTGGAGAGATGATGGTGGTGTGTGGAGAGATGATGGTGGTGTGTGGAGAGATGATGGTGGTGTGTGGAGAGATAGTGGTGGTGTGTGGAGAGATGGTGGTGGTGTGTGGAGAGATGGTGGTGGTGTGTGGAGAGATGGTGGTGGTGTGTGGAGAGTCTGGTGGTGTGTGGAGAGATGGTGGTGGTGTGTGGAGAGATGGTGGTGTTGTGTGAAGAGATAAGTGGTGGGTGTGGAGAGTGATGATGGTGTGTTGGAGGGATGATGGCGGGTGTGTGGAGAGGTCTGGTGGTGTGTGGAGAGATTAATGGCGGTGGTGTGGAGAGTCTGGTGGTGTGTGGAGAAATGATGGTGTGTGTGGAGAGATGGTGGTGGTGTGTGGAGAGATGATGGTGGTGTGTGGAGAGATGATGGGGGTGTGTGGAGAGATGATGGGTGTGGTGGAGATGATGGTGGTGTGTGGAGAGATGATGGTGGTGTGTGGAGAGATGGTGGTGGTGTGTGGAGAGTCTGGTGGTGTGTGGAGGGATGATGGTGGTGTGTGGAGAGATGATGGTGGTGTGTGGGGAGATGATGGTGTGTGGAGAGATTATGGTGTGTGGAGAGATGATGGTGGTGTGTGGAGAGATGATGGTGGTGTGTGGAGAGATGGTGTGGTGTGTGGAGAGTCTGGTGGTGTGTGGAGAGATGATGGTGGTGTGTGGAGAGATGATGGTGGTGTGTGGAGAGATGATGGTGGTGTGTGGAGAGATTATGATGGTGTGTGGAGAGTCTGGTGGTGTGTGGAGAGATGATGGTGGTGTGTGGAGAGATGATGGTGGTGTGTGGAGAGATTATGATGGTGTGTGGAGAGTCTGGTGGTGTGTGGAGAGATGATGGTGGTGTGTGTGGAGAGATGATGGTGGTGTGTGGAGAGTCTGGTGGTGTGTGGAGAGATGATGGTGGTGTGTGGAGAGATGATGGTGGTGTGTGGAGGGATGATGGTGGTGTGTGGAGGGATGATGGTGGTGTGTGGAGAGATGATGGCGGTGTGTGGAGAGATGATGGTGGTGTGTGGAGAGATGGTGGTGTGTGGTGAGATGATGGTGGTGTGTGGAGAGTCTGGTGGTGTGTGGAGAGATGATGGTGGTGTGTGGAGAGATGATGGTGGTGTGTGGAGAGTCTGGTGGTGTGTGGAGAGATGATGGTGGTGTGTGGAGAGATGATGGTGGTGTGTGGAGAGATGATGGTGGTGTGTGGAGAGATGATGGTGGTGTGTGGAGAGATGATGGGTGGTGGTGTGTGGAGAGATGATGGTGGTGTGTGGAGAGATGATGGTGGTGTGTGGAGAGATGTTGGTGGTGTGTGGAGAGATGATGGTGGTGTGTGGAGAGATGATGGTGGTGTGTGGAGAGATGATGGTGGTGTGTGGAGAGATGATGGTGGTGTGTGGAGAGATGATGGTGTGTGGAGATGATGGCGGTGTGTGGAGGGATGATGGTGGTGTGTGGAGAGTCTGGTGGTGTGTGGAGAGTCTGGTGGTGTGTGGAGAGATGATGGTGGTGTGTGGAGAGTCTGGTGGTGTGTGGAGAGGTGATGGTGGTGTGTGGAGAGATGATGGTGGTGTGTGGAGAGTCTGGTGGTGTGTGGAGAGTCGATGGTGTGTGGAGAGATGATGGTGGTGTGTGGAGAGATGATGGCGGTGTGTGGAGGGATGATGGTGGTGTGTGGAGAGTCTGGTGGTGTGTGGAGAGATGATGGTGGTGTGTGGAGAGATGATGGTGGTGTGTGGAGGGATGATGGCGGTGTGTGGAGGGATGATGGCGGTGTGTGGAGAGATGATGGTGGTGTGTGGAGAGGTGATGGTGGTGTGTAGAGAGATGATGGTGTGTGTGGAGGGATGATGGTGGTGTGTGGAGAGATGATTATGGTGTGTGGAGAGTCTGGTGGTGTGTGGAGAGGTGATGGTGGTGTGTGGAGAGTCTGATGGTGTGTGGAGAGATGATGGTGGTGTGTGGAGAGATGATGGTGGTGTGTGGAGAGATGATGGTGGTGTGTGGAGAGATGGTGGTGGTGTGTGGAGAGATGGTGGTGGTGTGTGGAGAGATGGTGGTGGTGTGTGGAGAGATGGTGGTGGTGTGTGGAGAGTCTGGTGGTGTGTGGAGAGATGGTGGTGTGTGGAGAGATGATGGCGGTGTGTGGAGAGATGATGGTGTGTGTGGAGAGATGATGGCGGTGTGTGTGGAGAGATGATGGTGGTGTGTGGAGAGATGATGGTGGTGTGTGGAGAGATGATGGTGGTGTGTGGAGAGATGATGGTGGTGTGTGGAGAGATGGTGGTGTTGTGTGAAGAGATAATGGTGGTGTGTGGAGAGATGATGATGGTGTGTGGAGGGATGATGGCGGTGTGTGGAGAGTCTGGTGGTGTGTGGAGAGATGGTGGTGGTGTGTGTAGAGATGGTGGTGTGTGGAGAGATGATGGTGTGTGGAGAGATGATGCTGGTGTGTGGAGAGATGATGGTGGTGTGTGGAGAGATGATGATGGTGTGTGGAGGGATGATGGCGGTGTGTGGAGAGTCTGGTGGTGTGTGGAGAGATGATGGCGGTGTGTGGAGAGTCTGGTGGTGTGTGGAGAAATGATGGTGGTGTGTGGAGAGATGGTGGTGGTGTGTGGAGAGATGATGGTGGTGCGTGGAGAGATGATGGTGGTGTGTGGAGAGATGATGGTGGTGTGTGGAGAGATGATGGTGTGTGGAGATGATGGTGGTGTGTGGAGAGATGATGGTGGTGTGTGGAGAGGTGATGGTGGTGTGTGGAGAGTCTGGTGGTGTGTGGAGGGATGATGGTGGTGTGTGGAGAGATGATGGTGGTGTGTGGGGAGATGATGGTGTGTGGAGAGATTATGGTGTGTGGAGAGATGATGGTGGTGTGTGGAGAGATGATGGTGGTGTGTGGAGAGATGGTGGTGGTGTGTGGAGAGTCTGGTGGTGTGTGGAGAGATGATGGTGGTGTGTGGAGAGATGATGGTGGTGTGTGGAGAGATGATGGTGGTGTGTGGAGAGATTATGATGGTGTGTGGAGAGTCTGGTGGTGTGTGGAGAGATGATGGTGGTGTGTGGAGAGATGATGGTGGTGTGTGGAGAGATTATGATGGTGTGTGGAGAGTCTGGTGGTGTGTGGAGAGATGATGGTGGTGTGTGGAGAGATGGTGGTGTGTGGAGAGATGATGGTGGTGGTGTGTGGAGAGATGGTGGTGGTGTGTGGAGAGATGATGGTGGTGTGTGGAGAGATGATGGTGGTGTGTGGAGAGATGGTGGTGGTGTGTGGAGAGATGATGGTGTGTGGAGATGATGGTGGTGTGTGGAGAGATGATGGTGGTGTGTGGAGAGATGGTGGTGTGTGGAGAGATGATGGTGGTGTGTGGAGAGATGATGGTGGTGTGGGGAGATGATGGTGGTGTGTGGAGAGATGATGGTGGTGTGGGGAGATGATGGTGGTGTGTGGAGAGATGGTGGTGTGTGGAGAGATGATGGTGGTGTGTGGAGAGATGGCGGTGTGTGGAGAGGTGATGGTGGTGTGTGGAGAGATGATGGTGGTGTGTGGAGAGATGATGGTGGTGTGTGGAGAGATGATGGTGGTGTGGGGAGATGATGGCGGTGTGTGGAGAGATGGTGGTGTGTGGAGAGATGATGGTGTGTGGAGATGATGGTGGTGTGTGGAGAGATGATGGTGGTGTGTGGAGAGATGGTGGTGTGTGGAGAGTCTGGTGGTGTGTGGAGAGATGATGATGGTGTGTGGAGAGTCTGGTGGTGTGTGGAGAGATGATGGTGGTGTGTGGAGAGTCTGGTGGTGTGTGGAGAGTCTGGTGGTGTGTGGAGAGATGATGGTGGTGTGTGGGGAGATGATGGTGGTGTGTGGGGAGATGATGGTGGTGTGTGGAGAGATGGTGGTGGTGTGTGGAGAGATGATGGTGGTGTGTGGAGAGATGGTGGTGGTGTGTGGAGAGGTGATGGTGTGTGTGGAGGGATGATGGTGGTGTGTGGAGAGGTGATGGTGGTGTGTGGAGAGTCTGGTGGTGTGTGGAGAGATGATGGTGGTGTGTGGGGAGATGATGGTGGTGTGTGGGGAGATGATGGTGTGTGGAGAGTCTGGTGGTGTGTGGAGAGATGATGGTGGTGTTACAGGTAGAGAATACAGCGTGCTGTGTGGTGTTACAGGCAGTAGCGGTCTTTGGCACCAAGCATACCAAGCAATGGCTTGGGGCCCCCAACATCCAGGGGGCCCCCACGCCCCGCTCTTCTCTTGTGCTCAAGACCGCTAGACAGGGCTGCTGCCCCGCTTGCTGCTGTGATCTGAACTGTAACTATGAGCACTCGTAATGAGCTCTCACAGTTACATGCAGCAGCAGCACTGACAGGGCGGGAGCCATTGGCTCCCTTCCTGTCAGTCACTCTTATGGCCGTAACAAGTGTTTTCCCTGCGGTCACAAGTGGCAGCTTTGTCCTTGTGGTGTCGGTGCTGCAGTGACATCACTGGAGCATCGGCACCAGCAGAAGGGGAGTGTGGCCTCTTGTGACCGCAGGGAAAACCCTTGCGGCCACAAGAGTGAAGAGAAGAGGAGACGCCCGGACCCAGGTGAGTATAAGTGTTTGTTTTATTGTGTTATATACTATATGGTAGGGGGAGCACACAGGGGCCTGTGTAACTGGGGGAGCACACAGCGGGGGTCTATATAAATGGGGGGAGCACACAGTGGGGCTATATAACGAGGAAGACACAGGGTGGCTATATATAACTGGGGGAGCACACAGGGGGGCTATAGACTACTGGGGCTTCACAGAGGGGTCTATATACTACTGGGGGCAGCACACAGGGGGTCTATATACTACTTGGGGCAGCAGAATGGGGTCTATATACAACTGGGGGAGCACACAGGAGGTCTATATACAAGTGGGGGAGCACACAGGGGGGCTATATACTACTGGGGAGCTCACAGGGGGTCTATATACTACTGGGGTAGCACACAGGGGGTCTATATACTACTGGGGTAGCACACAGGGGTCTATATACTACTGGTGGGGCACACAGGGGGTCTATATACTGCTGGGGAAACACAGGGGTCTATATACTACTGGTGGGGCACACAGGGGGTCTATATACTACTGAGGGAACACACAGGAGTCTATATACTACTGGTGGGGCACACAGGGGGTCCATATACCGCTGAGGCAGCACACAGGGGGTCTGTATATAACTGGGGGGCACACAGGGGTCTATATCCAAGTGGGGGAGCACACAGGGGGGCTATATACTACTGGGGGAGCTCACAGGGGGTCTATATACTACTGGGGCAGCACACAGGGGGTCTACATACTACTGGAGGAGCACACAGAGGTCTATATACTACTGGTGGGGCACACAGGGGGTCTATATACTACTGGGGGAACACACAGAGGGTCTATATACTACTGGTGGGGCACACAGGGGGCCTATATACTACTGGGGCAGCACACAGGGGGGCTATATATAACTGGGGGAAGCACACAAGGGGTCTATATACTGCTGGAGGAGCACATAGTGGTCGATATACTACTGGGGGAGCACACAGGGATCTATATAATACTGGTGGAGCACACAGGGGGTCTATATACTACTGGGGGATCCACACAGGTGGTTTATATACTACTGGAGGAGCACAAAGGGGTCTATATCCAAGTGGGGGAGCACACAGGAGGTCTATATCCAAATGGGGGAGCACACAAGGGGGCTATATACCACTGAGGGAGCACACAGGGCAGCTATATACAAGTGGGGGAGCACACAGGGGGTATATACGACTGGGGGCAGCACACAGGGGGTTTATATACAACTGGGACAGCACACAGGGGGTCTATATACTTTTGGGGGAGCACACGGGGGGGGGCTATATATAACTAGGGGAACACACAGGCGTCTATACATTACTGGGGGAAGCACACAAGGGGTATATACTACTGAGGGGAAGCACACAAGGGGTATATACTACTGGCGGCAGCGCACAAGGGGTATATACTACTGGGGGCAGCACACAGCGGTCTATTGTTGTGGAATGCATGTCGAGGGGGGAGGCCCAGACATAACTTCGCTTGGGGCCCCAGAAATGCCAAGACCGCCCCTGTATAAGACATATTAACTCCTAGAATATATAACAAAACACTTGTTGACAGGTGCCGTCCTCAGCCACAGGGATTACGCTCCGGTATACTACAATCACTTGTATGATCACTGCTCAGGTGCTGGATAGTTCAGGCCTATGTGCAGAGCTCAGACAAGTAATAATTAGGAGAAATCCTGCCTGGGGGATTCTAATGATGAGGAGGGACGGACGGGCAGTGCAGGTCTAGAGCACAGACACTGTAGGCCACACCAATATGACTCAGGGCTGCAAGTTTTAAAGTTGTTTTTTAGGACAATAACTGCATCCCCTGCCGAGCGGACTCCAGGACAGATCTTGGATTAAAAGCAGCTATCCGAAGGTACAAGTGTGGGGGGGGGGGGGGGGTCAGATTGTGGGTACAGAGTGGCTAGTGGTTAATATGGCATACGGCATGCTTTATACATGGAGTGAGGCAAATCGGAGAGCTGCAATCTGCTGAACAGACTCCGATGTAAACAGATCTGCCATTTATAAGAATGGGGAAGAATCTGACAGCTTCAGTGGTCTCGGCTGATAATTATCATGGATCCCCTCGTCTGTTCTCGTGTCCCGGAGGGGAGAGCTTACCGTCTACTCCAGCAATACTTTGCTATCGGTCATAAATTATTCCTGCTTTTGAGCGGCTGTGGGAGGCTTCTGCGTGAAGAACGAACCGCGGCGTGCACAGAAATGAAGTATTGATTGAGACGCGTTGTAGTGAACGGTCACAAAATTGATCAAGGACTGGTATCAGCAGAAGGCATGAATATTCAGTATGGCGCTGGGTGATAGAACCCGAGGGGCCCGCCAGCAGGGAGAGTGTGGGGAACCTCATGTGCTCCAGGGTCATGCTGTAATATAAAACACAGCCATATACAAAAGAGAAAAATAATTGTGTGGCCGCCATGACAGCAGCTTTGTGGTCATGGCTGTCGCTTGGTTGAATTGCAGCGGGCTGGGGTGTGCAAGAGAGTGAGAGGGTGTGAGGAGAGGATGATAGTAGTAGTAGTAGTAGTATAGGGTGTAGGTGACTAGGCCTCTCCTGTGTGTGTATAGTGCTGAGCTCTGGAGTGAGGGGTAGTGGGGAGGATGATGGTGGTAGTAGTAGTAGTAGTAGTAGTAGTAGTAGTAGTATAGGGTGTAGGTGACTAGGCCTCTCCTGTGTGTGTATAGTGCTGAGCTCTGGAGTGAGGGGTAGTGGGGAGGATGATGGTAGTAGTAGTAGTAGTAGTAGTATACGGTGTAGGTGACTAGGCCTCTCCTGTGTGTATAGTGCTGAGCTCTGGAGTGAGGGGTAGTGGGGAGGATGATGGTAGTAGTAGTAGTAGTAGTGGGTGTAGGGGGCTAGGCCTCCCTCTCCCGTGTGTATAGTGCTGAGCTCTGGAGTGAGGGGTAGTGGAGAGGATGATGGTAGTAGTAGTAGTAGTATACGGTGTAGGTGGCTAGGCCTCTTCTGTGTGTATAGTGCTGAGCTCTGGAGTGAGGGGTAGTGGAGAGGATGATGGTAGTAGTAGTAGTAGTAGTATAGGGTGTAGGGGGCTAGGCCTCTCTCTCCTGTGTGTATAGTGCTGAGCTCTGGAGTGAGGGGTAGTGGGGAGGATGATGGTAGTAGTAGTAGTAGTAGTAGTAGTAGTAGTAGTAGTAGTAGTAGTAGTAGTAGTATAGGGTGTAGGTGGCTAGGCCTCTCCTGTGTGTATAGTGCTGAGCTCTGGAGTGAGGGGTAGTGGAGAGGATGATGGTAGTAGTAGTAGTAGTAGTAGTATAGGGTGTAGGTGACTAGGCCTCTCCTGTGTGTATAGTGCTGAGCTCTGGAGTGAGGGGTAGTGGAGAGGATGATGGTAGTAGTAGTAGTAGTAGTAGTATAGGGTGTAGGGGGCTAGGCCTCTCTCTCCTGTGTGTATAGTGCTGAGCTCTGGAGTGAGGGGTAGTGGAGAGGATGATGGTAGTAGTAGTAGTAGTAGTAGTATAGGGTGTAGGTGACTAGGCCTCTCCTGTGTGTATAGTGCTGAGCTCTGGAGTGAGGGGTAGTGGAGAGGATGATGGTAGTAGTAGTAGTAGTAGTAGTATAGGGTGTAGGGGGCTAGGCCTCTCTCTCCTGTGTGTATAGTGCTGAGCTCTGGAGTGAGGGGTAGTGGGGAGGATGATGGTGGTAGTAGTAGTAGTAGTAGTAGTATAGGGTGTAGGTGACTAGGCCTCTCCTGTGTGTATAGTGCTGAGCTCTGGAGTGAGGGGTAGTGGAGAGGATGATGGTAGTAGTAGTAGTAGTAGTAGTATAGGGTGTAGGGGGCTAGGCCTCTCTCTCCTGTGTGTATAGTGCTGAGCTCTGGAGTGAGGGGTAGTGGAGAGGATGATGGTAGTAGTAGTAGTAGTAGTATACGGTGTAGGTGGCTAGGCCTCTTCTGTGTGTATAGTGCTGAGCTCTGGAGTGAGGGGTAGTGGAGAGGATGATGGTAGTAGTAGTAGTAGTAGTAGTATAGGGTGTAGGTGGCTAGGCCTCTCTCTCCTGTGTGTATAGTGCTGAGCTCTGGAGTGAGGGGTAGTGGGGAGGATGATGGTAGTAGTAGTAGTAGTAGTAGTATAGGGTGTAGGGGGCTAGGCCTCTCTCTCCTGTGTGTATAGTGCTGAGCTCTGGAGTGAGGGGTAGTGGGGAGGATGATGGTAGTAGTAGTAGTAGTAGTAGTAGTAGTAGTAGTAGTAGTAGTAGTAGTAGTGGGTGTAGGGGGCTAGGCCTCTCCTGTGTGTATAGTGCTGAGCTCTGGAGTGAGGGGTAGTGGAGAGGATGATGGTAGTAGTAGTAGTAGTAGTAGTATAGGGTGTAGGTGACTAGGCCTCTCCTGTGTGTATAGTGCTGAGCTCTGGAGTGAGGGGTAGTGGAGAGGATGATGGTAGTAGTAGTAGTAGTAGTAGTATACGGTGTAGGTGGCTAGGCCTCTCCTGTGTGTATAGTGCTGAGCTCTGGAGTGAGGGGTAGTGGAGAGGATGATGGTAGTAGTAGTAGTAGTAGTATACGGTGTAGGTGGCTAGGCCTCTTCTGTGTGTATAGTGCTGAGCTCTGGAGTGAGGGGTAGTGGGGAGGATGATGGTAGTAGTAGTAGTAGTAGTATAGGGTGTAGGGGGCTAGGCCTCTCTCTCCTGTGTGTATAGTGCTGAGCTCTGGAGTGAGGGGTAGTGGGGAGGATGATGGTAGTAGTAGTAGTAGTAGTAGTAGTAGTAGTAGTAGTAGTAGTAGTAGTAGTGGGTGTAGGGGGCTAGGCCTCTCCTGTGTGTATAGTGCTGAGCTCTGGAGTGAGGGGTAGTGGAGAGGATGATGGTGGTAGTAGTAGTAGTATAGGGTGTAGGTGGCTAGGCCTCTCCCGTGTGTATAGTGCTGAGCTCTGGAGTGAGGGGTAGTGGAGAGGATGATGGTAGTGGTGGTAGTAGTAGTAGTAGTATAGGGTGTAGGGGGCTAGGCCTCTCCTGTGTGTATAGTGCTGAGCTCTGGAGTGAGGGGTAGTGGAGAGGATGATGGTAGTAGTAGTAGTAGTAGTAGTAGTATAGGGTGTAGGGGGCTAGGCCTCTCCCGTGTGTATAGTGCTGAGCTCTGGAGTGAGGGGTAGTGGAGAGGATGATGGTGGTGGTAGTAGTAGTAGTATAGGGTGTAGGGGGCTAGGCCTCTCTCTCCTGTGTGTATAGTGCTGAGCTCTGGAGTGAGGGGTAGTGGAGAGGATGATGGTGGTGGTAGTAGTAGTAGTAGTATAGGGTGTAGGTGGCTAGGCCTCTCCTGTGTGTATAGTGCTGAGCTCTGGAGTGAGGGGTAGTGGGGAGGATGATGGTAGTAGTAGTAGTATAGGGTGTAGGTGGCTAGGCCTCTCCTGTGTATATAATGCTGAGCTCTGGAGTGAGGGGTAGTGGGGAGGATGATGGTAGTAGTAGTAGTAGTAGTATAGGGTGTAGGGGGCTAGGCCTCTCTCTCCTGTGTGTATAGTGCTGAGCTCTGGAGTGAGGGGTAGTGGAGAGGATGATGGTGGTAGTAGTAGTAGTATACGGTGTAGGTGGCTAGGCCTCTCTCTCCTGTGTGTATAGTGCTTAGCTCTGGAGTGAGGGGTAGTCGGGAGGATGATGGTACTAGTAGTAGTAGTAGTAGTATAGGGTGTAGGGGGCTAGGCCTCTCCTGTGTATATAGTGCTGAGCTCTGGAGTGAGGGGTAGTGGGGAGGATGATGGTAGTGGTGGTAGTAGTAGTAGTAGTATAGGGTGTAGGGGGCTAGGCTGCTCTCTCCTGTGTGTATAGTGCTGAGCTCTGGAGTGAGGGGTAGTGGAGAGGATGATGGTAGTAGTAGTAGTAGTAGTATAGGGTGTAGGGGGCTAGGCCTCTCTCTCCTGTGTGTATAGTGCTGAGCTCTGGAGTGAGGGGTAGTGGGGAGGATGATGGTGGTAGTAGTAGTAGTAGTAGTATAGGGTGTAGGTGGCTAGGCCTCTCTCTCCTGTGTGTATAGTGCTGAGCTCTGGAGTGAGGGGTAGTGGAGAGGATGATGGTGGTGGTAGTAGTAGTAGTAGTATAGGGTGTAGGGGGCTAGGCCTCTCCTGTGTGTATAGTGCTGAGCTCTGGAGTGAGGGGTAGTGGGGAGGATGATGGTGGTAGTAGTAGTAGTATAGGGTGTAGGGGGCTAGGCCTCTCCCGTGTGTATAGTGCTGAGCTCTGGAGTGAGGGGTAGTGGAGAGGATGATGGTGGTGGTAGTAGTAGTAGTATAGGGTGTAGGGGGCTAGGCCTCCCTCTCCTGTGTGTATAGTGCTGAGCTCTGGAGTGAGGGGTAGTGGAGAGGATGATGGTAGTAGTAGTAGTAGTATACGGTGTAGGTGGCTAGGCCTCTCCTGTGTATATAATGCTGAGCTCTGGAGTGAGGGGTAGTGGAGAGGATGATGGTGGTAGTAGTAGTAGTAGTAGTAGTAGTAGTATACGGTGTAGGTGGCTAGGCCTCTCCTGTGTGTATAGTGCTGAGCTCTGGAGTGAGGGGTAGTGGAGAGGATGATGGTGGTAGTAGTAGTAGTAGTAGTAGTATACGGTGTAGGTGGCTAGGCCTCTCCTGTGTATATAATGCTGAGCTCTGGAGTGAGGGGTAGTGGAGAGGATGATGGTGGTAGTAGTAGTAGTAGTATACGGTGTAGGTGGCTAGGCCTCTCCTGTGTGTATAGTGCTGAGCTCTGGAGTGAGGGGTAGTGAAGAGGATGATGGTAGTAGTAGTAGTAGTAGTAGTAGTAGTAGTAGTAGTATAGGGTGTAGGTGGTTAGGCCTCTCTCTCCTGTGTTTATAGTGCTGAGCTCTGGAGTGAGGGGTAGTGAAGAGGATGATGGTAGTAGTAGTAGTAGTAGTAGTAGTAGTAGTAGTAGTAGTAGTAGTAGTAGTAGTAGTATAGGGTGTAGGTGGTTAGGCCTCTCTCTCCTGTGTGTATAGTGCTGAGCTCTGGAGTGAGGGGTAGTGAAGAGGATGATGGTAGTAGTAGTAGTAGTAGTAGTATTAGTAGTAGTAGTAGTAGTATAGGGTGTAGGTACCTAAAGCAGTTCCCACTGTAGCCTGCAGGTGTCACTGTTGCCTCACAGTTAGTGTAGTGTGTGTATAGGACATGTAACCCATTCTCTGCCGGCCAGGTACACGGCTACAGATAGCATAGCGTCACATAAGCACATGGATACCTGAGACATCATGTAATTCCCATGTAATATAAATATCCCAGTGGAACGGACAAACAGATAGGTATAAGGAAGCTACTTAATCGTGAATCCTTTTTGGATTTGCCTATACCTATATCTGCCTATACCTATATCTGCCTATACCTGCCTATATCTATATCTGCCTATATCTCCCTGTACCTGCCTATACCTATATCTGCCTATACCTATATCTGCCTATACCTGCCTATATCTCCCTGTACCTGCCTATACCTATATCTGCCTGTTCCTGCCTATACTTATGTCTGCCTATACCTATATCTGCCTATATCTCCCTGTACCTGCCTATACCTATATCTGCCTATACCTATATCTTCCTGTACCTGCCTATATCTATATCTGCCTATACCTATATCTGCCTATATCTCCCTGTACCTGCCTATACCTATATCTCCCTGTACCTGCCTATACCTGCCTATACCTAGATCTGCCTGTACCAGCCTATACCTATATCTGCCTATATCTCCCTGTACCTGCCTATACCTATATCTCCCTGTACCTGCCTATACCTGCCTATACCTATATCTGCCTGTACCTGCCTATACCTATATCTGCCTATATCTGCCTGTACCTGCCTATACCTATATCTGCCTGTACCTGCCTATACCTATATCTGCCTATATCTGTCTGTACCTGCCTATACCTATATCTGCCTGTACCTGCCTATACCTATATCTGCCTATATCTGCCTGTACCTGGACCTGCCTATACCCAGTGGCGGTCTTGGCATTTCTGGGGCCCCAAGCGAAGTTATGTCTGGGCCCCCCCCCCCCTCGACATGCACTCCACAACAATAGACCGCTGTGTGCTGCCCCCAGTAGTATATACCCCTTGTGCGCATCCTCCAGTAGTATATACCCCTTGTGTGCTTCCCCTCAGTAGTATATACCCCTTGTGTGCTTCCCCCAGTAGTGTATAGACGCTTGTGTGTTCCCCTAGTTATATATAGCCCCCCCGTGTGCTCCCCCAAAAGTATATAGACCCCCTGTGTGCTGTCCCAGTTGTATATAAACCCCCTGTGTGCTGCCCCCAGTCGTATATACCCCCTGTGTGCTCCCCCACTTGTATATAGCTGCCCTGTGTGCTCCCTCAGTGGTATATAGCACCCTTGTGTGCTCCCCCATTTGGATATAGACCTCCTGTGTGCTCCTCCACTTGGATATAGACCCCTTTGTGCTCCTCCAGTAGTATATAAACCACCTGTGTGGATCCCCCAGTAGTATATAGACCCCCTGTGTGCTTCACCAGTATTATATAGATCCCTGTGTGCTCCCCCAGTAGTATATCGACCACTATGTGCTCCTCCAGCAGTATATAGACCCCTTGTGTGCTTCCCCCAGTTATATATAGCCCCCCTGTGTGCTCCCCCAGTTATATATAGACCCCCTGTGTGCTCCCCGTTATATATAGACCCCCTGTGTGCTGCCCCCAGTAGTATATAGGCCCCCTGTGTGCCCCACCAGTAGTATATAGACCCTCTGTGTGTTCCCCCAGTAGTATATAGACCCCCTGTGTGCCCCACCAGTAGTATATAGACCTCTGTGTGCTCCTCCAGTAGTATGTAGACCCCCTGTGTGCTGCCCAAGTAGTATATAGACCCCTGTGTGCCCCCCAGTTATATACAGACCCCCTGTGTGCTGCCTCAGCGGTATATAGACCCCCTGTGTGCCCCACCAGTAGTATATAGACTCCTGTGTGTTCCCTCAGTAGTATATAGACCCCCTGTGTGCCCCACCAGTAGTATATAGACCCCTGTGTGTTTCCCCAGCAGTATATAGACCCCCTGTGTGCCCCACCAGTAGTATATAGACCCCTGTGTGCTACCCCAGTAGTATATAGACCCCCTGTGTGCTACCCCAGTAGTATATAGACCCCCTGTGAGCTCCCCCAGTAGTATATAGCCCCCCTGTGTGCTCTCCCACTTGGATATAGACCTCCTGTGTGCTCCCCCAGTTGTATATAGACCCCATTCTGCTGCCCCAAGTAGTATATAGACCCCCTGTGTGCTGACCCAAGTAGTATATAGACCCCTTTGTGAAGCCCCAGTAGTCTATAGCCCCCCTGTGTGCTCCCCCAGTTATATATAGCCACCCTGTGTCTTCCTCGTTATATAGCCCCACTGTGTGCTCCCCCCATTTATATAGACCCCTGCTGTGCGCTCCCCCAGTTACACAGGCCCCTGTGTGCTCCCCCTACCATATAGTATATAACACAATAAAACAAACACTTATACTCACCTGGGTCCGGGCGTCTCCTCTTCTCTTCACTCTTGTGGCCGCAAGGGTTTTCCCTGCGGTCACAAGAGGCCGCACTCCCCTTCTCCTGGTGCCGATGCTCCAGTGATGTCACTGCAGCACCGACACCACAAGGACAAAGCTGCCACTTGTGACTGCAGGGAAAACACTTGTTACGGCCATAAGAGTGACTGACAGGAAGGGAGCCAATGGCTCCCGCCCTGTCAGTGCTGCTGCTGCATGTAACTGTGAGAGCTCATTACGAGTGCTCATAGTTACAGTTCAGATCACAGCAGCAAGCGGGGCAGCAGCCCTGTCTAGCGGTCTTGAGCACAAGAGAAGAGCGGGGCGTGAGGGCCCCCTGGATGTTGGGGGCCCCAAGCGATTGCATGGTATGCTTGGTGCCAAAGACCGCTACTGCCTATACCTATATCTCGCTGTACCGGCCTATACCTATATCTGCCTGTACCTGCCTATACCTATATCCGCCTGTACCTGCCTATACCTATATCTGCCTGTACCTGCCTATACCTATATCTCCCTGTACCTGCCTATACCTATATCTCCCTGTACCTGCCTATATCTATATCTGCCTGTACCTGCCTATACCTATATCTGTCTGTACCTGCCTATACCTATATCTCCCTGTACCTGCCTATACCTATATCTCCCTGTACCTGCCTATACCTATATCTGTCTGTACCTGCCTGTACCTGCCTATACCTATATCTGTCTGTACCTGCCTATACCTATATCTGTCTGTACCTGCCTATACCTATTACCTGTCTATACCTATATCGGCCTATATCTCCCTGTACCTGCCTATACCTATATCTGTCTATATCTGCCTATACCTGGACCTGCCTATACCTATATCTGCCTGTACCAGCCTATACCTATATCTGCCTATATCTGCCTGTACCTGCCTATACATATATCTGCCTGTACCAGCCTATACCTATATCTGCCTATATCTGCCTGTACCTGCCTATACCTGTATCTGCCTGTACCAGCCTATACCTATATCTGTCTATATCTGCCTGTACCTGCCTATACCTATATCTGCCTGTACCTGCCTATACCTATATCTGCCTGTACCTGCCTATACCTATATCTGCCTATATCTGTCTGTACCTGCCTATACCTATATCTGCCTGTACCTGCCTATACCTATATCTGCCTATATCTGTCTGTACCTGCCTATACCTATATCTGCCTGTACCTGCCTATACCTATATCTGTCTATATCTGCCTGTACCTGCCTATACCTATATCTGCCTGTACCTGCCTATACCTATATCTGCCTATATCTGCCTGTACCTGCCTATACCTATATCTGCCTATATCTGTCTGTACCTACCTATACCTATATCTGCCTATACCTATATCTGCCTATATCTGCCTGTACCTGCCTATACCTATATCTGCCTGTACCAGCCTATACCTATATCTGCCTGTACCTGCCTATACCTATATCTGCCTATACCTGGACCTGGGCCATGATACCTGGCTGGGGAATAGAAGAGTCTCGTTTACATCACAGGGGGGTGGCCTGCAGCTGATTGGCTGGCTGCAAGGGATTATGGGTAATTCCTTGCACCTGCCCTTTCACTTTACCATACTACGACATGAGCTGCCGCCATTTTGGAACAGGACTTCTTGCCCCATTGGTGACACATCTCGGTTGGTGACATTCGGTTCGCTCATCTCTGGTCTTTACCGTTAATATTTTGAGCCGTAATAAAGATCCAGCACTTCATAGCGGTAATGGTCGTTACACGGCCCGGGGTTTTCTGTGGAATGTGCCGTCACTATATAACTACTTCTTAGACTGGCAGAAACTCTTCAGGTAAATGTTCTCCGTCCAAAGCTTTTTTCCTAGTTGTCTGAATCTTAATAATCCGATCTCCCCCATGACTGACGATGAATATTTCTGTTACTTATCATCCCTATGAGCGTCGCTATACCCGCCCTGTACATGGTTATTTCTCCTTGTTGTACCGCAGGCCGCCCACCACCATGACCCGCACAGCAGCCATCTGCCTTTCCATAGTCGCCCTCTGTATGGCTCCTCCACCACCGGACACCAGGCGGCAAAGCTCGGAGACGTTACAGCCCATTGCCAGCGTCTCTTATGAAAACGGTGATCTGGAAAACTATGACATCAGTCTGGAAAACTATGGAGACTCCATTGACCTGAACAACTATGAAGATGTCTACTATACTGAGCCCGACTCTGAGGTAACGCACAAAAGCTGATGTATAAATGCATTATGGGTAAAGGCTTAGTCTCAGAAAATCACAGATGCCCCTCAGTATGGTAGATAGCCGCCATACTGTATACATTAGTTGTAGTTGTCCCACCCCATACTGTATGCCTTCCTCCCCTCTGTAATTGTTCCCCCCCATACTGTATACCTCCCTCCCCCCATACTGTATACCTCCCTCCCCCTCTGTAGTTGTCCCCCCATACTGTATACCTCCCTCCCCCCTCTGTAGTTGTTCCCCCCCATACTGTATACCTCCCTCCACCTCTGTAGTTGTTCCCCCATACTGTATACCTCCCCCCTCTGTAGTTGTTCCCCCCCATACTGTATACCTCCCCCCTCTGTAGTTGTTCCCCCATACTGTGTACATCCCTTCCCCCTCTGTAGTTGTCCCCCCATACTGTATACCTCCCTCCCCCTCTGTAGTTGTTCCCCATACTGTATACCTCCCTCCCCCCTCTGTAGTTGTCCCCCCCATACTGTATACCTCCCTCCCCCTCTGTAGTTGTTCCCCCCCCATACTGTATACCTCCCTCCCCCTCTGTAGTTGTTCCCCCATACTGTATACCTCCCTCCCCCTCTGTAGTTGTTCCCCCCCACACTGTATACCTCCCTCCCCCTCTGTAGTTGTTCCCCCATACTGTATACCTCCCCCCTCTGTAGTTGTTCCCCCCCATACTGTATACCTCTCTCCCCCTCTGTAGTTGTTCCCCCCATACTGTATACCTCCCTCCCCCTCTGTAGTTGTCCCACCCATACTGTATACCTCCCTACCCCTCTGTAGTTGTTCCCCCCTACTGTATACCTCCCTACCCCTCTGTAGTTGTTCCCCACACACACTGTATACCTTCCTCCCCCCTCTCTAGTTGTTGCCCCCCATACTGTATACCTCCCTCCCCCTCTGCAGTTGTCCCCCCCCATACTGTATACCTCCCTCCCCCTCTGTAGTTGTTCCCCCCCATACTGTATACCTCCCCCCCTCTGTAGTTGTCCCCCCATACTGTATTCCTCCCGCCCCTTCTGTAGTTGTTCCCCCATACTGTATACTTCCCTTCCCCTCTGTAGTTGTCCCCCCCCATACTGTATACCTCCCCCCTCTGTAATTGTTCCCCCCCATACTGTATACCTCCCTCCCCCCATACTGTATACCTCCCTCCCTCCTCTGTAGTTTTCCCCCCATACTGTATACCTCCCTCCCCCTCTGTAGTTGTTCCACCCCCCATACTGTATACTTCCCTCCTCCTCTGTAGTTGTTCCACCCCCCATACTGTATACTTCCCTCCTCCTCTGTAGTTGTTCCACCCCCCATACTGTATACCTCCCTCCCCCTCTGTAGTTGTTCCACCCCCCATACTGTATACTTCCCTCCTCCTCTGTAGTTGTTCCCCCCCTACTGCATACCTCCCTTCCCCTCTGTAGTTGTTCCCCCCCCATACTGTATACCTCCCCCCCTCTGTAGTTGTTCCCCCCATACTGTATACCTCCCTCCCCCCCTGTAGTGGCTCCCCCATACTGTATACCTCCCACCCCCTCTGTAGTTGTTCCCCCCCATACTGTATACCTCCCTCCCCCTCTGTAGTTGTTCCCCCCCCATACTGTATACCTCCCTCCCCCTCTGTAGTTGTCCCCCTCCCATACTGTATACCTCCCTCCTTCTCTGTAGTTGTTCCCCACCAAACTGTATACCTCCCTCCCCTCTGTAGTTGTTCCCCCCATACTGTATACCTCCCTCCCCCTCTGTAGTTGTCCCCCCCATACTGTATACCTCCCTCCCTCCCCCTCTGTAGTTGTCCCCCTCCCATACTGTATACCTCCCTCCCCCTCTGTAGTTGTTCCCCCCCCATACTGTATACCTCCCTCCCCCTCTGTAGTTGTCCCCCTCCCATACTGTATACCTCCCTCCCCCTCTGTAGTTGTTCCCCCCCCATACTGTATACCTCCCTCCCCCTCTCTAGTTGTTCCCCCCCCATGCTGTATACCTCCCTCCCCCCTCTGTAGTTGTTCCCCCCCCATACTGTATACCTCCCTCCCCCTCTGTAGTTGTCCCCCTCCCATACTGTATACCTCCCTCCCCCTCTGTAGTTGTTCCCCCCCCCATACTGTATACCTCCCTCCCCCTCTGTAGTTGTTCCCCCCCACAGGGCTGTATTAACTGTTGCTGCTGCCCTAGGCACTAAACCTGAAGACGCCCCATTTTCACGCACCTATTGGCGATACCAGACCTGACCAATACCACCATACCCCCGACCCCCCCTGGAAAAGACACCAGATTTACTGGCAAGTCTGAACGGGAGGAGGGAAACTAAAAAAAAAAAAAAAATAAAAACAAAAACATTCGTTTTTTCTGTCCTCCTGCTCCCTGGTGCTGCCCCCCTGCAAGGTGCTGCCCTAGGCACCGGACCACGGGTGCCTAATGATAAATACGGCCCTACCCCCCCATACTGTATACCTTCCTCCCCCCTCTGTAGTTGTTCCCCCATACTGTATACCTCCCTTCCCCTCTGTATTTGTTCCCCCCCCATACTGTATACCTCCCTCCCCCTCTGTAGTTGTTCCCCCCCCCATACTGTATACCTCCCTCCCCCTGTAGTTGTTACCCCCCATACTGTATACCTCGCTCCCCCTTTAGTTGTTCCCCCCATACTGTATACCTCCCTCCCCCTCTGTAGTTGTTCCCCCCTCATACCGTATACCTCCCTCCCCCTGTAGTTGTTCCCCCCATACTGTATACCTCCCTCCCCCTGTAGTTGTCCCCCCCTAATACTGTATAGCTCCCTCCCCCCTCTGTAGTTGTTCCCCCCCATACTGTATACCTCCCTCCCCCCATACTGTATACCTCCCTCCCACTCTGTAAGTGTTCCCCCCCATACTGTATACCTCCCTCCCCTTGTTGCTGTTCCCCCCATACTGTATACCTCCCTCCCCCTGTAGTTGTACCCCCCATACTGTATACCTCTCTTCCCCCATACTGTATACCTCCCTCCCCCTCTGTAGTTGTTCCCCCATAATGTATACCTTCCTCCCCCCTCTGTAGTGGTTCCCCCCCATACTGTATACCTCCCTCCCCTCTATAGTTGTTCCCCCCTAATACTGTATACCTCCCTCCCCCTCTGTAGTTGTTCCCCCCCATACTGTATACCTCCCTCCCCCCATACTGTATACATTCCTCCCCCTTTGTAGTTGTTCCCCCCCATACTGTATACCTCCCTCCTCTCTGTAGTTGTTCCCCCCCATACTGTATACCTCCCTCCCCCTCTGTAGTTGTCCCCCCCCCATACTGTATACCTCCCTCCCCCTCTGTAGTTGTTCCCCCCCATACTGTACCTCCCTCCCACTATGTAGTTGTTCCCCCCCATACTGTATACCTCCCTCCCCCTATGTAGTTGTTCCCCCCCCATACTGTATACCTTCCTCCCCCTATGTAGTTGTTCCCCCCCCATACTGTATACCTCCCTCCCCCTATGTAGTTGTTCCCCCCCATACTGTATACCCCTCTCCCCCTCTGTAGTTGTTCCCCCCCCATACTGTATACCTCCCTCCCCCTATGTAGTTGTTCCTCGCATACTGTATACCTCCCTCCCCCTCTGTAGTTGTTCCCCCCATACTGTATACCTCCCTCCCCTCTGTAGTTGTTCCCCCCCATATTGTTTACCTCCCTCCCCTCTGTAGTTGTTCCCCCCATACTGTATACCTCCCTCCCCCTCTGTAGTTGTTCCCCCATACTGTATACCTCCCTTCCCCCCTGTAGTTGTTCCCCCCATGCTGTATACCTCCCTCCCCCTCTGTAGTTGTTCCCCCCCATGCTGTATACCTCCCTCCCCCCCTCTGTAGTTGTTCCCCCATACTGTATACCTCCCTCCCCCTCTGTAGTTGTTCCCCCCATGCTGTATACCTCCCTCCCCCTCTGTAGTTGTCCCCCCCATACTGTGTACCTCCCTCCCCCTCTGTAGTTGTCCCCCCATACTGTATACTTCCCTCCCCCTCTGTAGTTGTTCCCCCATACTGTATACCTCCCTCCCCCTCTGTAGTTGTTCTCCCATACTGTATACCTCCCTCCCCCTCTGTAGTTGTCCCCCCATACTGTATACCTCCCTCCCCCTCTGTAGTTGTTCCCCCCCATACTGTATACCTCCCTCCCCATCTGTAGTTGTTCCCCCCCATACTGTATACCTCCCTCCCCATCTGCAGTTGTTCCCCCCCATACTGTATACCTCCCTCCCCCTCTGTAGTTGTTCCCCCCCATACTGTATACCTCCCTCCCCCCCTCTGTAGTTGTTCCCCCATACTGTATACCTCCCTCCCCCTCTGTAGTTGTCCCCCCATACTGTATTCCTCCCTACCCCTCTGTAGTTGTCCCCCCATACTGTATACCTCCCTCCCCCTCTGTAGTTGTTCCCCCCATACTGTATACCTCCCTTCCCCTTTGTAGTTGTTCTCCCATACTGTATACCTCCCTCCCCCTCTGTAGTTGTTCCCCCATACTGTATACCTCCCTCCCCCTCTGTAGTTGTTCCCCCCCCCATACTGTATACCTCCCTCCCCCTCTGTAGTTTCCCCCCCATAGTGTATACCTCCCTCCCCCTCTGTAGGTGTTCCCCCCCCATACTGTATACCTCCCTCCACCCTCTGTAGTTGTCCCCCATACTGTATACCTTCCCCCCTCTGTAGTTGTTCTCCCATACTGTATACCTCCCTCCACCTTCTGTAGTTGTTCCCCCCATACTGTATACCTCCCCCCCTGTAGTTGTTCCCCCATACTGTATATCTTCCTCCCCCTCTGTAGTTGTTCCCCCCCATACTGTATACCTCCCTCCCCCCTCTGTAGTTGTTCCCCCCCCATGCTGTATACCTCCCTCCCCCTCTGTAGTTGTTCCCCCCCATACTCTATACCTCCCTCCCCCTCTGTAGTTGTTCCCCCCATACTGTATACCTCCCTCCCCCTCTGTAGTTGTTCCCCCCCATGCTGTATACCTCCCTCTCCCTCTGTAGTTGTTCCCCCCCATACTGTATACCCCCCCCCCCCTCTGTAGGTGTTCCCCCCCATACTGTATACCTCCCCCCATACTGTATACCTTCCTCCCCCTCTGTAGTTGTTCCACCCATACTGTATACCTCTCTCCCCCTCTGTAGTTGTTCCCCCCCCATACTGTATACCTCGCACCCCCTCTGTAGGTGTTCCCCCCCATACTGTATTCCTCCCCCCCCTCTGTAGTTGTTCCCCCCATACTGTATACCTCCCTTCCTCCTCTGTAGTTGTTCCCCCATACTGTATACCTTCCTCCTCCTCTGTAGTTGTTCCCCCCCCATACTGTATACCTCCCTTCCCCTCTGTAGTTGTTCCCCCTCCACTGTATACTTCCCTCCCCCTCTGTAGTTGTTCCCCCCATACTGTATACCTCCCTTCCCCTTCTGTAGTTGTTCCCCCCCATACTGTATACCTCCCTCCCCCTCTGTAGTTGTTCCCCCTCCACTGTATACCTCCGTAGCCCCCCCTGTAGTTGCTCCCCCCCATACTGTATACCTCCCTCCCACTCTGTAAGTGTTCCCCCCCATACTGTATACCTCCCTCCCCCTCTGTAGTTGTTCCCCCCCATACTGTATACCTCTCTTCCCCCATACTGTATACCTTCCTCCCCCCTCTGTAGTGGTTCCCCCCCATACTGTATACCTCCCTCCCCTTGTTGTTCCCCCCATACTGTATACCTCCCTCCCCTCTGTAGTTGTCCCCCCATACTGTATACCTCCCTCCCCCTCTGTAGTTGTTCCCCCCCCATACTGTATACCTCCCTCCCCCATACTGTATACATTCCTTCCCCTTTGTAGTTGTTCCCCCCCATACTGTATACCTCCCTCCCCTCTGTAGTTGTTCCCCCCATACTGTATACCTCCCTCCCCCTCTGTAGTTGTCCCCCCCCATACTGTATACCTCCCTCCTCCTCTGTAAGTGTTCCCCCCATACTGTATACCTCCCTCCCCTTGTTGTTGTTCCCCCCATACTGTATACCTCCCTCCCCCTGTAGTTGTTCCCCCCATACTGTATACCTCCCTCCCCCTCTGTAGTTGTTCCCCCCCATACTGTATACCTCCCTCCCTCCTCTGTAGTTGTCCCCCCCCATACTGTATATATCTCCCCCCTCTGTAGTTGTTCCCTCCCCATACTGTATACCTCCCTCCCCCTCTGTAGTTGTTCCTCGCATACTGTATACCTCCCTCCCCCTCTGTAGTTGTTCCCCCCATACTGTATACCTCCCTCCCCCATGTAGTTGTCCCTCCCCCCTCTGTAGTTGTTCCCCCCCATATTGTATACCTCCCTCCCCTCTGTAGTTGTTCCCCCCATACTGTATACCTCCCTCCCCCTCTGTAGTTGTTCCTCGCATACTGTATACCTCCCTCCCCCTCTGTAGTTGTTCCCCCCATACTGTATACCTCCCTCCCCCATGTAGTTGTCCCTCCCCCCTCTGTAGTTGTTCCCCCCCATATTGTATACCTCCCTCCCCTCTGTAGTTGTTCCCCCCATACTGTATACCTCCCTCCCCCTCTGTAGTTGTTCCCCCCATACTGTATACCTCCCTCCCCCTCTGTAGTTGTTCCCCCCATACTGTATACCTCCCTCCCCCTCTGTAGTTGTCCCCCCATACTGTATACCTCCCCCCCTCTGTAGTTGTCCCCCCATACTGTATACCTCCCTCCCCCTCTGTAGTTGTCCCCCCCCCATACTGTATACCTCCCTCCCCTCTGTAGTTGTTCCCCTCCCCATTCTGTATACCTCCCTCCTCCTCTGTAGTTGTCCCCCATACTGTATTTTTCCCTCCCCCTCTGTAGTTGTCCCCCCATTCTGTATACTTCCCTCCCCCTCTGTAGCTGTCCCCCCCATACTGTATATCTCCTTCCCCCTCTGTATTTGTCCCCCCATACTGTATACCTCCCTCCCCCTCTGTACTTGTTCCCCCCCCATACTGTATACCTCCCTCCTCCACTTAAGTTGTTCCCCCTCATACTGTATACCCCCCTCCCCCCTCTGTAGTTGTTCCCCACCATACTGTATACCTCCCCCCCCTCTGTAGTTGTTCCCCCCCCCATACTGTATACCTCCCTCCCCCTCTGTAGTTGTTCCCCCCCATACTGTATACCTCCCTCCTCCACTGTAGTTGTTTCCCCCCATACTGTATACCTCCCTCCCCCCCTCTGTAGTTGTTCCCCCCCATACTGTATACCTCCCCCCCTCTGCAGTTGTCCCCCCATACTGTATACCTCCCTCCCCCCTCTGTAGTTGTTCCCCACCATACTGTATACCTCCCCCCCTCTGTAGTTGTCCCCCCATACTGTATACCTCCCTCCCCCCTCTGTAGTTGTTCCCCCCATACTGTATACCTCCCCCCCTCTGTAGTTGTCCCCCCATACTGTATACCTCCCTCCACCTCTGTAGTTGTTCCCCCCCCATACTGTATACCTCCCTCCCCCCTCTGTAGTTGTTCCCCACCATACTGTATACCTCCCCCCCCTCTGTAGTTTTCCCCCCATACTGTATACCTCCCTCCCCCCTCTGTAGTTGTTCCCCCCATACTGTATACCTCCCACCCCCTCTGTAGTTGTGCCCCCATACTGTATACCTCCCTCCTCCTCTGTAGTTGTGCCCCCATACTGTATACCTCCCTCCCCCTCTGTAGTTGTCCCCCCCCATACTGTATACCTCCCCCCTCTGTAATTGTTCCCCCCCATACTGTATACCTCCCTCCCCCCATACTGTATACCTCCCTCCCTCCTCTGCAGTTGTCCCCCCATACTGTATACATACTGTATACCTCCCTCCCTCTCTGTATTTGTTCCACCTCCCATACTGTATACTTCCCTCCTCCTCTGTAGTTGTTCCCCCCCTACTGTATACCTCCCTCCCCCTCTGTAGTTGTCCCCCCCATACTGTATACCTCCCTCCCCTCTGTAGTTGTTCCCCTCCCCATTCTGTATACCTCCCTCCTCCTCTGTAGTTGTCCCCCCATACTGTATACCTCCCTCCCCCTCTGTAGTTGTTCCCCCCATACTGTATACCTCCCTCCCCCTCTGTAGTTGTTCCCCCCCCCATACTGTATACCTCCCTCCCCTCTGTAATTGTTCCCCTCCCCATTCTGTATACCTCCCTCCCCCTCTGTAGTTGTCCCCCATACTGTATTTTTCCCTCCCCCTCTGTAGTTGTCCCCCCATTCTGTATACTTCCCTCCCCCTCTGTAGCTGTCCCCCCCATACTGTATACCTCCCTCCCCCTCTGTAGTTGTTCTCCCATACTGTATACCTCCCTCCCCCTCTGTATTTGTCCCCCCATACTGTATACCTCCCTCCCCCTCTGTACTTGTTCCCCCCCTATACTGTATACCTCCCTCCTCCACTGTAGTTGTTCCCCCCCATACTGTATACCTCCCTCCCCCCTCTGTAGTTGTCCCCCCATACTGTATACCTCCCTCTCCCTCTGTAGTTGTCCCCCCATACTGTATACCTCCCTTCCCCTCTGTAGTTGTTCCCCCCCCATACTGTATACCTCCCTCCTTCTCTGTAGTTGTTCCCCCCCATACTGTATACCTCCCTCCCCCCCTCTGTAGTTGTTCCCCCCCATACTGTATACCTCCCTCCCCCTCTGTAGTTGTTCCCCCCCATACTTTATACCTTCCTCCCCCCTCTGTAGTTGTTCCCCCCATACTGTGTACCTCCCTCCCCAAATACTGTATACCTCCCTCCCCCTCTGTAGTTGTTCCCCCCCATACTGTATACCTCCCTCCCCCTGTAGTTGTTACCCCCCATACTGTATACCTCCCTCCCCCTTTAGTTGTTCCCCCCATACCGTATACCTCCCTCCCCCTCTGTATTTGTTCCCCCCCATACTGTATACCTCCCTCCCCCCTCTGTAGTTGTTCCCCACCATACTGTATACCTCCCCCCCCTCTGTAGTTGTCCCCCCATACTGTATACCTCCCTCCCCCCTCTGTAGTTGTTCCCCCCATACTGTATACCTCCCACCCCCTCTGTAGTTGTTCCCCCCATACTGTATACCTCCCTCCTCCTCTGTAGTTGTGCCCCCATACTGTATACCTCCCTCCCCCTCTGTAGTTGTTCCCCCCCCATACTGTATACCTCCCCCCTCTGTAATTGTTCCCCCCCATACTGTATACCTCCCTCCCCCCATACTGTATACCTCCCTCCCTCTCTGTATTTGTTCCACCCCCCATACTGTATACTTCCCTCCACCTCTGTAGTTGTTCCCCCCCATACTGTATACCTCCCTCCCCCCTCTGTAGTTGTTCCCCACCATACTGTATACCTCACACCCCTCTGTAGTTTTCCCCCCATACTGTATACCTCCCTCCCCCCTCTGTAGTTGTTCCCCCCATACTGTATACCTCCCACCCCCTCTGTAGTTGTGCCCCCATACTGTATACCTCCCTCCTCCTCTGTAGTTGTGCCCCCATACTGTATACCTCCCTCCCCCTCTGTAGTTGCCCCCCCCCATACTGTATACCTCCCCCCTCTGTAATTGTTCCCCCCCATACTGTATACCTCCCTCCCCCCATACTGTATACCTCCCTCCCTCCTCTGCAGTTGTCCCCCCATACTGTATACCTCCCTCCCTCTCTGTATTTGTTCCACCCCCCATACTGTATACTTCCTTCCTCCTCTGTAGTTGTTCCCCCCCTACTGTATACCTCCCTCCCCCTCTGTAGTTGTCCCCCCCCCATACTGTATACCTCCCTCCCCTCTGTAGTTGTTCCCCTCCCCATTCTGTATACCTCCCTCCTCCTCTGTAGTTGTCCCCCCATACTGTATACCTCCCTCCCCCTCTGTAGTTGTTCCCCCCATACTGTATACCTCCCTCCCCCTCTGTAGTTGTTCCCCCCCCATACTGTATACCTCCCTCCCCTCTGTAATTGTTCCCCTCCCCATTCTGTATACCTCCCTCCCCCTCTGTAGTTGTCCCCCCATACTGTATTTTTCCCTCCCCCTCTGTAGTTGTCCCCCCATTCTGTATACTTCCCTCCCCCTCTGTAGCTGTCCCCCCCATACTGTATACCTCCCTCCCCCTCTGTAGTTGTTCTCCCATACTGTATACCTCCCTCCCCCTCTGTATTTGTCCCCCATACTGTATACCTCCCTCCCCCTCTGTACTTGTTCCCCCCCCATACTGTATACCTCCCTCCTCCACTGTAGTTGTTCCCCCCCATACTGTATACCTCCCTCCCCCCTCTGTAGTTGTCCCCCCATACTGTATACCTCCCTCTCCCTTTGTAGTTGTCCCCCCATACTGTATACCTCCCTTCCCCTCTGTAGTTGTCCCCCCCCCCCATACTGTATACCTCCCTCCTTCTCTGTAGTTGTTCCCCCCCATACTGTATACCTCCCTCCCCCCTCTGTAGTTGTTCCCCCCCATACTGTATACCTCCCTCCCCCTCTGTAGTTGTTCCCCCCCATACTGTATACCTCCCTCCCCCTCTGTAGTTGTTCCCCCCCATACTGTATACCTCCTTCCCCCTCTGTAGTTGTTGCCCCCCCATACTGTATACCTTCCTCCCCCTCTGTAGTTGTTCCCCCCCATACTGTATACCTCCCTCCCCCTCTGTAGTTGTTCCCCCCCCATACTGTATACCTCCCTCCCCCTCTGTAGTTGTTCCCCCCCATACTTTATACCTTCCTCCCCCCTCTGTAGTTGTTCCCCACCATACTGTGTACCTCCCTCCCCAAATACTGTATACCTCCCTCCCCCTCTGTAGTTGTTCCCCCCATACTGTATTCCTCCCTCCCCCTTTAGTTGTTCCCCCCATACCGTATACCTCCCTCCCCCTCTGTAGTTGTTCCCCCCCCATACTGTATACCTCCCTCCCCCTTTAGTTGTTCCCCCCATACCGTATACCTCCCTCCCCCTCTGTAGTTGTTCCCCCCCATACTGTATACCTCCCTCCCCCCTCTGTAGTTGTTCCCCACCATACTGTATACCTCCCCCCCTCTGTAGTTGTCCCCCCATACTGTATACCTCCCTCCCCCCTCTGTAGTTGTTCCCCCCCATACTGTATACCTCCCTCCTCCACTGTAGTTGTTCCCCCCATACTGTATACCTCCCACCCCCTCTGTAGTTGTTCCCCCCATACTGTATACCTCCCTCCTCCTCTGTAGTTGTGCCCCCATACTGTATACCTCCCTCCCCCTCTGTAGTTGTTCCCCCCCCATACTGTATATCTTCCCCCTTTGTAATTGTTCCCCCCCATACTGTATACCTCCCTCCCCCCATACTGTATACCTCCCTCCCTCTCTGTATTTGTTCCACCCCCCATACTGTATACTTCCCTCCTCCTCTGTAGTTGTTCCCCCCCTACTGTATACCTCCCTCCCCCTCTGTAGTTGTCCCCCCCATACTGTATACCTCCCTCCCCTCTGTAGTTGTTCCCCTCCCCATTCTGTATACCTCCCTCCTCCTCTGTAGTTGTCCCCCCATACTGTATACCTCCCTCCCCCTCTGTAGTTGTTCCCCCCATACTGTATACCTCCCTCCCCCTCTGTAGTTGTTCCCCCCCATACTGTATACCTCCCTCCCCATCCGTAGTTGTTCCCCCTCATACTGTATACCTCCCTCCCCCTCTGTAGTTGTTCCCCCCCCATACTGTATTACTCCCTCCCCGCTGTAATTGTTCCCCTCCCCATTCTGTATACCTCCCTCCCCCTCTGTAGTTGTCCCCCATACTGTATTTTTCCCTCCCCCTCTGTAGTTGTCCCCCCATTCTGTATACTTCCCTCCCCCTCTGTAGCTGTCCCCCCCATACTGTATACCTCCTTCCCCCTCTGTATTTGTCCCCCCATACTGTATACCTCCCTCCCCCTCTGTAGTTGTCCCCCCATACTGTATACCTCCCTTCCCCTCTGTAGTTGTTCCCCCCCATACTGTATACCTCCCTCCTCCACTGTAGTTGTTCCCCCCCATACTGTATACCTCCCTCCCCCCTCTGTATTTGTTCCCCCCCCATACTGTATACGTCCTTCCCCCTCTGTAGTTGTTGCCCCCCCATACTGTATACCTTCCTCCCCCTCTGTAGTTGTTCCCCCCCATACTGTATACCTCCCTCCCCCTCTGTAGTTGTTCCCCCCCATACTGTATACCTCCCTCCCCCTCTGTAGTTGTTCCCCCCATACTGTGTACCTCCCTCCCCCTCTGTAGTTGTTCCCCCCCCAAATACTGTATACCTCCCTCCCCCTCTGTAGTTGTTCCCCCCCATACTGTATACCTCCCTCCCCCTGTAGTTGTTACCCCCCATACTGTATACCTCCCTCCCCCTTTAGTTGTTCCCCCCATACCGTATACCTCCCTCCCCCTCTGTAGTTGTTCCCCCCCCCCATACTGTATACCTCCCTCCCCCTGTAGTTGTTCCCCCCATACTGTATACCTCCCTCCCCCTGTAGTTGCTCCCTCCCATACTGTATACCTCCCTCCCACTCTGTAAGTGTTCCCCCCCATACTGTATACCTCCGTCCCCTTGTTGTTGTTCCCCCCCTACTGTATACCTCCCTCCCCCTGTAGTTGTTCCCCCCATATTGTATACCTCCCTCCCCCTCTGTAGTTGTTCCCCCATAATGTATACCTTCCTCCCCCCTCTGTAGTGGTTCCCCCCCATATTGTATACCTCCCTCCCCTCTGTAGTTGTCCCCCCCCCATACTGTATACCTCCCTCCCCCTCTGTAGTTGTTTCCCCCCATACTGTATACCTCCCTCCCCCCATACTGTATACATTCCTCCCCCTTTGTAGTTGTTCCCCCCCATACTGTATACCTCCCTCCCCTCTGTAGTTGTTCCCCCCATACTGTATACCTCCCTCCCCTTGTTGTTGTTCCCCCCATACTATATACCTCCCTCCCCCTTTGTAGTTGTTCCCCCCCATACTGTATACCTCCCTCCCCCTCTGTAGTTGTCCCCCCCCCCATACTGTATACCTCCCTCGCCCCCTCTGTAGTTGTTCCCCCCATACTGTATACCTCCCTCCCCCTCTGTAGTTTTCCCCCATACTGTATACCTCCCTCCCCCTCTGTAGTTGTTCTTCCATACTGTATACCTCCCTCCCCCTCTGTAGTTGTTCCCCCATACTGTATACCTCCCTCCCCCTCTGTAGTTGTTCCCCCACGTACTGTATACCTCCCTCCCCCTCTGTAGTTGTTCTCCCATACTGTATACCTCCCTCCCCCTTTGTAGGTGTTTCCCCCCATACTGTATACCTCCCTCCCCCTCTGTAGTTGTTCCCCTCCATACTGTATACCTCCCTCCCCCTCTGTAGTTGTTTCCCCCCATATTGTATACCTCCCTCCCCTCTGTAGTTGTTCCCCTCCCCATTCTGTATACCTCCCTCCTCCTTTGTAGTTGTCACCCCATACTGTATACCTCCCTCCCCCTCTGTAGTTGTTCCCCCCATACTGTATACCTCCCTCCTCCTCTGTAGTTGTCCCCCCATACTGTATACCTCCCTCCCCCTCTGTAGTTGTTCCCCCTCATACTGTATACCTCCCTCCCCCTCTGTAGTTGTTCCCCCATACTCTATACCTCCCTCCCCCTCTGTAGTTGTTCCCCCCCATACTGTATACCTCCCTCCCCCTCTGTAGTTGTCCCCCCATACTGTATTTTTCCCTCCCCCTCTGTAGTTGTCCCCCCATTCTGTATACTTCCCTTCCCCTCTGTAGTTGTTCTCCGCATACTGTATACCTCCTTCCCCCCATACTGTATACCTCCCTCCCCCTCTGTACTTGTTCCCCTTCCATACTGTATACCTACCTTCCCCTTCTGTAGTTGTCCCCCCCCACTGTATACCTCCCTCCCCCCCTCTGTAGTTGTTCCCCCATACTGTATACCTCCCTCCCCCTCTGTAGTTGTTCCCCCCCTACTGTATACCTCCCTCTCCCTCTGTAGTTGTCACCCCCATACTGTATACCTCCCTCCCCCTCTGTAGTTGTTCCTCGCATACTGTATACCTCCCTCCCTCCTCTGTAGTTGTCCCCCCATACTGTATACCTCCCTCCCCCTCTGTAGTTTTTCCCCTCCCATACTGTATACCTCCCTCCCCCTCTGTAGTTTTTCCCCTCCCATACTGTATACCTCCCTCCCCCTCTGTAGTTGTTCCCTCCCCATACTGTATACCTCCCTCCCCCTCTGTAGTTGTTCCCCCCCATACTGTATACCTCCCTTCCCCCTCTGTAGTTGTCCCCCCCCCATACTGTATACCTTCCTCCTCCTCTGTAGTTGCTCCCCCCCCATACTGTATACCTCCCTTCCCCCTCTGTAGTTGTTCCCCCCCCATACTGTATACCTTCCTCCTCCTCTGTAGTTGCTCCCCCCCATACTGTATACCTCCCTCCCCCTCTGTAGTTGTTCCCCCCCTACTGTATACCTCCCTCCCCCTCTGTAGTTGTTCCCCCATACTGTATACCTCCCTTCCCCCTCTGTAGTTGTTCCCCCCCATACTGTATACCTTCCTCCTCCTCTGTAGTTGTTCCCCCCCCCATACTGTATACCTCCCTCCCCCTCTGTAGTTGTCCCCCCGATACTGTATACCTCTTGTCCTCCTCTGTAGTTGCCCCATGTGCCCCCCCCCCATTCAGTGTCCCTACTGTGCAGCTTGTTACTCCCCCTGCCTCCCTGCCAGCTGGTGTTTAGCAGGTGGGGGTGGAGAATAACAAGTCTGGCCCTGATTGGTTGATGCTCAGCACCCGATGTAAGGGATCTGGTCAGCTGACTGTAAGTAGGGCTTATATCTGGAGTGGGGCTTATATTACCCCACTAGGGTAGGGCTCATCCTCGGGGTAGGTCTTATTTTATGAGAAATGCGTCATTATTACTATTAGCAGGTATTCTACATTGCAGAGAGTCACCCAAATAGATAGTAAACTAGAGAGCAGGCAGAGGTGTGTGTACCGCACGTGATTAATTGTGCTAGATAAATGTGCAGCGCTGCGGCTGACAACTGGAGATGGATCATTAGACAGGGAGATGCGTGGAGGGATAACGTCTTCACTTGAGAAGCCTCAGATCTGGCAGCGTCTTGCGGCAGGTTTGTCAGAATCCTTCTTTTCGGTGGCTCATGAGAGGAGGAGGATGGGGGGAGACGGGAGACGGGAGGGGGGGATGTCTCAGGGCTGAGCTTTCATCAGACTCTGTAAGCATCTGCTATGACAGACGGATCAGGGCAAGAAGAGAGAACAGAGACCTGTCACCGGCAAATGAGTCCCGCGAATAGGGAAACGTACATGAAAGGGGCCAAAAAAAAGGACGGGGAGCGGAAAGTGAGAAGAGAAAGCCGTGTTAGTGGGGTATGCAGCCGGCGAGGCCGTGTCAGTGTCAGGGGGACGCCCTCGGAACACCACCAAGGCTCGCCCAATCATACTGTGGCTTCTTTTATTTATGATTATCATAGACGTGACCTATATAAGTATGAGACGGGTGCGAGACTGGTGGGAAAGGTAAATGAGAGATGTAAGGGAAGGAAGCCATGAAAGATCAAGGCGAGGAATGAGCGGCAAGACAAGCTGCCTGCATCGCCAGACACATCAGTCTATGGAGTCTGGGAGTATTACCCAGAAACCCTCTCTGAACTGGAGAAGCGCTGTAACCGTGCAGACACTGATCCAGATCCCTGCCGGCGTCCATGTGGACACCTGGACAGGCTGGAACCTCCTGGACAGACCGGAACATTGCAGTGGGACACACCCTGACCACCTGGACAGACCGGAACATTGCAGTGGGACACACCCTGACCACCTGGACAGACCGGAACATTGCAGTGGGACACACCCGGACCACCTGGACAGACCGGAACATTGCAGTGGGACACTCCGGGACCACCTGGACAGACCGGAACATTGCAGTGGGACACACCGGGACCACCTGGACAGACCGGAACATTGCAGTGGGACACTCCGGGACCACCTGGACAGATCGGAACATTGCAGTGGGACACTCCGGGACCACCTGGACAGACCGGAACATTGCAGTGGGACACTCCGGGACCACCTGGACAGATCGGAACATTGCAGTGGGACACACCGGGACCACCTGGACAGACCGAAACATTGCAGTGGGACACACCGGGACCACCTGGACAGACCGGAACATTGCAGTGGGACACACCGGGACCACCTGGACAGACCGGAACATTGCAGTGGGACACACCGGGACCACCTGGACAGACCGGAACATTGCAGCGGATAGACCAGAACATTGCAGGGGGACACACCGGGACCTCCTGGACAGACTGGGACATTGCAGCGGACAGACCGGGACATGCTGGTTAGAATGGGACATTGCAGCGGACAGACCGGGACATTGCAGGGGACACACTGGGACCTCCTGGACAGACCGGGACACTGCAACGGACAGACCGGGACCTCCTGGACAGACAGGGACATTGCAGCGGACAGACAGGGACATCCTGGATAGAATGGGACATTGCAGCGGACAGACCGGGACCTCCTGGACAGACCGGGACACTACAGCAGAGTGTCCCGGGATATTGCAGCGGACAGACCGGGACATTGCAGTGGGACACACCGGGACCTCTTGGACAGACCGGGACGTTGCAGCGGGACACACCGGGACCTCCTGGACAGACCGGGACATTGCAGCGGAAAGACCAGGATATGCTGGTTAGAATGGGACATTGCAGCGGACAGACCGGGACCACCTGGACAGACCGGGACATTGCAGCGGACAGACAGGGACATCCTAAATAGAATGGGACATTGCAGCGGACAGACCGGGACCTCCTGGACAGACCGGGACATTGCAGCTGACAGACCGGGACCTCCTGGACAGACCGGGACATTGCAGCGGACAGACCGGGACCTCCTGGACAGACCGGGACATTGCAGCGGACAGACAGGGACATCCTGGATAGAATGGGACATTGCAGTGGACAGACCGGGACCTCCTGGACAGACCAGGACATTGCAGCGGACAGACCGGGACCTCCTGGACAGACCGGGACATTGCAGCGGACAGACAGGGACATCCTGGATAGAATGGGACATTGCAGCGGACAGACCGGGACCTCCTGGACAGACCGGGACACTGCAGCAGACAGACCGGGACTTCCTGGACAGACCGGGACATTGCAGGGGGGCACACTGGGACCTCCTGGACAGACCGGGACACTGCAGCGGACAGACCGGGACCTCCTGGACAGACCGGGACGTTGCAGCGGACAGACCGGGACCTCTTGGACAGACCGGGACATTGCAGCGGACAGACCGGGACCACCTGGACAGACCGGGACATTGCAGCGGACAGACCGGGACCACCTGGACAGACTGGGACATTGCAGGGGGACACACTGGGACCTCCTGGACAAACTGGGACATTGCAGTGGACAGACCGGAACATGGCAGTGGGATACACTGGGACCTCCTGGACAGATTGGGACCTATTGAACAGACTGGGATCTCCTGGACAGACCGAGACACACCGGGACCACCTGGACAAACCAGGACATTGCAGCGGACAGACCGGGACATTGCAGTGGGACACACTGGGATCTCCTGGACAGACTGGGACCTCTTGAACAGACTCGGACCACCTGGACAGGCCTGGACCTCCTGGACAGACTGGGACCTCCTGGACAGACTGGGACCTCCTGGACAGACCGGGACATTGCAGTGGACAGACCGGGACATTGCAGTGGGATACACTGGGACCTCCTGGACAGACTGGGACCTCTTGAACAGACTGGGACCACCTGGACAGGCCTGGACATTGCAGCGGGACAAAGCGTGTCTGACTAGTGGGTGGTAACAAAGGGCAGCAGATACATGGGGAAATATAAGGGCCGTATTACACCAATTATTGACCGTACTTGGCTGTATACCAGCCGCTCCGGCCAATAACCTTTTTGGTGTAATAGCTCATGTTAAAAGGCAACGATCAGCAGACATGCACGTCTGATCGTAGTTTTTCAATATCTTCTAACAAAATGATAATGATAGCGATGGTCTGCAGGCCACCAATGGGCCACGCAGACAATCTAAGGCTCGTCCTAGCAGCCCCTCCTGCATCCCCCTTCCCCTCCCCCCCGCTCTGTGGTGTAGGACGACCTGAGGCCATATTAAAAGGCCTGATCCTGTCTGTAGCTGAACGCCAATCTCTGTGATTGCTGGATTGTTCGTCCGTTCTTACTGTCAGCCATCGGCTCCACATCTCCCGTTATACTGGGTCGTGCGTAGTTGATGGCCGATGATTTTATTTAGCAGGGAGGAACGGCCCAATCAGCTGACGAACAAACTCATTTGCTGACAGACTGTGGACAGTTTAAAGCTGTGTTCACGTAGTGTAGTTTTTTTTTTTTTTTTTTGTTTTTTTTTTTACAAGAACGGCCATTGTTAACAGTCTGTTCACACAATGTATGGCCGAAATAAAATAAAAATAAAAAATGGTATGCTCCTGTCCATGCTCGCCCGGTGTCATCCTCTGTGTCTCCGGTGTATCCAGCCGCCTCCCGCCTGCTCAGCCAAATGTTGCCGGGACGGGACAGCCCCGCGGCCACTGATTGGCTCTCACTCTCCTGTCTTGAAAGTTAAAGTCCACTCAGCCAATCAACAGTCACAGCGCTGTCCCTCAGTCAGTGATTGGATTGTGGCTGCAGAGGACACCAGAGACCGAGGGCCCCGGGGGAGAGCAGACAGGTAAGTATTGATGAGCAAACAGCTAAACCGCACCAAAATAGCTGAACACCTGCAATTGTTTTGCTGTTTTTGTGCGATTCGTTTAAACACTGACTACTACAACATGAATGTCAATCGCTAATACTATGTGAATACAACCTTCAATGACTTTTTCTATTAAAAAAAAAGTTGTATCAAATATGTAAAATGTGTATTTTATGGTTTTCTTCTACAAGAAATTGGGAAAGGTGCGAGACTTTGATGGATTACTAGGGGGGAGCTGTAGGGAGAGAGTTCCAGATGAAACCGACTGAGAAAAGACAGAGGGAAACAGAGGGGGCGGGTGTCAGAATCCACAGGAATAATGCAAGGTGCAGAGAACGATGAAGCGTCAACACGGGAAGGGGGAGGCGAAGCGAGGAGGAGAAGATGAGCAGCCAAAGATTTCTACAGAACAACTGCTTGAGCTCACACTACGGGATTGTTGCTGACGGACGTAAAAAGGTGTTACAATATTTGCTAATGATCATTGTAGATGTCCGTCATCAGCAAACATCGGACATCGTTTTTATGGCCAACGGCAGTGACAGCCAAAATCCCATAGTGTGAAGCTACCCTCTGAGACCTTGCTTTGCCTTATTTCTCTAGAGGTCCCACCACGACACCTGCGCTCCACGTACCATCGGGCCTGGCGGAGGTCCCATTACGAGACCTGCGCTCCACCTAACATCTGACCAGGCGGAGGTCCCACCACGCGACCTGCGCTCCATGTAACATCGGGCCAGGCGGAGGTCCTACCACGAGACCTGCACTCCAAGTAACATCGGGCCAGGCGGAGGTCCCACAACGAGACCTGCGCTCCACGTAACATCGGGCCAGGCGGAGGTCCCACAACGAGACCTGCGCTCCACGTAACATCGGGCCAGGCGAAGGTCCCACCACGAGACCTGCGCTCCACGTAACATCGGGCCAGGCTGAGGTCCCACCACGAGACCTGCGCTCCACGTAACATCGGGCCAGGCGGAGGTCCCACCAAAAGACCTGCGCTCCACGTACCATCGGACCTGGCGGAGGTCCCATTACGAGACCTGCGCTCCACCTAACATCAGGCCAGGCGCAGGTCCCACCACAAGACCTGCGCTCCAAGTAACATCAGGCCAGGCGGAGGTCCTACCACGAGACCTGCGCTGCATGTAACATCAGGCCAGGCGGAGGTCCCACAACGAGACCTGCACTCCACGTAACATCGGGCCAGGCTGAGGTCCCACCACGCGACCTGCGCTCCAAGTAACATCGGGCCAGGTGGAGGTCCCACCACAAGACCTGCGCTCCAAGTAACATTGGGCCAGGCGGAGATCCCACCACGAGACCTGCGCTCCAAGTAACATCGGGCCAGGCGGAGGTCCCACCACGAGACTTGCGCTGCAAGTAACATCGGGCCAGGCGGAGGTCCCACCACGAGACCTGCGCTCCACGTGACATCGGGCCAGGCGGAGGTCCCACCATGCGACCTGGGCTCCACGTAACATCGGGCCAGGCGGAGGTCCCACCACGAGACCTGCACTCCACGTAACATCGAGCCAGGCGGAGGTCCCACCACGAGACCTGCGCTCCAAGTAACATCGGTCCAGGAGGAGGTCCGACCTCGCCACCTGCGCTCCATATAACATCGGGCCAGGCGGAAGTCCAACAATGAGAGCTGCACTCCATCTAACATCAGGCCAGGCGGAGGTCCCACCACAAGACCTGCGCTCCACGTAACATCGGGCCAGGCGGAGGTCCCACCACGAGACCTGCGCTCCACGTAACATCGAGCCAGGCGGAGGTCCCACCACAAGACCTGCGCTCCAAGTAAGATCGGGCCAGGCGGAGGTCCCACTACGCGACCTGTGCTCCATGTAACATCGGGCCAGGCGGAGGTCCCACCACGAGACCTGCGCTCCATGTAACATCGAGCCAGGCGGAGGTCCCACCACGAGATCTGCGCTCCAAGTAACATCAGGCCAGGCGGAGGTCCCACCACAAGACCTGCGCTCCAAGTAACATCGGGCCAGGCGGAGGTCCCACCACGAGATCTGCGCTCCAAGTAACATCAGGCCAGGCGGAGGTCCCACCACAAGACCTGCGCTCCAAGTAACATCGGGCCAGGCGGAGGTCCCACCGCGAGACCTGCGCTCCAAGCAACATCGGGCCAGGTGAAGGTCCCACCACAAGACCTGCGCTCCAAGTAACATCGGGCCAGACGGAGGTCGAACCACGAGACCTGCGCTCCACATAACATCGGGCCTGGCGGAGGTCCCACCACGAGACCTGCGCTCCACGTAACATCAGGCCAGGCGGACGTCCCACCACAAAAGGGGACCTGCGCTCCAAGTAACATCAGGCCAGACGGAGGTCCAACCACAAGACCTGCGCTCCACATAACATCGGGCCTGGCGGAGGTCCCACCACGAGACCTGCGCTCCACGTAACATCAGGCCAGGCGGATGTCCCACCACGAGACCTGCGCTCCATGTAACATCAGGTCAGGCGGAGATCCCACCATGCAACCTGCGCTCCACGTAACATCAGGCCAGGCGGAGGTCCAACCACGAGACCTGCGCTCCACGTAACATCGGGCCAGGCTGAGGTCCCACCACGCGACCTGCGCTCCACGTAACATCGGGCCAGGCGGAGGTCCCACCACAAGACCTGCGCTCCAAGTAACATCGGGCCAGACGGAGGTCCAACCACGAGACCTGCGCTCCACATAACATCGGGCCTGGCGGAGGTCCCACCACGAGACCTGCGCTCCACGTAACATCAGGCCAGGCGGACGTCCCACCACGAGACCTGCGCTCCATGTAACATCAGGTCAGGCGGAGATCCCACCACGCAACCTGCGCTCCACGTAACATCAGGCCAGGCAGAGGTCCAACCACGAGACCTGCGCTCCACATAACATCGGGCCTGGTGGAGGTCCCACCACGAGACCTGCGCTCCACATAACATCAGGCCAGGCGGACGTCCCACCACGAGACCTGCGCTCCAAGTAACATCGGGCCAGGCGGACGTCCCACCACAAGACCTGCGCTCCAAGTAACATCGGGCCAGGGGGAGGTCCCACCACGCGACCTGCGCTCCATGTAACATCGGGCCAGGTGGAAGTCCCACAACGAGACCTGCGCTCCATCTAACATCAGGCCAGGCGGAGGTCCCACCACAAGACCTGCGCTCAACATAACATCGGGCCAGGCGGAGGTCCCACAACGAGACCTGCGCTCTATATAACATCAGGCCAGGCGGAGGTCCCACCACGAGACCTGCGCTCCATGTAACATAAGGCCAGGTGGAGATCCCACTACAAGACCTGCGCTCCATGTTACATCAGGCCAGGCGGAGGTCCCACCACGAGACCTGCGCTCCACCTAACATCAGGCCAGGCGGAGGTCCCACCACGAGACCTGTGCTCCAAGTAACATTGGGCCAGGCGGAGATCCCACCACGCGACCTGCGTTCCACGTAACATTGGGCCAGGCGGAGGTCCCACCATGAGACCTGCGCTCCACATAACATCGGGCCAGGCGGAGGTCCCACCACGAGACCTGCGCTCCATGTAACATCGGGCCAGGCGGAGGTCCCACCACGAGACCTGCGCTCCATGTAACATCAGGCCAGGTGGAGGCCAGAGAGCAGGAGCACAGCAGAAGCCAAGAGAGGTGACATTAACAAGTGGGCTTGGACCCACCTGGCACAGAAGGTCACAACTGTTCCATTGAGAATGATCAGTCCACTAGGGGTAACATTTTAGCCCCTGGTGCAATCATCTACCCGCCACCTCCAACACTCTGCAGTAATATAACTGAAGGCTGCACATCACTGCACAGGGCAGCAGCTGGGTAGGTAAATCTGTACACAAAAGGGGTAAAGTACCACCCCTAGTGCACCTAATGCCCTTGTTGGCATATGAATAAAGGTATCATTATGTAAAATAATGCAGCAAACAGCCATAATACAGGAATATTCTTACTCAACATTCCCTGCACTATAAGCCTATAACAGCAGGATTAGTGTAGTGACTGGTACAGGAGGAGGAGACATCAGTGTAGTGACTGGTACAGGAGGAGGAGGAGACATCAGTGTAGTGACTGGTACAGGAGGAGGAGGAGGAGACGTCAGTGTAGTGACTGGTACAGGAGAAGGAGACATCAGTGTAGTGACTGGTACAGGAGTTGGAGACATCAGTGTAGTGACTGGTACAGGAGGAGGAGGAGACATCAGTGTAGTGACTGGTACAGGAGGAGGAGGAGACATCAGTGTAGTGACTGGTACAGGAGGAGGAGACATCAGTGTAGTGACTGGTACAGGAGGAGGAGACATCAGTGTAGTGACTGGTACAGGAGGAGACAGTGTAGTGACTGGTACAGGAGGACGAGACATCAGTGTAGTGACTGGTACAGGAGGAGGAGACATCAGTGTAGTGACTGGTGCAGGAGGAGGAGACATCAGTGTAGTGACTGGTACAGGAGGAGGAGACATCAGTGTAGTGACTGGTACAGGAGGAGGAGGAGACATCAGTGTAGTGACTGGTACAGGAGGAGACATCAGTGTAGTGACTGGTACAGGAGGAGGAGGAGACATCAGTGTAGTGACTGGTACAGGAGGAGTAGACATCAGTGTAGTGACTGGTACAGGAGGACGAGACATCAGTGTAGTGACTGGTACAGGAGGAGGAGGAGACATCAGTGTAGTGACTGGTACAGGAGGAGGAGGAGACATCAGTGTAGTGACTGGTACAGGAGGAGGAGGAGACATCAGTGTAGTGACTGGTACAGGAGGAGGAGGAGACATCAGTGTAGTGACTGGTACAGGAGGAGGAGACATCAGTGTAGTGACTGGTACAGGAGGAGGAGGAGACATCAGTGTAGTGACTGGTACAGGAGGAGGAGACATCAGTGTAGTGACTGGTACAGGAGGAGGAGACATCAGTGTAGTGACTGGTACAGGAGGAGGAGACATCAGTGTAGTGACTGGTACAGGAGGAGGAGACATCAGTGTAGTGACTGGTACAGGAGGAGGAGACATCAGTGTAGTGACTGGTACAGGAGGAGGAGACATCAGTGTAGTGACTGGTACAGGAGGAGGAGACATCAGTGTAGTGACTGGTACAGGAGGAGGAGACATCAGTGTAGTGACTGGTACAGGAGGAGGAGGAGGAGACGTCAGTGTAGTGACTGGTACTGGAGGAGGAGACATCAGTGTAGTGACTGGTACAGGAGAAGGAGACATCAGTGTAGTGACTGGTACAGGAGGAGGAGACATCAGTGTAGTGACTGGTACAGGAGGAGGAGACATCAGTGTAGTGACTGGTAGAGGAGGAGGAGACATCAGTGTAGTGACTGGTACAGGAGGAGGAGACATCAGTGTAGTGACTGGTACAGGAGGAGGAGACATCAGTGTAGTGACTGGTACAGGAGGAGGAGACATCAGTGTAGTGACTGGTACAGGAGGAGGAGACATCAGTGTAGTGACTGGTACAGGAGGAGGAGACATCAGTGTAGTGACTGGTACAGGAGGAGGAGACATCAGTGTAGTGGGGGGAGGCATTGGTATTGCGGCTGGACAGGGAGATGGCCTGGCTGCCCTAAGAGGCAGAGGTAGGTCTCGTTTTGTTACATTGTTTTTATGACTAGTAATTTTATGTTTTTGCTTCAACGAGTTGCTGAAAAATATAAATATAGATTTTAGTTTTCAGATTCAATGATTATTACAATAATTAATATAATTATTTTATACCTCAAAATTATATTCTTTGCATTTATTTTGTGTTTGCTGAACTGTGTCATAATTTGGGTTCTTTATGATGATACTTGACAGATTGAAGTGGCTACTCTTGCTCCTAAGCATAAAAAGACAAAGCTACCAACAACCCAGGAACCCATGGTGACCACACTTGGTTTGATTGCAACAAAGCCAGCCGAACCTGAGATCTTTGGATATTTGACAGAACAAGGTCAGTGCAAGAAGATCCTTTAAATGCCTTAATTATAATCAATCATGCCTCATGCAAGGTCCCAACATTCTTTTAGTGTGTAGAAGTATGCCGTGTCAATTACACTTTTTCTGGGGCCAGACATGTTTTTAGAGGAGGCCACCTGATATGACCTGACAGGTGCTTCATAGGTTCAACTTCACCCAGGAGAGCTGTGGATCACTGATACACAATGACTTATTAATCACTGTCTACAGCTCTCCTGGGTGAAGTTAAACCTTCTAATAAGGAGAGAGTATGTTAAAGTAATAATAAAGTTTTGTCACAATCTGGTTCTTGTAACTCACTCCTGAAAAGATCAGCCACAGAGGTTGAAGGAGGGACTCAGGGTCGTTTCTGTCTTCAGGCGAAATTAATTTATTGCTCGGGGTGGCAGCTTTGTACAGTCTCTTGGGGGCGGCATGTTTATTAGAGTGGCCATACATTATACTGTCTGCTACACACGACTGACTTTACTGACCCCATGACCTTAAAAGGATAGCTGGACAAAGACATAGAATGCAATAAAGTCGGGACTGCAAACACTCTGCAGGTATTGTTATATGTGTCACACACTACATTACTACACTACAAGTGATTATTACCCCTGTATATGGAGCACAAGGTGTAATGGTAGTATGACCATGAATAAGATCACCATTAGTAGTCATAATGCATTGTTTCTTTTATACGTCATGGGCTTTTATTCCTGGAGAAGCAATAAAGATCATGGGGAGGTAGGTGGGGTGGCAATGAGGATGTGTAGCCTTTTTGAGGGGGGCGATGGGGCGGTGTGCGCACTGGGTGGATGGGCCATTTTAGGATTTACCTCCTACAGCAGAAAACCTAGTATAGACCCTGGAGTTGCTGCACCTGAGGGGTGGTGGTCTTCCCTGAGCCAACTCCCTTAAACTTTATACTCCAGCCACAGTCGCTCCATGTGAGGTCCCCCAGTCTCCAGCCACAGCCGCTCCATGTAAGGTCCCCCAGTCTCCAGCAGCCGCTCCATGTGAGGTCCCCCAGTCTCCAGCAGCCACTCCATGTGAGGTCCCCCAGTCTCCAGCAGCAGCGGCTCCATGCGAGGTCCCCCAGTCCCCAGCAGCCGCTCCATGTGAGGTCCCCCAGTCTCCAGCAGCCGCTCCATGTGAGGTCCCCCAGTCTCCAGCAGCCGCTCCATGTGAGGTCCCCTAGTCTCCAGCAGCAGCCGCTCCATGTGAGGTCCCCCGGGCCCAAGCAGCAGCCGCTCCATGTGAGGTCCCCCAGTCTCCAGCAGCCGCTCCATGTGAGGTCCCCCAGTCTCCAGCAGCAGCCGCTCCATGTGAGGTCCCCCAGTCTCTAGCAGCCGCTCCATGTGAGGTCCCCCGGTCTCCAGCAGCCGCTCCATGTGAGGTCCCCCAGTCTCCAGCAGCCGCTCCATGTGAGGTCCCCCAGTCTCCAGCAGCCGCTCCATGTGAGGTCCCCCAGTCTCCAGCAGCCGCTCCATGTGAGGTCCCCCAGTCTCCAGCAGCCGCTCCATGTGAGGTCCCCCAGTCTCCAGCAGCCGCTCCATGTGAGGTCCCCCAGTCTCCAGCAGCAGCCGCTTCATGTGAGGTCCCCCAGTCTCCAGCAGCAGCCGCTGCATGTGAGGTCCCCCAGTCTCCAGCAGCAGCCGCTCCATGTGAGGTCCCCCAGTCCCCAGCAGCAGCTCCATGTGAGGTCCCCCAGTCTCCAGCAGCCGCTCCATGTGAGGTCCCCCAGTCTCCAGCAGCAGCCGCTCCATGTGAGGTCCCCCAGTCTCCAGCAGCCGCTCCATGTGAGGTCCCCCAGTCTCCAGCAGCCGCTCCATGTGAGGTCCCCCGGTCTCCAGCAGCCGCTCCATGTGAGGTCCCCCGGTCTCCAGCAGCCGCTCCATGTGAGGTCCCCCGGTCTCCAGCAGCTGTCTCTTCGTGACCTTGATGAGCTGACGCATTTGTGAATAACACTTGCAGCAGTCAGACTGCAGGTGTTATAGTGCAATGTTTCAGCTGCATCTTGACGTCTCGATGAAGCCCTGTGACCTGTACTGTATAATGGACTCAAACACTTGCACAATTGTCTCCACCAAGGAGTCTGAGTGATGCCGCTGTGTGTATTGCGGCTGATCCTTTGCTGGATAATAGTGTTGCACTTTCCTCTGTATATGATACGTTCTCTCTTCTCTTGTAGGTCTTCCGACCTGCCTGGTGTGCGTCTGCCTCGGCACATCCATTTATTGTGATGACGCGGATCTGACAGCTCTCCCTCCACTACCACGGGAGACCACCTACCTGTATGCCCGATATAACAAGATTAGTCACATTCAATCCAAAAATCTGGCAGCTCTTGGTACGTAAATCTACTTTTTTTCAGGATATTTCCCCACTGTGTATATGGGAAGCCCACTGTATATACTATATATGAGAAGCCCACTGTATATACTATATATAAGAAGCCCACTGTATATACTATACTAGAAAATGTACCCGGCGCTGCCTGGGTATAAAGTGTCAGTGTGTTAATTAGATTTGTTCTAAGGTGCCCAGGAGGCCAAGCTAAAGGTATTGTTTCATCTGAGTTAATCAGTGAAATTAGTGTATACCTGTAGTGCATAGTTGGAGAGGTTCTGTATACCCACAATGTATAGTTTTTAGGGGTCTCCCATATCTGTAGTGCATAGTTGGGGGGGCTGTATACCTATAGTGTACAGTTGGGGGGGTCCTGTATACCTGTAGTGTGTAGTTGGGGGGGCTGTATACCTGTAGTGTATAGTTGAGGGAGGTCCTGTATACCTGCAGTGTACAGTTGAAGGTCCTGTATACCTGTACTGTATAGTTCAGGGGTCCTGTATACCTGTAGTATATAGTTCGAGGGTCCTGTATACCTGTAATGCATAGTTTTAGGGTCCTGTATAACTGTAGTATAGAGTTGGTGTAGGTCCTGTATACCTGTAGTGTATAGTTTTGAGGTCCTGTATACCTGTAATGTATAGTTTGGGGTCCTATATACCTGTAGTATATAGTTGGTGGAGTTCCTGTATACCTGTAGTGTATAGTTTCGGGGTCCTGTATACCTGTAGTGTATAGTTTGGGGTCCTGTATACCTGTAGTATATAGTTGGTGGAGGTCCTGTATACCTGAAGTATATAGTTGGTGGAGGTCCTGTATACCTGTAGTGTATAGTTTTCGGGTTCTGTATACCTGTAGTGTAAAGTTTGGGGTCCTGTATACCTGTAGTATAAAGTTTGTGGAGGTCCTGTGCACCTGTAGTGTATAGTTTGGGGTCCTGTATACCTTTAGTGTCCTGTGTACCTGCAGGGTCGTATTTACACGTATGGCAGTGTTATTCAGTCACAGTGTGTCGGTATTGGTCATGTCTGGTATGGCGGTGTTATCCAGTCACAGTATGGCGGTATTGGTCAGGTCTGGTGTGGCGGTGTTCTCCAGTCACAGTGTGCCGGTATTGGTCAGGTCTGGTATAGTAGAGTTATCCAGTCACAGTATGGCGGTATTGGTCAGGTGTGGTATGGCAGTGTTATCCAGTCACAGTATGGCAGTATTGGTCAGGTCTGGTGTGGCGGTGTTATCCAGTCACAGTATGGCGGTATTGGTCAGCTCTGGTGTGACAGTGTTATCCAGTCACAGTATGGCAGTATTGGTCAGGTCTGGTATGGCAGTGTTATCCAGCACAGTATGGCAGTATTGGTCAGGTCTGGTATGACAGTGTTATCCAGTCACAGTATGGCGGTATTGGTCAGGTCTGGTGTGGCGGTGTTATCCAGTCACAGTATGGCGGTATTGGTCAGCTCTGGTGTGACAGTGTTATCCAGTCACAGTATGGCGGTATTGGTCAGGTGTCCCGGCCGCGGCGGCATCCCGTGCTCCGGGCCGCCGCCGCGACCTCCCCCTGCCTCGGCGGCATCCCGTGCTCCGGGCCGCCGCCGCGACCTCCCCCTGCCCCATGCAGCCGCCGGGGTCCATGTGCAGGGACCCGGCGCTGCTACTAGTTCGGCCCCGGGGGGCGCCTTACCTCGCCCCGCTCCTGTCCGTCGCTGTGCCGGCCGCCGAGCGCGTCCCCACCTCCTAGGGCGTGCGCACGCCGGCTGTCTCAGAGTTAAAGGGGCAGTCCGCCCCTAATTGGTTGCTGCACACACACTCTCCTATAAATTCCAGCCCTGCCCCACCTCAGGTGTTGGAGCCTCTACATGCTTCCCATAGCGTTTGGCCCAGCTCCCCGTTGTTCCTGACCTCAGTCCCTGTCCACTGTTCCGGTCCCTAGTCCCTGTCCGCTGCTTACCCATTGTTCCTGAGCACTGCCTGCCACCTGCGGTTACGCCCTCAGACCTCTGCCTGCATTACCATCTGCCTACTGCTCCTGCCACGCCTCGCCTGCTGTCACTAGCAACCAAGCCAGGGGTAGCGACCTGGGGGTCGCCTGCCGCGGCAAGTCCATCCCGCTTTGCGGCGGGCTCTGGTGAAAACCAGCGGCCCCTTAGACCCTCCCTGTTGTGGTTACTACTATCGCTAGTGACAGTTCAGTGGATCCACGACTCCAGGCGTTACAGTAGGCTCCAATCATGAAATCCGTGACGTAGCCCGAGTGGTCGCCCAACAGGCGCAACAGATCCAGCAAGAGTCGCAGCAGATTCAGCAACTGACCGCCGCCTTACAGCAGCATACTACAGCCCAGCGCTCTCCACCTCCTGCAGCCCCTTCGAGACTTCGACTGGCTCTCCCGAGTAAATACGGAGGCGATCCCAAGTTGTGCAGAGGATTCCTGACTTAATGCACCATGCACATTGAACTTTTAAGTAGTCAGTTTTCCACCGAGCGCTCTAAAGTGGCTTTCATCATCAGCCTACTGGAGGGTAGAGCTCTGGCTTGGGCCACGCCTCTCTGGGACCGAGATGACCCTGCTGCTGCCAATCTCCGAACCTTCCTGGCCGAGTTTCGCTCTGTCTTTGAGGAACCTGCCCGTGCGTCTTCGGCTGAGAGAGCTCTCCTCAATCTCTCTCAAGGGAGTTCCACCGTTGGCGACTATGCCATCCAATTCCGCACGCTGGCAGCAGAGCTAGACTGGAATCAGGCCGCTCTAGTAGCCACCTTCAAGAAGGGCCTGTCCAGTCGGGTGAGAGATGTGCTTTCTGCCCGAGACCTACCTACCTCCCTGAACGAACTCATCCTACTGGCCACCAGGGTCGATACTCGTTTTTCTGAGAGAGAGGAGGAGGTCCGGCATGAACGGCAACTAAGCCTGTCTCGTCGCCATCACCAGCTGGCGCCGGTCTTCCAGAATCCTGACGTTCCGGTGTCCCAGCCGAGTCCTCAGGTTCCTATGCAGCTGGAACGAGCTCACCGGACGCCTGATGAGAGAATTCGTCGTCTGGAGCTGAATCTCTGCCTCTACTGCGGTGGCCCAGATCACTTTCGGCTGAGATGTCCCTAACGTCTTCAAGCGTCCGGCAGACGCCAGCACCTAGGTCCGGTGGGAGAGGCCTCCCTAACTGTGAATGCCACCTCTCCAAGGTTGTCTATGCCAGTCTCCATCCAGACACCCACGGGACAAAATCACCAGACTACTGCCTTTCTCGATTCTGGGTCAGCAGGTAGTTTTATTGCAGCAACATTGGTCCAAAAATGGCGGCTACCCGTGACCCAACTAGCCAGACCCCTGACTATCTCCTCGGTCACGGGCAAGATTCTTACCGACCATGTGCACTACCAGACTGCACCTCTAGTCCTCCAGGTGGGCACTTTTCATCAGGAAAAGATTTCCTTCTACGTCTTGCCCCATTCTTCTTCTGCCATCGTCCTGGGACTTCCTTGGCTGCAATTACATGCCCCTAAGCTGGACTGGAGAACCGGGGAGATTCTCAGTTGGGGTCCGGACTGTTCCAACCGGTGTCTGAAGTCACCTCAGCCCAAATACTCTATGTCGTCACCTGACCCCGCCAAATCTCTATCCGGCGGAATACCAAGACTTGGCTGATACCTTCTCTGCCAAGAAGACGAACTCTCTACCCCCTCACCTGGGGTACGATTGTCGCATAGACCTCCTTCCTGGAACTTCTCCTCCACGAGGTCGGGTGTACCCTCTCTCCGTACCCGAGACTGAGGCCATGTCTTCCTACATCCGGGAGAACTTACAGAAGGGTGTCATCAGAAAATCCACACCCCTCGCCACATTATACCTCCCGACCGCCTAGTGCCAGTCGCCACCTCTACTCTTCAGAGAGTGCCTCCCGGAAAGACCTATGTGCGCCCTGCACTTCGAAGACGAATTTTGAAGTGGGGTCATTCCTCTTTTGTGGCCGGACATCCGGGAGCTCAAAAGACCAGGCAATTGATCTCTCGCCACTACTGGTGGCCCAATCTCCTCTAGGATGCCAAGGACTTTGTGGCTTCCTGTGCCGTTTGTGCCAAAAACAAGTCACCCCGTCAAAGACCTGCCGGTCTACTTCAGCCATTGCCAGTTCCAGACCGTCCCTGGCGCCACATAGGGATGGACTTCATCACTGATTTGCCTCCATCTGCAGGCAAGAAAGAGGGGGAGGCCAAAGGGGGGGGGGGGGTTACTGTCATGGCCGCGGCGGCATCCCGTACTCTGGGCCGCTGCCGCGACCTCCCCCTGCCCCATGCAGCCGCCGGGGTCCATGTGCAGGGACCCGGCGCTGCTACTAGTTCGGCCCCGGGGGCGCCTTACCTCGCCCCGCTCCAGTCCGTCGCTGTGCCAGCCGGCGCGCGCGTCCCCGCCTACTAGGGTGCGCGTGCGCTGACTGTCTCAGAGTTAAAGGGGCAGTCCGCCCCTAATTGGTTGCTGCACACACACTCTCCTATAAATTCCAGCCCTGCCCCACCTCAGGTGTTGGAGCCTCTACATGCTTCCCATAGCGTTTGGCCCAGCTCCCCGTTGTTCGTGACCTCAGTCCTTGTTCCTAGTCCCTGTCCACTGTCCCAGTCCCTAGTCCCTGTCCGCTGCTTACCTATTGTTCCTGAGCACTGCCTGCCACCTGCGGTTACGCCCTCAGACCTCTGCCTGCATTACCATCTGCCTACTGCTCCTGCCACGCCTCGCCTGCTGTCACTAGCAACCAAGCCAGGGGTAGCGACCTGGGGGTCGCCTTCCGCAGCAAGTCCATCCCGCCTTGCGGCGGGCTCTGGTGAAAGCCAGTGGCCCCTTAGACTCCGCTCCCTGGTATGGTTACTACCATCGCTAGTGACAGTTCAGTGGATCCACGACTTCAGGCGTTACATCAGGTCTGGTGTGGCAGTGTTACCCAGTCACAGTTTGGTATACTTGTAGTGCCCTGTATATACATGTACTGTATAGATGGAGTAGGGGGTCCTGTATACATGTACTGTATAGATGGAGTAGGGAGTCCTGTATACATGTACTGTATAGATGGAGTAGGGGGTCCTGTATACATGTACTGTATAGATGGAGTAGGGGGTCCTGTATACATGTACTGTATAGATGGAGTAGGGGGTCCTGTATACATGTACTGTATAGATGGAGTAGGGGGTCCTGTATACATGTACTGTATAGATGGAGTAGGGGGTCCTGTATATACATATACTGTATAGATGGAGTAGGGGGTCCTGTATATACATATACTGTATAGATGGAGTAGGGGGTCCTGTATATACATATACTGTATAGATGGAGTAGGGGGTCCTGTATACATGTACAATATAGATGGAGTAGGGGGTTCTGTATACATGTACTATATAGATGTAGTAGGGGGCTCTGTATACATGTTCTGTATAGATGGAGTAGGGGGTCCTGTATCCATGTACTGTATAGATGGCGCCGCTCTTCCCCCTCCCCTCCTGTACATCTGGAGGGGACGGGACCTTCGCAATGACCTTCCCGGACACCCTATGTATCTGTGTGCCACATTTGGAGTCAAACGGTTCAGGCGTTTAGAAGTCTATTTGGGATAGACAGACAGACAGACTTTTATTTTTATGATATAGATATACAGTGGGCTTCCCATATATATAGTATACTAGAAAATGTATCCGGCGCTGCCCGGGTATAAAGTGTCAGTGTGTATAGAGGGTCCTGTATACCTGTAGTATAGAGTTGGTGGAGGTGCTGTATACCTGTAGCATAGAGTTGGTGGAGGTCTTGTATACCTGAAGTATATAGTTCGGGGGTCCTATATACCTGTAGTGTATAGTTTGGGGTTCTGTATACCTGTAGTATAGAGTTGGTGGAGGTGCTGTGGCAGTGTTATCCAGTCACAGTATGGTGGTATTGGTCAGGTCTGGTATGGCAGTGTTATCCAGTCACAGTATGGTGGTATTGGTCAGGTCTGGTGTGGCAGTGTTATCCAGTCACAGTATGGTGGTATTGGTCAGGTCTGGTATGGCAGATTCATCCAGTCACAGTATGGCGGTATTGGTAAGGTCTGGTATAGCGGTGTTATCCAGTCACAGAATGGTGGTATTGGTCAGGTCTGGTGTGGCAGTGTTATCCAGTCACAGTTTGGTGGTATTGGTCAGGTCTGGTGTGGTGATGTTATCCAGTCACAGTATGGCGGTATTGGTCAGGTCTGTATGGCGGTGTTATCCAGTCACAGTATGGCGGTATTAGTCAGGTCTGGCATGGCAGATTCATCCAGTCAAAGTATGGCAGTATTGGTAAGGTCTGGTATAACGGTGTTATCTAGTCACTGTATGGCAGTATTGGTCAGGTCTAATATGGCTGTGTTATCCAGTCACAGTGTGTCTGTATTGGTCAGGTCTGGTATGGCGGTGTTATCCAGTCACAGTATGGCGGTATTGGTCAGGTCTGATATGGCGGTGTTATCAAGTCACAATATAGCGGTATTGGTCAGGTCAGGTATAGCAGTGTTATCCAGTCACAGTATGGCCGTATTGGTCAGGTCTGTTATGGCAGAATTATCCAGTCACAGTATGGTGGTATTGGTCAGGTCTGGTATAGCAGTGTTATCCAGTCACAGTGTGGCCGTATTGGTCAGGTCTGTTATGGCAGAATTATCCAGTCACAATGTGGCGGTATTGGTCAGGTCTGGTGTGGCGGTCTTATTTGGTATGGTATAACAGTGTTATCCTGTCACAGTATGGCGGTATTGGTCAGGTCTGGTATGGCAGTGTTATCCAGTCACAGTATGGTGGTATTGGTCAGGTCTGGTATGGCGGTGTTATCCAGTCACAATATGGCGGTATTGGTACGGTCTGATATGACAGTGTTATCCAGTCACAGTATGGCAGTATTGGTCAAGTCTGGTGTGGCAGTGTTATCAGGTCACAGTATGGTGGTATTGGTCAGGTCTGGTATGGAGTTGTTATCCAGTCACAGTATGGCGGTATTGGTCAGGTCTGGTATGGAGTTGTTATCCAGTCACAGTATGGCGGTATTGGTCAAGTCTGGTGTGGCAGTGTTATCCAGTCACAGTATGGTGGTATTGGTCAGGTCTGGTGTTGCAGTGTTATCCAGTCACAGTATGGCGTTATTGGTCAGGTCTGGTATGGAGTTGTTATCCAGTCACAGTATGGAGGTATTGGTCAGGTCTGATGTGGCAGTGTTATGCAGTCACAGTATGGCGGTATTGGTCAGGTCTGGTGTGGCAGTGTTATCCAGTCACAGTATGGTGGTATTGGTCAGGTCTGGTATGGCGGTGTTATCCAGTCACAGTATGGTGGTATTCGTCAGGTCTGGTGTGGTGGTTTTGGTCAGGTCTGGTGTGGTGGTTTTGGTCAGGTCTGGTGTGGCGGTATTGGTCAGGTCTGGTGTGGCGGTGTTAAATGTGACGTGTGGAGCTATTACCTACCAGTCCTGATGCTAATTGGTGAGTGAGAATGGGGCATCTTCAGGTTTAGTGCTTAGGGCAGCAGCAGCTGGTAATACTGCCCTGTATACCTGTATAGATGGAGTAGGGGGTCCTGTATACATGTACTGTATAGATGGAGTAGGGGGTCGTGTATACATGTACTGTATAAATGGAGTAGGGGGCCCTGTATACATGTCCTGTATAGATGGAGTAGAGGGTCCTGTATACCTGTAGTGCCCTGTATATACATGTACTGTATAGATGGAGAAAGGGGCCCTGTATACATGTACTGTATAGATGGAGTAGGGGGTCCTTTATACATGTACTGTATAGATGGAGTAGGGGGCCCTGTATATACATGTACTGTATAGATGGAGTAGGGAGTCCTGTATACATGTACTGTATAGATGGAGTAGGGGGTCCTGTATATATATGTACTGTATAGATGGAGTAGGGGGTCCTGTATACATGTACTGTATAGATGGAGTATGGGGTCCTGTATACATGCACTGTATAGATGGAGTAGGGGGTCCTGTATACATGTACTGTATAGATGGAGTAGGGGGCCCTGTATATATATGTACTGTATAGATGGAGTAGGGGGTCCTGTATACATGTACTGTATAGATGGAGTAGGGGGTCCTGTATATATATATATGTACTGTATAGATGGAGTAGAGGGTCCTGTATATACATGTACTGTATAGATGGAGTAGGGGGTCCTGTATACATGTACTGTATAGATGGAGTAGGGGGCCCTGTATATACATGTACTGTATAGATGAGTAGAGGGTCCTGTATATACATGTACTGTATAGATGGAGTAGGGGGTCCTGTATATATATGTACTGTATAGATGGAGTAGGGGGTCCTGTATACATGTACTGTATAGATGGAGTAGAGGGTCCTGTATATACATGTACTGTATAGATGGAGTAGGGGGTCCTGTATACATGTACTGTATAGAGGGAGTAGGGGGTCCTGTATACATGTACTGTATAGATGGAGTAGGGGGTCTTGTATACATGTACTGTATAGATGGAGTAGGGGGTCCTGTATACATGTACTGTATAGATGGAGTAGGGGGTCCTGTATATACATGTACTGTATAGATGGAGTAGGGGGCCCTGTATATACATGTACTGTATAGATGGAGTAGGGGGTCCTGTATATACATGTACTGTATAGATGGAGTAGGGGGTCCTGTATACATGTACTGTATAGAGGGAGTAGGGGGTCCTGTATACATGTACTGTATAGATGGAGTAGGGGGTCTACCAGTTATTACTGTGAATGTTGTGAGGCAGCTTCCCTAGCAACCATTAATTATGTGTGTGCAGTGAGGAGATTTTCCCATTCATCTCTATGGGGCGCCTCTCTTCCCCCTCCCCCTCCCCTCCTGTACATCTGGCGGGGACGGGACCTTCGCAATAACCTTCCCGGGCACCCAATGTATCTGTGGGCCAAATTTGGGGTCAAACGGTTCAGGCGTTTGGAAGTCTATAGAGGACAGACAGACAGACAGAAGGACAGACAGACAGACTTTAATTTTTACGATATAGATATAGATATGAGAAGCCTACTGTATATACTATATAAATGGGAAGCCCACTGTATATCTATATCATAAAAATCAAAGTCTGTCTGTCTGTCTGTCTGTCTGTCTGTCCTTCTGTCTGTCTGTCTGTCTGTCTGTCTGTCTGTCCTCTATAGACTTCCAAACGCCTGAACCGTTTGACCCCAAATTTGGCCCACAGATACATTGGGTGCCCGGGAAGGTTATTGCGAAGGTCCCGTCCCCACCAGATGTACAGGAGGGGAGGGGGAGGGGAAAGAGAGGCGCCCCATAGAGATGAATGGGAAAATCTCCTCACTGCAAACACAGGTGATATAATTAGCTGCAGCAGACACGGCAGTTGGAGCCTTAGCAACCAATAGGATTACTGCTCTCATTGTCACAGGGAGCAATGGTTGCTAGGGAAGCTGCCTCACAACATCCACAGTAATAACTGGTAGACCCCCTACTCCATCTATACAGTACAGGTATACAGGACCCCCTACTCCATCTATACAGTACATGTATACAGGACCCCCTACTCCATCTATACAGTACATGTATATACAGGACCCCCTACTCCATCTATACAGGACATGTATATACAGGACCCCCTACTCCATCTATACAGTACATGTATATACAGGACCCCCTACTCCATCTATACAGTACATGTATACAGGACCCCCTACTCCATCTATACAGTACATGTATATACAGGGCCCCCTACTCCATCTATACAGTACATGTATATACAGGACCCCCTACTCCATCTATACAGTACATGTATATACAGGGCCCCCTGCTCCATCTATACAGTACATGTATACACAGGACCCCCTACTCCATCCATACAGTACATGTATACAGGACCCACTACTCCATCTATACAGTACATGTATATACAGGACCCCCTACTCCATCTATACAGTACATGTATATACAGGACCCCCTACTCCATCTATACAGTACATATATATACAGGGCCCCCTACTCCATCTATACAGTACATGTATATACAAGACCCCCTACTCCATCTATACAGTACATATATATACAGGGCCCCCTACTCCATCTATACAGTACATGTATATACAAGACCCCCTACTCCATCTATACAGTACATATATATACAGGACCCCCTACTCTATCTATACAGTAAATGTATATACAGGGCCCCCTACTCCATCTATACAGTACATATATATACAGGGCCCCCTACTCCATCTATACAGTACATGTATATACAGGACCCCATACTCCATCTATACAGTACATGTATATACAGGGCCCCCTACTCCATCTATACAGTACATATATATACAGGACCCCCTACTCCATTTATACAGTACATGTATATACAGGGCCCCCTACTCCATCTATACAGTACATGTATATACAGGGCCCCCTACTCCATCTATACAGTACATGTATATACAGGACCCCCTACTCCATCTATACAGTACATGTATATACAGGGCCCCCTACTCCATCTATACAGTACATGTATATACAGGACCCCCTACTCCATCCATACAGTACATGTATATACAGGGCCCCCTACTCCATCTATACAGGACATGTATATACAGGACCCCCTACTCCATCTATACAGTGCATGTATATACAGGACCCCCTACTCCATCTATACAGTACATGTATATACAGGGCCCCCTACTCCATCCATACAGTACATGTATATACAGGGCACAACAGATATACCAAACTGTGACTGGGTAACACTGCTACACCAGACCTGACCAATACCGCCATACTGTGACTGGATAACACTGCCATACCAGACCTGACCAATACCGGCAAACTGTGACTGGGTAACACCGCCACACCAGTCCTGACCAATACCACCATACTGTGACTGGATAACACCATCATATCAGACCTGACCGATACTGCCATACTGTGACTGGATAACACTGCTATACCAGACCTGACCAATACCACCATACCGTGACTGGATAACACCGCCACACCAGACCTGACCAATACCGCCATACTGTGACTGGATAACACCCCCATACCAGACATGACCAATACCGACACTCTGTGACTGAATAACACTGCCATACGGGTAAATACAACCCTGCAGGTATACAGGACACTACAGGTATACAGGACCCCAAAACTATACACTACAAGTGCACGGGACCTCCACAAAACTATATACTACAGGTATACAGGACCCCAAACTTTACACTACAGGTATACAGGACCCCAAAACTATATACTACAGGTATACAGGACCTCCACCAACTATATACTTCAGGTATACAGGACCTCCACCAACTATATACTACAGGTATACAGGACCCCAAACTATACACTACAGGTATACAGGACCCCAAAACTATACACTACAGGTATACAGGAACTCCACCAACTATATACTACAGGTATATAGGACCCCAAACTATACACTACAGGTATACAGGATCTCAAAACCATACACTACAGGTATACAGGACCTACACCAACTCTATAATACAGGTATACAGCACCTTCACCAACTCTATACTACAATTATACAGGACCCCAAATATACTATAGGTATACAGGAATTCCACCAGCTATATACTACAGGTATATCGGACCCCAAACTATACACTACAGGTATACAGGACCTCCACCAACTCTATACTATAGTTATACAGGACCCTCAAACTATTTACTACAGGTATACAGGACCCCCGAACTATATACTACAGGTATACAAGACCTCCACCAATTATACACTACAGGTATCCAGGACCCTCAAACTATAAACTACAGGTATACAAGACCTCCACCAACTATACATTACAGGTATACAGCACCAACTATATACTACAGGTATACAGGACCCCCGAACTATACAGTACAGGTATACAGGACCTTCACCAACTGTACACTGCAGGTATACAGGACCTCCCTCAACTATACACTATAGGTATACAGCCCCCCCAACTATGCACTACAGATATGCGAGACCCCTAAAAACTATACATTGTGGGTATACAGAACCCCTCCAACTATGCACTACAGGTATACACTAATTCCACTGATTAACTCAGATGAAACAATACCTTTAGCTTGGCCTCCTGGGCACCTTAGAACAAATCTAATTAACACACTGACACTTTATACCCGGGCAGCGCCGGGTACATTTTCTAGTACTATATATATATGAGAAGCCCACTGTATATACTATATATATGGGAAGCCCACTGTTTATACTATATATATATATGGGAAGCCCACTGTGTATACTATATATATATGAGAAGCCCACTGTATATACTATATATATAGGAAGCCCACTGTATATACTATATATATAGGAAGCCCACTGTATATACTATATATATATATATATATATATATATATATGAGAAGCCCACTGTATATACTATATATATATATATATATATGGGAAGCCCACCGTATATACTATATATATATATATATATATATATATATATATATATATATATATGGGAAGCCCACTGTATATACTATATAAATGGGAAGCCCACTGTATATACTATATAAATGGGAAGCCCACTGTATATACTATATATATATGGGAAGCCCACTGTATATACTATATATATATATATATATATGAGAAGCCCACTGTATATACTATATATGAGAAGCCCACTGTATATACTATGTATGAGAAGCCCACTGTATATACTATGTATGAGAAGCCCACTGTATATACTATATATGAGAAGCCCACTGTATATACTATATATATATGGGAAGCCCACTGTATATACTATATATATATATATATGGGAAGCCCACTGTATATACTATATATATATGAGAAGCCCACTGTATCTACTATATAAATGGGAAGCCCACTGTATATACTATATATATATGGGAAGCCCACTGTATATACTATATATATATATATATATGAGAAGCCCACTGTATATACTATGTATGAGAAGCCCACTGTATATACTATGTATGAGAAGCCCACTGTATATACTATATATGAGAAGCCCAGGATAGTCTGAGGAAGGGTCACGTCCGCCCGTCTGTGTCAACTATGGGTGCTGGATTTTTCTTTATGGAGAAGGACGGAGGGTCACATCCCTGTATAGACTACTGGGAACTTAATAAAATAACCACAAAGAACCAGCATCCACTCCCCCGATCCCAGTGGTTGGTGCCCGTTGGTTCTCAAAAATTGACCTTTGTTGCACTTATAATTTAATTTGGATCAGGGAGGGGGTTGAATGGAGGACGGCCTTTAATACCCCTGAGGGGCATTTTGAATACCTTGTGATGCCCTTTGGGCTCAGTAATGCCCCTGGCGTTTATGAACGATATCTTCTGTGATTTGTTTGGTTAGTTTGTCGCTATATACCTGAATGACATCCTCATTTACTGCCCTGTCACCAGAATCATGTACGCCAGGTGTTATCCAGGCTAAGAAACAATTCTTTATGTGCCAAATTCTCCAAATCTCTGCTTGGTGTTGGGTTCCTTGGTTACATCCTTACCCCGAGTCAGTATAAGTGGATCCCAAAAAGGTGTCAGCGGCACCCGAGTGGGTAAGGCCTACTACTTTGAAAGAGCTCCAGAGGTTTCTGGAATTTGTAAACTTTTTATAGAAAATGTATTGGTTATTTTTCCCTGATTGTAAAACCTTTAACTGGAGAGGAGCGGAGCCAACCTCTTGGCCGGCTGAAGCCGAGCAGGCTTTCCATTTGTTGAAAGAGTTTTTCTTCTGCCTTGGTGTTGGTGCATCCACATCTGGAGCTCCCATTCGTGGTAGAGGTTGATGCCTCAGAGTCTGGCGTAGGGGCGGTACCCTCCCAGGGCAGGGAGCCATATACCAATATGAGGCCAGGAGCCTATTATTCCAGAAGGTTCTCCACATCTGAAGCCAATTACAACATTGGTAACGGGGAACTGTTAACTTTTAAATGAGTGGAGTGGAGGAATTTTCTGGAAGGAGCTAGAGACCAGGTCGCGCCTTTTATACCTGGATAAGGCAAAGAGGTTGAAGCCGGTGGGCTTTGTTGTTTACCTGTTTCAACTTCAAGCTTTGGGGTTTGCTAGGTCCCTGAGGTTGAACCAAAAAACATTCTACCTCCAGGTATTGTGTTGGCCAGTATGTCTGTATATAGACACCATGGGGGAGATTTATCAAACATGGTGGAAAGTGACACTGACTCAGTCGCCCCCGGCAACCAATCAGATTCCACCTTTCATTTTCCAAAGAGTCTGTGAGGAATGAATGGTGGAATCTGATTGGTTGCCGGGGGCAACTGAGCCAGGGTCACTTTCCACCATGTTTGATAAATCTCCCCCTGTGTGTCTATATGTGTAATCAATATATATAGATGACCATATATCTCTCTTCCCTGCAGACAAGCTGAAGCACGTGGATCTCTCCAGTAATTCTATATCTGAGATTGATGATGATGCTTTTCACCAGCTGCCGTCCCTCGAGGAACTCCTCTTATCTGAGAACCAACTGAGGCGTTTGCCCGAGTTACCCCCGAGCCTTGTTAAACTGAATGTCCAATACAATCATCTTCAGAGCTTTGGAATTCGGATGGAGTCCTTTAAGGTGATCTGCTCCCCCAGTCTATAGCTGCTAGGAAAGGAATCTCTTTGTAGCACTGCTGGATGTGTGCAGCTGTAGTATAGACCAGGAACTGAACAGTCAGCCCTTGGGGTGCCGAAACAGGAGACATGAACAAGTCTTAGAGCTCTGGGACTTTGCATAGCAGGCTAAAGACCCTATTCCACCAACAGATCTGACGACAGATTATCTGCCAAAGATTTGAAGCCAAACCCAGGAGTGGATTTGAAAAGAGGAGAAATCCAGTTTTTCCTTCATGACCTGCTCTCTGATTATAGTCTGTTCCTGGGTTTGGCTTCAAATCTTTGTAGGTAATCTGTCGTCAGATCTGTTGGTGGAATAGGGCCTTTAGCTGTGATGTCACTGCCGGCTGTGTTATGTATGGGGCTGGAAAGCCAGAAACCACTTAGGCCTCATTCACACTTCACTGATGGGCCACACAACCTCCTGCTGTTTTTTCTCGGTGTCCGTAACATGTGAACAGTACTAGTTTGCTTAGATTTGATCTGGATTTTTCACAGATGTCACATATGTGACATCCATAATGTCCACAAAAACACAGATCCCATAGACTTCTATTGATAATCAGAACCGTAATCACAATCCTCACTAGGACATGTCCTATATTTTACCGGTACGGATTGCGGATCCTAAATAAAACTGACTGTGTGAACAGCCCAACAGAAATCAATAGGCAATAAGTTGATTTGTGATTGTGGATCTGAAATCACAGACAACTTGTGAATACGGCCTTAGGAGTGCCCACGCTGACCCGTGTCCATACAATCAGCATATACTTATCAGGACTAGACCATGGAGCAATGACAACTATTACAAATGCCCAATACAGTGTATGCGGTAACCCCAGGTAGCAGGCGGTGTTAGCCAGGCCTGGTGGTGATGCCGCACTTATCACGTGGCCTGAGTGGATGAAGTCCTCCCTGGGTCCCAGACACACACCGATTAAAGGTAGTAGGTATTCCCTGGTGTCCCTGTAGTGTAAGATGCGGTGCAGAGGAACCGCAGAATCCACGATAAACGTAAACACTTACACACTTTACTGGGACAGCTCTTAAAGTGACAGTACAACTTAAGGCTGCGTTCACACTATATATATTTCAGTCAGTATTGCAACCAAAACCAGGAGTGGATTAAAAACACAGAAAGGATCCATTCACACAATGATGAAATTGAGTGGATGGCCGCCATATAACAGTAAATAACGGCCATTATTTCAATATAACGGCCGTTTTTTTTAAAATAACAGGAAATATTTGACATTATATGGCGGTCATCCACTCAATTTCATCATTGTGTGAACAGAGCCTTTCTGTGTTTTTAATCCACTCCTCGTTTTGGTTGCAATGCTGACTGAAATATACATATACTGACTGAAATATACGTAGTGTGAACGCAGCCTTATACTTTGCACAAGTTTGAAGTACGCGATTTATGCTTGATTGTGATTGCCAATTCCCTTATTAAATTACTGGGTTATAGGTTTTATTAAGAAGGCCTTCAGTAGGTTTTTGGTTAGAAGACTTTGATTAGAAGACAGAGCCGAACTCTGTCAGGGTGACTTAATACTTGATACTCTTGATAGAAGAAACCCATACTCATGCTATAGAGAATACTGCTCCATGCCAGAAGAGATCACGGAGTGCGAGATCCAGGAACACCAGGCATAGCTGATCCCTCAAGTTTACCCGAGGAGATCAAGCGAAGGTTCAATGGGGTACTTCAGCTTTATCTGCTTTTACCACCACTGGGGATAGACCAGACAGCTGAAGGACTACCTGAAGACAACTCTGTAGTAATTGGTCATCCCAGACATAGACAGGTTAGGTCCCTTTGGCGGTAGTTGCCCCTCTCAGGGTTTTAGTAATGCCTCATTTTGGTACAGTCTCTGGCAGGAACAGGCATCTGGCCATAAGGGCCGGGCCCTGAGGTCACTCTCTCTGGTGCAGTCTAGTCAGCAACACACTTCCCTTTATATATGGGCTAAAACTGGGTAATACCCCATTGGTATAGGAACTGTGAGGTGACTTGACATCCCATTGGTGGGAACTTTCTAGGATAAATCTGTGATGGGCTAGGGATTAGTGCTTGGCAGGCAATCATAGTCGCATCACACAATAGAACTGATGCATTAACCCTTATTGGCTTTAATGTGCCAGGGAAGAATAAGGCAAACAGATCACTGATCTCAGGGAGAGCGGCCACAGAAGACACTGTTGGCTCCTGGTTAAAGCTCTGAATGCACTGACATCCTCGGTGCAGCATTGTGTCCCCTGCACGCTGCTGAAACCCAATTCCAATGCGGTTACCAATAGACCCGCAGCGATCCCTGCAACCGTACATTGGGGGTAAGACGGCGTGGTTTTGGTGGCATGAGTTCCTCTAATCTGGAAACCAAACTATACAAATATTTCTCTTCTCTTTTCCAGGATCTGACTCATCTGCACTTTCTTTACCTTTCAAACAACAAACTTGATTTTGTGCCTGTACCCCTCCCCGCCAGCCTCCGTTCACTTCATCTCCAGGTACACTATTTAGATGTTACTTACTTTATTGATTAGTCTTTGACTTTTTCCATTGAAGCCATCATGTTCCAAATCTCTGCATAAACCTGCATCCTGGGTGCCTGCCGTACTTTGATGAACTCCTGTGCTGTACGCAAATTCAGCTCAAGTAGTCATGGGGGCCATCCCTGGATCCCAAGTAGTCATGGGGGCCATCCCTGGATCCCAAGTAGTCATGGGGGCCATCCCTGGATCCCAAGTAGTCATGGGGGCCATCCCTGGATCCCAAGTAGTCATGGGGGCCATCCCTGGATCCCAAGTAGTCATGGGGGCCATCCCTGGATCCCAAGTAGTCATGGGGGCCATCCCTGGATCCCAAGTAGTCATGGGGGCCATCCCTGGAACCCAAGTAGTCATGGGGGCCATCCCTGGATCCCAAGTAGTCATGGGGGCCATCCCTGGATCCCAAGTAGTCATGGGGACTATCCCTGGATCCCAAGTAGTCATGGGGCTATCCCTGGATCCCAAGTAGTCATGGGGGCCATCCCTGGATCCCAAGTAGTCATGGGGGCCATCCCTGGATCCCAAGCAGTCATGGGGGCCATCCCTGGATCCCAAGTAGTCATGGGGGCCATCCCTGGATCCCAAGTAGTCATGGGGGCCATCCCTGGATCCCAAGTAGTCATGGGGACCATCCCTGGATCCCAAGTAGTCATGGGGCTATCCCTGGATCCCAAGTAGTCATGGGGGCCATCCCTGGATCCCAAGTAGTCATGGGGGCCATCCCTGGATCCCAAGTAGTCATGGGGGCCATCCCTGGATCCCAAGTAGTCATGGTCCTGGGTCTGGCCTGCCTCTCTTGGGGGGATTCACAGCACCGTGCCATCGTTGTATCACGCGGAGGTGGCCTGGGCAGGTACATCGCTGTGAATCCTCCCCCACATCGGCCAGCCCCAGCACTACTTGGGATCCAGGGATGCTCACTTGAGATGAATATGCATGCAGTGTGACAGTTCATCAAAGTAGGTTTTTGGGGAATAGTGGGCAGGTGCCAAGGCAACACATATATGTTTAGGCAGTGCAGCTTAGGTATATTGGCAATGGACCCAAACCAGCATGGCGTTACTGAGGGCCGATCGTGTCAGAATAATCTCATCAATTTCATTGATTATGTAAAATAAAAAGTGCTGGATGAAGGTGCCGGGGATATCGCCTATATCTGGACTTCAGCAACGACTGTCATACAGGTCCCATAAAGAGCTGATAGAGAAGTTAGAGAGAATTAGACTTAATCCCTGGATAGGGCAGTGGATTTGTGGTTGGTGAAGGAGAGATATCAGAGGGGTGATGGTAATGGTGAATATTCCGAGCAGAGACTGGTTACACGTGGTGGCCGAAAGGGTCTGTTCTGGGTCCTATTCTTTTTATTATGTATGTAAGTAACATAAGAGGATGGTTGTTAGGTAAGAATAGTGACATAGAAGAAGGGTTGGTAGGTAAGGATAGTGACATAGGAGAAGGGTTGGTGGGTAAGGATAGTGATATAGGAGAAGGTTTGGTAGGTAAGGATAGTGACACAGGAGAAGGGTTGGTGGGTAAGGATAGTGACATAGGAGAAGGGTTGGTAGGTAAGGATAGTGACATAGAAGGTTTGGTAGGTAAGGATAGTGACATAGGAGAAGGGTTGGTAGGTAAGGATAGTGATATAGGAGAAGGGTTGGTGGGTAAGGATAGTGACATAGGAGAAGGGTTGGTGGGTAAGGATAGTGATATAGGAGAAGGGTTGGTGGGTAAGGATAGTGACATAGGAGAAGGGTTGGTAGGGAAGGATAGTGACATAGGAGAAGGTTTGGTGGGTAAGGATAGTGACATAGGAGAAGGTTTGGTAGGTAAGGCTAGTGACATAGGAGAAGGGTTGGTAGGTAAGGTGACATAGGAGAAGGGTTGGTAGGTAAGGATAGTGACATAGGTGAAGGTTTGGTAGGTAAAGATAGTGACATAGGAGAAGGGTTGGTGGGTAAGGATAGTGACATAGGAGAGGGGTTGGTGGGTAAGGATAGTGACATAGGAGAAGGGTTGGTAGGTAAGGATAGTGACATAGGAGAAGGGTTGGTAGGTAAGGATAGTGACATAGGAGAAGGGTTGGTAGGTAAGGATAGTGACATAGGAGAAGGTTTGGTAGGTAAGGATAGTGACATAGGAGAAGGTTTGGTAGGTAAGGATAGTGACATAGGAGAAGGTTTGGTAGGTAAGGATAGTGATATAGGAGAAGGGTTGGTGGGTAAGGATAGTGACATAGAAGGGTTGGTAGGTAAGGATAGTGACATAGGAGAAGGGTTGGTGGGTAAGGATAGTGACATAGGAGAAGGTTTGGTAGGTAAGGATAGTGACATAGGAGAAGGGTTGGTGGGTAAGGATAGTGACATAGGAGAAGGGTTGGTGGGTAAGGATAGTGACATAGGAGAGGGGTTGGTGGGTAAGGATAGTGACATAGGAGAAGGTTTGGTAGGTAAAGATAGTGACATAGGAGAAGGGTTGGTAGGTAAGGATAGTGACATAGGAGAAGGGTTGGTAGGTAAGGATAGTGATATAGGAGAAGGGTTGGTGGGTAGGGATAGTGATATAGGAGAAGATTTGGTAGGTAAGGATAGTGACATAGGAGAAGGGTTGGTTGGTAAGGATAGTGATATAGGAGAAGATTTGGTAGGTAAGGATAGTGATATAGGAGAAGGTTTGGTGGGTAAGGATAGTGACATAGGAGAAGGTTTGGTAGGTAAGGCTAGTGACATAGGAGAAGGGTTGGTAGGTAAGGTGACATAGGAGAAGGGTTGGTGGGTAAGGATAGTGACATAGGAGAAGGGTTGGTAGGTAAGGATAGTGACATAGGAGAAGGGTTGGTAGGTAAGGATAGTGACATAGGAGAAGGGTTGGTAGGTAAGGATAGTGACATAGGAGAAGGTTTGGTAGGTAAGGATAGTGACATAGGAGAAGGTTTGGTAGGTAAGGATAGTGATATAGGAGAAGGGTTGGTGGGTAAGGATAGTGACATAGAAGGGTTGGTAGGTAAGGATAGTGACATAGGAGAAGGGTTGGTGGGTAAGGATAGTGACATAGGAGAAGGTTTGGTAGGTAAGGATAGTGACATAGGAGAAGGGTTGGTGGGTAAGGATAGTGACATAGGAGAAGGGTTGGTGGGTAAGGATAGTGACATAGGAGAAGGTTTGGTAGGTAAAGATAGTGACATAGGAGAAGGGTTGGTAGGTAAGGATAGTGACATAGGAGAAGGGTTGGTAGGTAAGGATAGTGATATAGGAGAAGGGTTGGTGGGTAGGGATAGTGATATAGGAGAAGATTTGGTAGGTAAGGATAGTGACATAGGAGAAGGGTTGGTTGGTAAGGATAGTGATATAGGAGAAGGGTTGGTAGGTAAGGATAGTGACATAGGAGAAGGGTTGGTGGGTAAGGATAGTGATATAGGAGAAGGGTTGGTGGGTAGGGATAGTGATATAGGAGAAGATTTGGTAGGTAAGGATAGTGACATAGGAGAAGGGTTGGTAGGTAAGGATAGTGACATAGGAGAAGGTTTGGTAGGTAAGGATAGTGACATAGGAGAAGGGTTGGTAGGTAAGGATAGTGACATAGGAGAAGGGTTGGTGGGTAAGGATAGTGACATAGGAGAAGGGTTGGTAGGTAAGGATAGTGATATAGGAGAAGGGTTGGTGGGTAAGGATAGTGACATAGGAGAAGGGTTGGTAGGTAAGGATAGTGACATAGGAGAAGGGTTGGTAGGTAAGGATAGTGACATAGGAGAAGGGTTGGTAGGTAAGGATAGTGACATAGGAGAAGGGTTGGTAGGTAAGGATAGTGACATAGGAGAAGGGTTGGTAGGTAAGGATAGTGACATCGGAGAAGGTTAGTGATACATACCCCCCTCAATCTCCAGTTATTTTGGACCCCTCCAGTGCTTTTTGGACTAGCTTTCCAATGTACAGTTTTGATTTCTTATTATGGGTGGGACCACATTTGCGGAGTTTTCTTCATCATTCTGATCATTTATTTCTATGGAACAGTCTGCTGCTACATAAACTTGGAGTAATTGTAGTCATTTTTAGGGTGTTATAGACATCTTCTGAATCCTTATACTGCGGAGGGGACATCACACATTTAGTCCCGGGCTATAATTGTTGTATAAACTGTTTAGAATAAGATACGTAAAACTATGCGTCTTGGAAAATGTTATAAATGAGGCTGCAATGGCCAATCTCATGGTCTTCACTAAGGAGGGGGGGGGGGTGCAGTTGGGTGCTACAGAGAGTTAGATAGTCGGGGACCCTCCACAATGGGCAACCCTTAACATTTCCTTTGTGTAATATATAGAGTAAACCGCCGGGCTATAGAAAGTATTGGAAAGTGTTTGAATATACTTCTCTTTCAGTTTTTATTTTATTGTGTTTTTTTTTTTATAATTCACAGAATAACAACATCCAAACTTTGCATAGAGACACGTTCTGTGACGGCCGGGATCGGACCTTCATCCGACGTGCGCTGGAGGATATCCGGCTGGATGCCAACCCAATAAACCTCAGCAAATTTGCCGATGATTATTTTTGTCTGCCCCGACTTCCCATTGGGCAATACTCCTGAGCCGAGCCAGGGGCCGATCTACACAACGAAATGGGCCCCAACAAATAGTGATGGTTCCTGTGTATCCGACAGTCCTAACGTTTTATCGCTTAGTTTTATAATCAGCGACTTTACAGGATGCAACACATTGATTTATAATCCGTACATGATATTATATAAGTATACGCCAATTGTCTGAGGTACAATAGTAGATCAGGTTATCCAGGGCCGAACGTCCACCGCCGGACTCAGTCCCTGCATTCTCCCCGCTCACCTGTGCGCACACCAGCATGATAGTATATTATTAGTGTATTTTTATTCTATAGGTTTTTATTGATTTTTTTTTTTATAAGCAAACATGAGGAATGCGGCATCCAGAGGACAAGGCGCGACCAGATCCCAGGATGTACAAAGACAAGAGCAATATGTATTTCTAAAGCTCCCTTCATTGCTCGCGAATGTAACCTAAAATCCAGAAAACTACAGGAATAAAGTGGTGGTAATATGTGGTCATGGTATGGCGGTATTATCTTTATGGAAAATTCTGGTGTAAGAACTCTACCTCTAGTGCAGTTATGGAATGGGTGTATAGCGAGTGCCCTACTTGGCTGGCACCAAATGACCTAGTTAGTATGTATGATTCAATTATACCTTAAAATACATATTCGTCTCAAAATATCACATTAAGGTTACAAACCCACTTGCCGGATCTGCAGCGAGTCTCCTTGCTGCGTTTTTGCAGGGAGACTCGCTGCAGATCCCGACCCTATACTTTCAATAGCAGAGAAACTCGCAGCAGGGATGTACATCCCTGCTGCGATTTTGTCTGCAGCCCGCCCCATTAACCCCCCGGCCGCCGGACATTATACATTACCCGGTCCCCGTTCCTGCTTGCTTCGGGGCTCCAGATGTCTTCACGGCCCGCCCGGCCAATCAGTACGCTGCGGCGGGGCAGCGCACTGATTGGCCGGGGGGAACGTGCCGGGAGCCGCTGAAGCAAGCAGGAGCCGGGATCAGGTAATGTATATCCTGCCCGCCCCCCTGCAGCCCTGATCGCCCCCAGCCCCCGGCCGCACGATCGCCTGCAGCCCCGCAGCCCCCGGCCGCATGATCGCCCGCAGCCCCCGGCTGCACGATCGCCCGCTGGGGGCAATTCTGCGGTCGGGGGCTGCAGGGCTGCAGGCGATCGTGCGGCCGGGGGCTGCGGGGCAATCGTGCGACCGGGGGCTGCGGGGCTGGGGGCGATCGTGCGGCCGGGGGCTGCGGGGCTGGCAGTTGGTAAAAAGGGCAGTTTCCTAGGGCCCCCATCCCTCAGGGGCCTCCTACCGTTGTTAAAGCGTATGTCACAGGCGGGAGCTCACAGACAGCGTCCTGCAGGCTCTGGTAGTGATCCCCAGCTGCAGCTAATTGCTGCTATCAGGGGGTCACACAGAGGCTGCAGGACAGTATGCTCCCTGAGTGTGCTGCGTGTGTGTGTTCCCTTAAGACCCCCCTCCCCCCTCTCTCTTCCTGTATGGTCTCACCTCCGTCCTCCTCCTCCTTCCGTGACTGATGTCGGGACGATGGGGGAGAAGTGTGCAGGCTGTGTGAGGATCCCAGCCTGCTGCTGCCATGGACAAGGACCACTACTCCCAGCATGCTGCTAGAGGGAGTAAGTATTCTGTGCATGTAGTGTGTCATGTGTATGAATGCTATGTGTGTAATGCATGAATGCAGTATGTATGACATGTCATGTGTGTAGTATATGCACCGGATGGTTTGGATTTTTGTAATGTTTTTTTCATGGATGTGTGTGTGTGTGTATGTGTATGTATATATATATATATATAATTATACGGTATGTATGTATATCTGTATTTCCCTTACGTCCTCAGCAGCAGCACGAATGGGGAAGATCCTATCTTCCTGCAATGGTAGGACAGATGGTACTAATAAAAGAAGATTGATTAGGAGCCCTATAAGAAGGCCATACAGACCCCTCCTCCTTGTGTTTTTTTCTGTCCTCCTGTGGGACAGGTGGTAGGAGAGGGAAGCAGGCTCAGGCCTATGTGTGTCCTTCTGTAGGACAGGTGGTAGGAGGAGAGCAGGCTCAGGCCTATGTGTGTCCTGTAGGACAGGTGGTGGTAGGAGAGGGAAGCAGGCTCAGGCCTATGTGTGTCCTGTGGGACAGGTGGTAGGAGGAGAGCAGGCTCAGGCCTATGTGTGTCCTTCTGTAGGACAGGTGGTAGGAGGAGAGCAGGCTCAGGCCTATGTGTGTCCTTCTGTAGGACAGGTGGTGAGCAGGCTCAGGCCTATGTGTGTCCTTCTGTAGGACAGGTGGTAGGAGGAGAGCAGGCTCAGGCCTATGTGTGTCCTGTAGGACAGGTGGTAGGAGGAGAGCAGGCTCAGGCCTATGTGTGTCCTGTAGGACAGGTGGTAGGAGGAGAGCAGACTCAGGCCTATGTGTGTCCTGTAGGACAGGTGGTAGGAGGAGAGCAGGCTCGGGCTTATGTGTGTCCTGTGGGACAGGTGGTAGGAGGAGAGCAGGCTCGGGCCTATGTGTGTCCTGTGGGACAGGTGGTAGGAGGAGAGCAGGCTCGGGCCTATGTGTGTCCTTCTGTAGGACAGGTGGTAGGAGGAGAGCAGGCTCAGGCCTATGTGTGTCCTGTAGGACAGGTGGTAGGAGGAGAGCAGGCTCAGGCCTATGTGTGTCCTTCTGTAGGACAGGTGGTAGGAGGAGAGCAGGCTCAGGCCTATGTGTGTCCTTCTGTAGGACAGGTGGTAGGAGGAGAGAAGGCTCAGGCCTATGTGTGTCCTGTAGGACAGGTGGTAGGAGGAGAGCAGGCTCAGGCCTATGTGTGTCCTGTAGGACAGGTGGTAGGAGGAGAGCAGGCTCAGGCCTATGTGTGTCCTGTGGGACAGGTGGTAGGAGGAGAGCAGGCTCAGGCCTATGTGTGTCCTTCTGTAGGACAGGTGGTAGGAGAGCAGGCTCAGGCCTATGTGTGTGCTGTAGGACAGGTGGTAGGAGGAGAGCAGGTTTAGGCCTATGTGTGTCCTGTAGGACAGGTGGTAGGAGGAGAGCAGGCTCAGGCCTATGTGTGTCCTTCTGTAGGACAGGTGGTAGGAGAGCAGGCTCAGGCCTATGTGTGTGCTGTAGGACAGGTGGTAGGAGGAGAGCAGGTTTAGGCCTATGTGTGTCCTGTAGGACAGGTGGTAGGAGGAGAGCAGGCTCAGGCCTATGTGTGTCCTGTAGGACAGGTGGTAGGAGGAGAGCAGGCTCAGGCCTATGTGAGTCCTGTAGGACAGGTGGTAGGAGAGGGAAGCAGGCTCAGGCTTATGTGTGTCCTTCTGTAGGACAGGTGGTAGGAGGAGAGCAGGCTCAGGCCTATGTGTGTCCTGTAGGACAGGTGGTAGGAGGAGAGCAGGCTCAGGCCTATGTGTGTCCTGTAGGACAGGTGGTAGGAGGAGGGCAGGCTCAGGCCTATGTGTGTCCTGTAGGACAGGTGGTAGGAGGAGAGCAGGCTCAGGCCTCTGTGTGTTCTTCTGTAGGACAGGTGGTAGGAGGAGAGCAGGCTCAGGCCTATGTGTGTCCTTCTGTAGGACAGGTGGTAGGAGGAGAGCAGGCTCAGGCCTCTGTGTGTCCTGTAGGACAGGTGGTAGGATAGGAGCAGGCTCAGGCCTATGTGTGTCCTGTAGGACAGGTGGTAGGAGGAGAGAAGGCTCAGGCCTATGTGTGTCCTGTAGGACAGGTGGTAGGAGAGGGAAGCAGGCTCAGGCCTATGTGTGTCCTTCTGTAGGACAGGTGGTAGGAGGAGAGCAGGCTCAGGCCTATGTGTGTCCTTCTGTAGGACAGGTGGTAGGAGGAGAGCAGGCTCAGGCCTCTGTGTGTCCTGTAGGACAGGTGGTAGGATAGGAGCAGGCTCAGGCCTATGTGTGTCCTGTAGGACAGGTGGTAGGAGGAGAGAAGGCTCAGGCCTATGTGTGTCCTGTAGGACAGGTGGTAGGAGGAGAGCAGGCTCAGGCCTATGTGTGTCCTGTAGGACAGGTGGTAGGAGGAGAGCAGGCTCAGGCCTATGTGTGTCCTGTAGGACAGGTGGTAGGATAGGAGCAGGCTCAGGCCTATGTGTGTCCTTCTGTAGGACAGGTGGTAGGAGGAGAGCAGGCTCAGGCCTATGTGTGTCCTTCTGTAGGACAGGTGGTAGGGGGAGAGCAGGCTCAGGCCTATGTGAGTCCTGTGGGACAGGTGGTAGGAGGAGAGCAGGCTCAGGCCTATGTGTGTCCTTCTGTAGGACAGGTGGTAGGAGGAGAGCAGGCTCAGGCCTATGTGTGTCCTTCTGTAGGACAGGTGGTAGGAGGAGAGCAGGCTCAGGCCTATGTGGGTCCTGTGGGACAGGTGGTAGGAGGAGAGCAGGCTCAGGCCTATGTGTGTCCTGTAGGACAGGTGGTAGGAGGAGAGCAGGCTCAGGCCTATGTGTGTCCTTCTGTAGGACAGGTGGTAGGAGAGCAGGCTCAGGCCTATGTGTGTCCTGTAGGACAGGTGGTAGGAGGAGAGCAGGCTCAGGCCTATGTGGGTCCTGTAGGACAGGTGGTAGGAGAGGGAAGCAGGCTCAGGCCTATGTGTGTCCTTCTGTAGGACAGGTGGTAGGAGGAGAGCAGGCTCAGGCCTATGTGTGTCCTTCTGTAGGACAGGTGGTAGGAGGAGAGCAGGCTCAGGCCTATGTGTGTCCTGTAGGACAGGTGGTAGGAGGAGAGCAGGCTCAGGCCTATGTGTGTCCTGTAGGACAGGTGGTAGGAGAGCAGGCTCAGGCCTATGTGTGTCCTGTAGGACAGGTGGTGGTGAGGATAGCAGGCTCAGGCCTATGTGTGTCCTGTAGGACAGGTGGTAGGAGGAGAGCAGGCTCAGGCCTATGTGTGTCCTGTAGGACAGGTGGTAGGAGGAGAGCAGACTCAGGCCTATGTGTGTCCTGTAGGACAGGTGGTAGGAGAGGGAAGCAGGCTCAGGCTTATGTGTGTCCTTCTGTAGGACAGGTGGTAGGAGGAGAGCAGGCTCAGGCCTATGTGTGTCCTGTAGGACAGGTGGTAGGAGGAGAGCAGACTCAGGCCTATGTGTGTCCTGTAGGACAGGTGGTAGGAGGAGAGCAGGCTCGGGCCTATGTGTGTCCTGTGGGACAGGTGGTAGGAGGAGAGCAGGCTCGGGCCTATGTGTGTCCTGTGGGACAGGTGGTAGGAGGAGAGCAGGCTCGGGCCTATGTGTGTCCTTCTTTAGGACAGGTGGTAGGAGGAGAGCAGGCTCAGGCCTATGTGTGTCCTTCTGTAGGACAGGTGGTAGGAGGAGAGCAGGCTCAGGCCTATGTGTGTCCTTCTGTAGGACAGGTGGTAGGAGGAGAGAAGGCTCAGGCCTATGTGTGTCCTGTAGGACAGGTGGTAGGAGAGGGAAGCAGGCTCAGGCTTATGTGTGTCCTTCTGTAGGACAGGTGGTAGGAGGAGAGCAGGCTCAGGCCTATGTGTGTCCTGTAGGACAGGTGGTAGGAGGAGAGCAGGCTCAGGCCTATGTGTGTCCTTCTGTAGGACAGGTGGTAGGAGGAGAGCAGGCTCAGGCCTATGTGTGTCCTTCTGTAGGACAGGTGGTAGGAGGAGAGAAGGCTCAGGCCTATGTGTGTCCTGTAGGACAGGTGGTAGGAGAGGGAAGCAGGCTCAGGCTTATGTGTGTCCTTCTGTAGGACAGGTGGTAGGAGGAGAGCAGGCTCAGGCCTATGTGTGTCCTGTAGGACAGGTGGTAGGAGGAGAGCAGGCTCAGGCCTATGTGTGTCCTGTAGGACAGGTGGTAGGAGGAGAGCAGGCTCAGGCCTATGTGTGTCCTGTAGGACAGGTGGTAGGAGGAGAGCAGGCTCAGGCCTATGTGTGTTCTTCTGTAGGACAGGTGGTAGGAGGAGAGCAGGCTCAGGCCTATGTGTGTCCTTCTGTAGGACAGGTGGTAGGAGGAGAGCAGGCTCAGGCCTCTGTGTGTCCTGTAGGACAGGTGGTAGGATAGGAGCAGGCTCAGGCCTATGTGTGTCCTGTAGGACAGGTGGTAGGAGGAGAGAAGGCTCAGGCCTATGTGTGTCCTGTAGGACAGGTGGTAGGAGAGGGAAGCAGGCTCAGGCCTATGTGTGTCCTTCTGTAGGACAGGTGGTAGGAGGAGAGCAGGCTCAGGCCTATGTGTGTCCTTCTGTAGGACAGGTGGTAGGGGGAGAGCAGGCTCAGGCCTATGTGAGTCCTGTGGGACAGGTGGTAGGAGGAGAGCAGGCTCAGGCCTATGTGTGTCCTTCTGTAGGACAGGTGGTAGGAGGAGAGCAGGCTCAGGCCTATGTGTGTCCTTCTGTAGGACAGGTGGTAGGAGGAGAGCAGGCTCAGGCCTATGTGGGTCCTGTGGGACAGGTGGTAGGAGGAGAGCAGGCTCAGGCCTATATGGGTCCTGTGGGACAGGTGGTAGGAGGAGAGCAGGCTCAGACCTATGTGTGTCCTTCTGTAGGACAAGTGGTAGGAGGAGAGCAGGCTCAGGCCTATGTGTGTCCTGTAGGACAGGTAATAGGAGGAGAGCAGGCTCAGGCCTATGTGTCTCCTGTGGGACAGGTGGTGGGAGGAGAGCAGGCTCAGGCCTATGTGTGTCCTGTAGGACAGGTGGTAGGAGGAGAGTAGGCTCAGGCCTATGTGTGTCCTGTAGGACAGGTGGTAGGAGGAGAGCAGGCTCCGGCCTATGTGTGTCCTGTAGGACAGGTGGTAGGAGAGGGAAGCAGGCTCAGGCCTATGTGTGTCCTTCTGTAGGACAGGTGGTAGGAGGAGAGCAGGCTCAGGCCTATGTGTGTCCTTCTGTAGGACAGGTGGTAGGGGGAGAGCAGGCTCAGGCCTATGTGAGTCCTGTGGGACAGGTGGTAGGAGGAGAGCAGGCTCAGGCCTATGTGTGTCCTTCTGTAGGACAGGTGGTAGGAGGAGAGCAGGCTCAGGCCTATGTGTGTCCTTCTGTAGGACAGGTGGTAGGAGGAGAGCAGGCTCAGGCCTATGTGGGTCCTGTGGGACAGGTGGTAGGAGGAGAGCAGGCTCAGCCCTATGTGGGTCCTGTGGGACAGGTGGTAGGAGGAGAGCAGGCTCAGACCTATGTGTGTCCTTCTGTAGGACAAGTGGTAGGAGGAGAGCAGGCTCAGGCCTATGTGTGTCCTGTAGGACAGGTAATAGGAGGAGAGCAGGCTCAGGCCTATGTGTCTCCTGTGGGACAGGTGGTGGGAGGAGAGCAGGCTCAGGCCTATGTGTGTCCTGTAGGACAGGTGGTAGGAGGAGAGCAGGCTCAGGCTTATGTGTGTCCTGTAGGACAGGTGGTAGGAGGAGAGCAGGCTCAGGCCTATGTGTGTCCTGTAGGACAGGTGGTAGGAGGAGAGCAGGTTTAGGCCTATGTGTGTCCTGTAGGACAGGTGGTAGGAGGAGAGCAGGCTCAGGCCTATGTGTGTCCTGTGGGACAGGTGGTAGGAGGAGAGCAGGCTCAGGCCTATGTGTGTCCTTCTGTAGGACAGGTGGTAGGAGGAGAGCAGGCTCAGGCCTATGTGTGTCCTTCTGTAGGACAGGTGGTAGGAGGAGAGCAGGCTCAGGCCTATGTGTGTCCTGTAGGACAGGTGGTAGGAGGAGAGCAGGCTCAGGCCTATGTGTGTCCTGTCGGACAGATGGTAGGAGGAGAGCAGGCTCAGGCCTATGTGTGTCCTGTAGGACAGGTGGTAGGAGAGGGAAGCAGGCTCAGGCCTATGTGTGTCCTTCTGTAGGACAGGTGGTAGGAGAGGGAAGCAGGCTCAGGCCTATGTGTGTCCTTCTGTAGGACAGGTGGTAGGAGGAGAGCAGGCTCAGGCCTATGTGTATCCTGTAGGACAGGTGGTAGGAGGAGAGCAGGCTCAGGCCTATGTGTGTCCTGTGGGACAGGTGGTAGGATAGGAACAGGCTCAGGCCTATGTGTGTCCTGTAGGACAGGTGGTAGGAGGAGAGCAGGCTCAGGCCTATGTGTGTCCTGTAGGACAGGTAATAGGAGGAGAGCAGGCTCAGGCCTATGTGTGTCCTGTAGGACAGGTGGTAAGAGGAGAGCAGGCTCAGGCCTATGTGTGTCCTTCTGTAGGACAGGTGGTAGGAGGAGAGCAGGCTCAGGCCTATGTGTGTCCTGTGGGACAGGTGGTAGGATAGGAACAGGCTCAGGCCTATGTGTGTCCTGTAGAACAGGTGGTAGGAGGAGAACAGGCTCAGGCCTATGTGTGTCCTGTAGGACAGGTGGTAGGAGGAGAGCAGGCTCAGGCCTATGTGTGTCCTGTAGGACAGGTAATAGGAGGAGAGCAGGCTCAGGCTTATGTGTGTCCTGTGGGACAGGTGGTGGGAGGAGAGCAGGCTCAGGCCTATGTGTGTCCTGTAGGACAGGTGGTAGGAGAAGAGCAGGCTCAGGCTTATGTGTGTCCTGTAGGACAGGTGGTAGGAGGAGAGCAGGCTCAGGCCTATGTGTGTCCTGTAGGACAGGTGGTAAGAGGAGAGCAGGCTCAGGCCTATGTGTGTCCTTCTGTAGGACAGGTGGTAGGAGGAGAGCAGGCTCAGGCCTATGTGTGTCCTTCTGTAGGACAGGTGGTAGGAGAGGGAAGCACGCTCAGGCCTATGTGTGTCCTTCTGTAGGACAGGTGGTAGGAGGAGAGCAGGCTCAGGCCTATGTGTGTCCTGTGGGACAGGTGGTAGGATAGGAACAGGCTCAGGCCTATGTGTGTCCTGTAGAACAGGTGGTAGGAGGAGAACAGGCTCAGGCCTATGTGTGTCCTTCTGTAGGACAGGTGGTAGGAGGAGAGCAGGCTCAGGCCTATGTGTGTCCTGTAGGACAGGTGGTAGGAGAGCAGGCTCAGGCCTATGTGTGTTCTGTAGGACAGGTGGTAGGAGGAGAGCAGGCTCAGGCCTATGTGTGTCCTGTAGGACAGGTGGTAGGAGGAGAGCAGGCTCAGGCCTATGTGTGTCCTGTGGGACAGGTGGTAGGATAGGAGCAGGCTCAGGCCTATGTGTGTCCTGTAGGACAGGTGGTAGGAGGAGAGCAGGCTCAGGCCTATGTGTGTCCTTCTGTAGGACAGGTGGTAGGAGGAGAGCAGGCTCAGGCCTATGTGTGTCCTGTAGGACAGGTGGTAGGATAGGAGCAGGCTCAGGCCTATGTGTGTCCTGTAGGACAGGTGGTAGGAGGAGACCAGGCTCAGGCCTATGTGTGTCCTGTAGGACAGGTGGTAGGAGGAGAGCAGGCTCAGGCCTATGTGTGTCCTTCTGTAGGACAGGTGGTAGGAGGAGAGCAGGCTTAGGCCTATGTGTGTCCTGTAGGACAGGTGGTAGGATAGGAACAGGCTCAGGCCTATGTGTGTCCTGTAGGAGAGGTGGTAGGAGGAGAGCAGGCTCAGGCTTATGTGTGTCCTGTAGGACAGGTGGTAGGAGGAGAGCAGGCTCAGGCCTATGTGTGTCCTGTAGGACAGGTGGTAGGAGGAGAGCAGGCTCAGGCCTATGTGTGTTCTGTAGGACAGGTGGTAGGAGGAGAGCAGGCTCAGGCCTATGTGTGTCCTATGGGACAGGTGGTAGGAGGAGAGCAGGCTCAGGCCTATGTGTGTCCTGTGGGACAGGTGGTAGGAGGAGAGCAGGCTCAGGCCTATGTGTGTCCTGTGGGACAGGTGGTAGGAGGAGAGCAGGCTCAGGCCTATGTGTGTCCTGTGGGACAGGTGGTAGGAGGAGAGCAGGCTCAGGCCTATGTGTGTCCTGTGGGACAGGTGGTAGGAGGAGAGCAGGCTCAGGCCTATGTGTGTCCTGTGGGACAGGTGGTAGGATAGGAGCAGGCTCAGGCCTATGTGTGTCCTGTAGGACAGGTGGTAGGATAGGAGCAGGCTCAGGCCTATGTGTGTCCTTCTGTAGGACAGGTGGTAGGAGGAGAGCAGGCTCAGGCCTATGTGTGTCCTCTAGGACAGGTGGTAGGATAGGAGCAGGCTCAGGCCTATGTGTGTCCTGTAGGACAGGTGGTAGGAGAGCAGGCTCAGGCCTATGTGTGTCCTGTGGGACAGGTGGTAGGAGGAGAACAGGTTCAGGCCTATGTGTGTCCTGTGGGACAGGTGGTAGGAGGAGAGCAGGCTCAGGCCTATGTGTGTCCTGTAGGACAGGTGGTAGGAGGAGAGCAGGCTCAGGCCTATGTGTGTCCTGTAGGACAGGTGGTAGGAGGAGAGCAGGCTCAGGCCTATGTGTGTCCTGTAGGACAGGTGGTAGGAGGAGAGCAGGCTCAGGCCTATGTGTGTCCTGTAGGACAGGTGGTAGGAGGAGAGCAGGCTCGGGCCTATGTGTGTCCTGTAGGACAGGTGGTAGGAGGAGAGCAGGCTCGGGCCTATGTGTGTCCTGTGGGACAGGTGGTAGGAGGAGAGCAGGCTCAGGCCTATGTGTGTCCTTCTGTAGGACAGGTGGTAGGAGAACAGGCTCAGGCCTATGTGTGTCCTTCTGTAGGACAGGTGGTAGGAGAACAGGCTCAGGCCTATGTGTGTCCTATGGGACAGGTGGTAGGATATGAGCAGGCTCAGGCCTATGCTTCTCTGCTGTATGAGGCCGATTTGTGAGGGAAGCCATGAAGCTGCTGCAGTAAATATCATGGCGCTGCCAGATCTGTGTCCTCACCTGGGCGGCTGCTGCTGCAGTAAGTATCATGGTGCTGCCAGATCTGTGTCCTCACCTGGGCGGCTGCTGCATTAAGTATCATGGCGCTGCCAGATCTGTGTCCTCACCTGGGCGGCTGCTGCTGTAAGTATCATGGTGCTGCCAGATCTGTGTCCTCACCTGGGCGGCTGCTGCTGCAGTAAGTATCATGGTGCTGCCAGATCTGTGTCCTCACCTGGGCGGCTGCTGCAGTAAGTATCATGGTGCTGCCAGATCTGTGTCCTCACCTGGGCGGCTGCTGCTGCAGTAAGTATCATGGTGCTGCCAGATCTGTGTCCTCACCTGGGCGGCTGCTGCAGTAAGTATCATGGTGCTGCCAGATCTGTGTCCTCACCTGGGCGGCTGCTGCAGTAAGTATCATGGTGCTGCCAGATCTGTGTCCTCACCTGGGCGGCGGCTGCTGCAGTAAGTATCATGGTGCTGCCAGATCTGTGTCCTCACCTGGGCGGCTGCTGCTGCAGTAAGTATCATGGTGCTGCCAGATCTGTGTCCTCACCTGGGCGGCTGCTGCAGTAAGTATCATGGTGCTGCCAGATCTGTGTCCTCACCTGGGCGGCTGCTGCAGTAAGTATCATGGTGCTGCCAGATCTGTGTCCTCACCTGGGCGGCTGCTGCAGTAAGTATCATGGTGCTGCCAGATCTGTGTCCTCACCTGGGCGGCTGCTGCAGTAAGTATCATGGTGCTGCCAGATCTGTGTCCTCACCTGGGCGGCTGCTGCAGTAAGTATCATGGTGCTGCCAGATCTGTGTCCTCACCTGGGCGGCTGCTGCTGCAGTAAGTATCATGGTGCTGCCAGATCTGTGTCCTCACCTGGGCGGCTGCTGCTGCAGTAAGTATCATGGTGCTGCCAGATCTGTGTCCTCACCTGGGCGGCTGCTGCTGCAGTAAGTATCATGGTGCTGCCAGATCTGTGTCCTCACCTGGGCGGCTGCTGCAGTAAGTATCATGGAGCTGCCGGATCTGTGTCCTCACCTGGGCGGCTGCTGCTGCAGTAAGTATCATGGTGCTGCCAGATCTGTGTCCTCACCTGGGCGGCTGCTGCTGCAGTAAGTATCATGGTGCTGCCAGATCTGTGTCCTCACCTGGGCGGCTGCTGCAGTAAGTATCATGGTGCTGCCAGATCTGTGTCCTCACCTGGGCGGCTGCTGCAGTAAGTATCATGGTGCTGCCAGATCTGTGTCCTCACCTGGGCGGCTGCTGCAGTAAGTATCATGGTGCTGCCAGATCTGTGTCCTCACCTGGGCGGCTGCTGCAGTAAGTATCATGGCGCTGCCAGATCTGTGTCCTCACCTGGGCGGCTGCTGCAGTAAGTATCATGGTGCTGCCAGATCTGTGTCCTCACCTGGGCGGCTGCTGCAGTAAGTATCATGGTGCTGCCAGATCTGTGTCCTCACCTGGGCGGCTGCTGCAGTAAGTATCATGGTGCTGCCAGATCTGTGTCCTCACCTGGGCGGCTGCTGCTGCAGTAAGTATCATGGTGCTGCCAGATCTGTGTCCTCACCTGGGCGGCTGCTGCTGCAGTAAGTATCATGGTGCTGCCAGATCTGTGTCTTCACCTGGGCGGCTGCTGCAGTAAGTATCATGGTGCTGCCAGATCTGTGTCCTCACCTGGGCGGCTGCTGCTGCAGTAAGTATCATGGTGCTGCCAGATCTGTGTCCTCACCTGGGCGGCTGCTGCTGCAGTAAGTATCATGGTGCTGCCAGATCTGTGTCCTCACCTGGGCGGCTGCTGCAGTAAGTATCATGGTGCTGCCAGATCTGTGTCCTCACCTGGGCGGCTGCTGCAGTAAGTATCATGGTGCTGCCGGATCTGTGTCCTCACCTGGGCGGCTGCTGCAGTAAGTATCATGGTGCTGCCAGATCTGTGTCCTCACCTGGGCGGCTGCTGCTGCAGTAAGTATCATGGTGCTGCCAGATCTGTGTCCTCACCTGGGCGGCTGCTGCTGCAGTAAGTATCATGGTGCTGCCAGATCTGTGTCCTCACCTGGGCGGCTGCTGCAGTAAGTATCATGGTGCTGCCAGATCTGTGTCCTCACCTGGGCGGCTGCTGCTGTAAGTATCATGGTGCTGCCAGATCTGTGTCCTCACCTGGGCGGCTGCTGCTGCAGTAAGTATCATGGTGCTGCCAGATCTGTGTCCTCACCTGGGCGGCTGCTGCAGTAAGTATCATGGCGCTGCCAGATCTGTGTCCTCACCTGGGCGGCTGCTGCAGTAAGTGTCATGGTGCTGCCAGATCTGTGTCCTCACCTGGGCGGCTGCTGCAGTAAGTGTCATGGTGCTGCCAGATCTGTGTCCACACCTGGGCGGCTGCTGCAGTATATATCATGGTGCTGCCGGATCTGTGTCCTCACCTGGGCGGCTGCTGCAGTAAGTATCATGGTGCTGCCAGATCTGTGTCCTCACCTGGGCGGCTGCTGCAGTAAGTATCATGGTGCTGCCAGATCTGTGTCCTCACCTGGGCGGCGGCTGCAGTAAGTATCATGGTGCTGCCAGATCTGTGTCCTCACCTGGGCGGCTGCTGCAGTATATATCATGGTGCTGCCAGATCTGTGTCCTCACCTGGGCGGCTGCTGCAGTAAGTATCATGGTGCTGCCAGATCTGTGTCCTCACCTGGGCGGCTGCTGCAGTAAGTATCATGGTGCTGCCAGATCTGTGTCCTCACCTGGGCGGCTGCTGCTGCAGTAAGTATCATGGCGCTGCCAGATCTGTGTCCTCACCTGGGCGGCTGCTGCAGTAAGTATCATGGTGCTGCCAGATCTGTGTCCTCACCTGGGCGGCTGCTGCAGTAAGTATCATGGTGCTGCCAGATCTGTGTCCTCACCTGGGCGGCTGCTGCAGTAAGTATCATGGTGCTGCCAGATCTGTGTCCTCACCTGGGCGGCTGCTGCAGTAAGTATCATGGGGCTGCCAGATCTGTGTCCTCACCTGGGCGGCTGCTGCAGTAAGTATCATGGTGCTGCCAGATCTGTGTCCTCACCTGGGCGGCTGCTGCAGTAAGTATCATGGTGCTGCCAGATCTGTGTCCTCACCTGGGCGGCGGCTGCTGCAGTAAGTATCATGGCGCTGCCAGATCTGTGTCCTCACCTGGGCGGCGGCTGCTGCAGTAAGTATCATGGCGCTGCCAGATCTGTGTCCTCACCTGGGCGGCTGCTGCTGCAGTATGTGTCATGGTGCTGCCAGATCTGTGTCCTCACCTGGGCGGCTGCTGCAGTATATATCATGGTGCTGCCGGATCTGTGTCCTCACCTGGGCGGCTGCTGCAGTAAGTATCATGGTGCTGCCAGATCTGTGTCCTCACCTGGGCGGCTGCTGCAGTAAGTATCATGGTGCTGCCAGATCTGTGTCCTCACCTGGGCGGCGGCTGCAGTAAGTATCATGGTGCTGCCAGATCTGTGTCCTCACCTGGGCGGCGGCTGCAGTAAGTATCATGGTGCTGCCAGATCTGTGTCCTCACCTGGGCGGCTGCTGCAGTAAGTATCATGGTGCTGCCAGATCTGTGTCCTCACCTGGGCGGCTGCTGCAGTAAGTATCATGGTGCTGCCAGATCTGTGTCCTCACCTGGGCGGCGGCTGCTGCAGTAAGTATCATGGTGCTGCCAGATCTGTGTCCTCACCTGGGCGGCTGCTGCTGCAGTAAGTATCATGGTGCTGCCAGATCTGTGTCCTCACCTGGGCGGCTGCTGCTGCAGTAAGTATCATGGTGCTGCCAGATCTGTGTCCTCACCTGGGCGGCTGCTGCAGTAAGTATCATGGTGCTGCCAGATCTGTGTCCTCACCTGGGCGGCTGCTGCAGTAAGTATCATGGTGCTGCCAGATCTGTGTCCTCACCTGGGCGGCTGCTGCAGTAAGTATCATGGTGCTGCCAGATCTGTGTCCTCACCTGGGCGGCTGCTGCAGTAAGTATCATGGTGCTGCCAGATCTGTGTCCTCACCTGGGCGGCGGCTGCTGCAGTAAGTATCATGGTGCTGCCAGATCTGTGTCCTCACCTGGGCGGCTGCTGCAGTAAGTATCATGGTGCTGCCAGATCTGTGTCCTCACCTGGGCGGCTGCTGCAGTATATATCATGGTGCTGCCAGACCTGTGTCCTCACCTGGGCGGCTGCTGCAGTAAGTATCATGGTGCTGCCAGATCTGTGTCCTCACCTGGGCGGCGGCGGCTGCAGTAAGTATCATGGTGCTGCCAGATCTGTCTCCTCACCTGGGCGGCTGCTGCTGCAGTAAGTATCATGGCGCTGCCAGATCTGTGTCCTCACCTGGGCGGCGGCGGCTGCAGTAAGTATCATGGTGCTGCCAGATCTGTGTCCTCACCTGGGCGGCTGCTGCAGTAAGTATCATGGTGCTGCCAGATCTGTGTCCTCACCTGGGCGGCTGCTGATGTTTCTTGATACTTCAGCAAGGTAAGATATGCTGTTTTTTCTTTTTGAGCTGGAAGCCTGGCCTGTGTGTCAGGAGGTTTATTGGATGGATATATATATATATATATATATATATATATATATATATATATATATAAATATATATATAAATATATATATATATATATAAATATATATATATATATGTTGTATGAGGCTTTTACGCCTCAAATGTTTTGTTTCAATATCTTTCACTTTAACATTTGTTGTGCAAGTCCTGTTAGACTGCTTCACTATATGAGTGACCTATGTGACTATAGTGTGTGTACATGAACACAGCTTTAGAGCTGCTAGTTGTGTATTAGTACACCTGCTGTCTCATTATTTTCTCCAGTACTGCTACAATGAAGCTATGAAACTGTGTATGTGTGTGAACACAGCCCTAGAGCTGCTAATTGTGTACACCTGTTGCCTCATTACTCCTGCTGCCTGATTACTTTCTATAGTACTGCTACCAGATGATGCAGTGAAGCTATGAAATTGTGTGTGTGAACACAGCCTTAGAATTGTAGTTGTGTACTGTGTATACCTGCTCTCTGATTACGTTTCCAGTATTGCTATCAGATAATACAGTGATCATGTGGAGCTTCTGTGTGCTGACATTTAAGAATGCAGTGAAGCTACTGTGTGTGAACACTGTCTTAAAATTTAGTCGTGTGCTATGTACACCTGCTGTTTAATTACCTTCACTAATACTGCTATCAGATGATGGTTATCATGTGGACCTTTTGTGTGCTGCTATTTAGGAATGCAGTGAAGTTATGAAGCCACTATGTGTGAACACTGCCTTAGAATTGTAGTGTATTGTGTACACTTGCTGTCTGATTTCTTTCACTATACTGCTATCAGATGATGCAGTGCCCTATGAAGCTACTGTGTGTGTGAACACAGCCTTGAAGTCTGAAGTTGTGTACTTTGTCACACCTGCTGTCTCATTTCTTCCACTAATACTGCTATCAGATGATAGTACTGCTATCACATGATAATACTGCTATCACATGATAATACTGCTATCAGATGATAATACTGCTATCACATGATAATACTGCTATCAGATGATAATACTTCTATCACATGATAATACTGCTATCACATGATAATACTGCTATCACATGATAATACTGCTATCAGATGATAATACTGCTATCACATGATAATACTGCTATCACATGATAGTACTGCTGATGATACAGTAACCATATGGAGCTATGTGTGTGAGCAGATGCTTAGAGCTGCTGGATGTGTACTGGATACACCTGCTATCTGATTACTTTCCCTAATACCGCCATCAGATGATGCAGTGATTCTATGGAGCTTTTTTGCGCTGCTCCAGTGCTGCTATTTAAGAATGCACTAAAGCTACTGTGTGTGAATATGGCCTTAGTACACATATATACACATCTACAATCCTATCTGATTACTTTAGTACTGTTATCAGATAATGCAGTGACCTATGAAGCTACATGCTTAGAGATGCTGGATGTGTACTGTGTACACCTGCAGTATAATTACTCTGTAATACTGTGTACACCTGCTGTCTAGTTACTCTCTGTAATACTGTGTACACCTGCTGTCTAGTTACTCTCTGTAATACTGTGTACACCTGCTGTCTAGTTACTCTCTGTAATACTGTGTACACCTGCAGTATAATTACTCTGTAATACTGTGTACACCTGCTGTCTAGTTACTCTCTGTAATACTGATATCAGATGATGCAGTGACCCTATGGAGCTTCTGTGTACTGAAGGATGCAGTAAAGCTATGAAGCTGCTATGTGTGAACACTGCCTTAGGATTGCTGGTTGCATATTCAGTGCACCTGTGTGTCTGATTCCAGGCACTCTGCACTAGTCTGTTAGTCGGCACAATTTCCATCCTTGGATGTAGCAGGATTCTGGTGACAGAACTTCTGGAGGGGAAAAAGCTTTCTTGGCTACAGATCCTGCAGGATTCCACTCTCAGGTGGCAGGAAAGTCATTTGTGGATTCCAACTTGTTCTCAGAAGAGACAATGACTGCTTAAGATTTTACATCTGAATGATCATCTACAGGCTGAACTGGATGGAGTCCGAGGTCATGGCTCCTTCAGACGCACAAAGACCTTGTTCAAAGTTTTTTTTTCTTAGTAATTTTCAAAATAAATAAATAATTGTCTCTTACTATAGCTGAGCAGTATAGTTGGCTGCCCGATCCCCGCAGTTTGGAGACTGGTCCTTCGCTGTAAGGGGGCAGATGGTCACTCCAATATAAAGAGAGTTGGATCTGTATTGGACATTCTCATGAAAGTCCTTTTTCTTATGATCAGGTCCATTATCTGCCCCAGTCTAATAATAAGAGAAGGAACTTCTACTTTTGTTCCCCATTCCGTAGGAATTCTAGTACGGAAGGTAAAGGGAAGAATCCTGCACAAGAAGGACCAGACGTCTCGGAGGCCTCGGGGATGGGGACAAGAACTTGTGACTACGTCTTTTCTGATAATTTATTTCCATAATGAGAGAGGTCTGTACCAGTGTTATATGATAGGAAAGGCTGCCATATTGAATTTCACAATCTGAGGAAGGTGCTGTATGTGGGATCTATGATCTGTGGGTCCCTCCTAGAGAAGGATGTTATGTGACCATGTATACACCTGTATATACCTGTATACGGCCTCCGCTGAGGAAGCTGCTGTATGTGGGATCTATGATCTGTACGTCCCTCCTAGAAGGATGTTATCTGACCATGTATACACCTGTATATACCTGTATACAGCCTCCTCTGAGGAAGGTGCTGTATGTGGGATCTATGATCTGTGGGTCCCTCCTAGAGGAAGGATGTTATCTGACCATGTATACACCTGCATATACCTGTATACAGCCTCCTCTGAGGAAATTGCTATATGTGGGATCTATGATCTGTGGGTCCCTCCTAGAAGGATGTTATGTGACCATGTATATACCTGTATATACCTGTATACAGCCTCCTCTGAGGAAGGTGCTGTATGTGGGATCTATGACCTGTAGGTCCTTCCTAGAAGAAGGATGTTATCTGACCATGTATACCTGTATATACCTGTATACAGCCTCCTCTGAGGAAGGTGCTGTATGTGGGATCTATGATCTGTGGGTCCCTCCTAGAAGGATGTTATGTGACCATGTATATACCTGTATATACCTGTATACAGCCTCCTCTGAGGAAGGTGCTGTATGTGGGATCTATGACCTGTAGGTCCTTCCTAGAAGAAGGATGTTATCTGACCATGTATACCTGTATATACCTGTATACAGCCTCCTCTGAGGAAGGTGCTGTATGTGGGATCTATGACCTGTAGGTCCTTCCTAGAAGAAGGATGTTATCTGACCATGTATACCTGTATATACCTGTATACAGCCTCCTCTGAGGAAGGTGCTGTATGTGGGATCTATGATCTGTAGGTCCCTCCTAGAAGGATGTTATCTGACCGTGTATACCTGTATATACCTGTATACAGCCTCCTCTGAGGAAACTGCTGTATGTGGGATCTATGACCTGTAGGTCCTTCCTAGAAGAAGGATGTTATCTGACCGTGTATACCTGTATATACCTGTATACAGCCTCCTCTGAGGAAGCTGCTGTATGTGGGATCTATGACCTGTAGGTCCCTCCTAGAAGAAGGATGTTATCTGACCGTGTATACCTGTATACAGCCTCCTCTGGGAAGACGGTTGTATGGGGAACCTATGATCTGTGGGTCCCTCCTAGAAGGATGTTATCTGACCGTGTATACCTGTATATACCTGTATACAGCCTCCTCTGAGGAAGCTGCTGTATGTGGGATCTATGACCTGTAGGTCCCTCCTAGAAGAAGGATGTTATCTGACCGTGTATACCTGTATATACCTGTATACGGCCTCCTCTGGGAAGACGGTTGTATGGGGAACCTATGATCTGTGGGTCCCTCCTAGAAGGATGTTATCTGACCATGTATACCTGTATATACCTGTATACAGCCTCCGCTGAGGAAGCTGCTGTATGTGGGATCTATGATCTGTACGTCCCTCCTAGAAGGATGTTATCTGACCATGTATACACCTGTATATACCTGTATACAGCCTCCTCTGGGAAGACGGTTGTATGGGGAACCTATGATCTGTAGGCCCCTCCTAGAAGAAGGATGTTACCTGACCATGTATACACCTGTATATACCGGTATACAGCCTCCTCTGAGGAAGCTGCTGTATGTGGGATCTATGATCTGTAGGTCCCTCCTAGAAGGATGTTACCTGACCATGTATACCTGTATATACCTGTATACAGCCTCCTCTGGGAAGACGGTTGTATGGGGAACCTATGATCTGTAGGTCCCTCCTAGAAGGATGATATCTGACCATGTATACCTGCATATACCTGTATGGAGGATATATGATCGCCTGACCATGTATATACCTGTATACAGCCTCCTCTGAGAGGACGGTTGTATGGAGGATTTATGCTCTGTAATTCCCTCCTAGAAGGACGTTATCTGACCATGTATACCTGCATATACCTGTATGGAGGATATATGATCACCTGACCATGTATACCTGTATAGAGGATATATGATCACCTGACCATGTATACCCGCATATACCTGTATGGAGGATATATGATCACCTGACCATGTATACCTGTATGGAGGATATATGATCACCTGACCATGTATACCTGTATGGAGGATATATGATCACCTGACCATGTATACCCGCATATACCTGTATGGAGGATATATGATCACCTGACCATGTATACCCGCATATACCTGTATGGAGGATATATGATCACCTGACCATGTATACCCGCATATACCTGTATGGAGGATATATGATCACCTGACCATATATCCTCCATACAGGTATATGCAGGTATACATGGTCAGGTGATCATATATCCTCCATACAGGTATATGCAGGTATACATGATCACCTGACCATGTATACCTGCATATACCTGTATGGAGGATATATGATCACCTGACCATGTATACCTGTATGAAGGATATATGATCATCTGACCATGTATACCTGCATATTCCTGTATGGAGGATATATGATCAGCTGACCATATATACCTGTATGGAGGATATATGATCACCTGACCATGTATACCTTCATATACCTGTATGGAGGATATATGATCACCTGACCATGTATACCTGCATATACCTGTATGGAGGATATATGATCACCTGACCATGTATACCTGTATGAAGGATATATGATCATCTGACCATGTATACCTGCATATTCCTGTATGGAGGATATATGATCAGCTGACCATGTATACCTGCATATACCTGTATGGAGGATATATGATCACCTGACCATGTATACCTTCATATACCTGTATGGAGGATATATGATCACCTGACCATGTATACCTGCATATACCTGTATGGAGGATATATGATCACCTGACCATGTATACCTGTATGAAGGATATATGATCATCTGACCATGTATACCTGCATATTCCTGTATGGAGGATATATGATCAGCTGACCATGTATACCTGCATATACCTGTATGGAGGATATATGATCACCTGACCATGTATACCTTCATATACCTGTATGGAGGATATATGATCACCTGACCATGTATACCTGCATATACCTGTATGGAGGATATATGATCACCTGACCATGTATACCTGCATATTCCTTTCATCACGACCTTTGTACGAGGTAAGTGAGATCCTTTTCAGGTTACAGCCCTTCTGCTTGGAATCATCTCGGCTCCATCTACAGTCACCAAGCTGATGTCTATTGTTCTCTGACTGAGAAAATTGAAGCTCCTCATTGTTTCTGGCCTGGGACATTTCCTAGGGAGGAGAATAGATCCCCAGTCTGTGACTCTCTTCCTCCAGAGAGATTACAGAAGTGACACAAGTCGGGGTTCTCAGTACTCCCCAGTTGCTGTCCCTTCATCTCATACCCTCAGGTCTTATGTCTGCTCTGGAAATTACACCCAGAGACAAGGATAGCTTCCCCTGCCCAATGGCGGCAGTCTCCCAATGATGTGGGTAGAGAAAAGCATTGATGTATCAAGCACATAGTGGGCGCCAGTATACAGGAGCAGCGGCCAAAGGTAATCCCCATCAGAGATGTTACTGGCATCCAACGTATGATGGGAATAGTAGTCCACTGCAGCACATCAATCTATGGGAAGCTATCAGTATAAGATCAAACCGCATCTAGGATGGAGCATATCCATCTTTACAGGGGCACTAGCAGCATTACTACTGGGGGCAGGGGCATTTATAGGGGCACTAGCAGCATTACTACTGGGGGCAGAGACATATATAGGGGCACTAGCAGCATTACTACTGGGGGCAGAGACATTTATAGGGGCACTAGCAGCATTACTACTGGGGGCAGAGACATTTATAGGGGCACTAGCAGCATTACTACTGGGGGGAGAGACATTTATAGGGGCACTAGCAGCATTACTACTATAGGCAGAGACATTTATAGGGGCACTAGCAGCATTACTACTATAGGCAGAGACATTTATAGGGGCACTAGCAGCATTACTACTGGGGGCAGAGACATTTATAGGGGCACTAGCAGCATTACTACTGGGGGCAGAGACATTTATAGGGGCACTAGCAGCATTACTACTGGGGGCAGAGACATATATAGGGGCACTAGCAGCATTACTACTGGGGGCAGAGACATATATAGGGGCACTAGCAGCATTACTACTGGAGGCAGAGACATTTATAGGGGCACTAGCAGCATTACTACTGGGGGCAGAGACATTTATAGGGGCACTAGCAGCATTACTACTGGGGGCAGAGACATTTATAGGGGCACTAGCAGCATTACTACTGGGGGCAGAGACATTTATAGGGGCACTAGCAGCATTACTACTGGGGGCAGAGACATTTATAGGGGCACTAGCAGCATTACTACTGGGGGCAGAGACATTTATAGGGGCACTAGCAGCATTACTACTGGGGGCAGAGACATTTATAGGGGCACTAGCAGCATTACTACTGGGGGCAGAGACATATATAGGGGCACTAGCAGCATTACTACTATAGGCAGAGACATTTATAGGGGCACTAGCAGCATTACTACTGGGGGCAGGGGCATTTATAGGGGCACTAGCAGCATTACTACTGGAGGCAGAGACATTTATAGGGGCACTAGCAGCATTACTACTATAGGCAGAGACATTTATAGGGGCACTAGCAGCATTACTACTGGGGGCAGAGACATTTATAGGGGCACTAGCAGCATTACTACTGGGGGCAGAGACATTTATAGGGGCACTAGCAGCATTACTACTGGGGGCAGAGACATTTATAGGGGCACTAGCAGCATTACTACTGGGGGCAGAGACATTTATAGGGGCACTAGCAGCATTACTACTGGGGGCAGAGACATTTATAGGGGCACTAGCAGCATTACTACTATAGGCAGAGACATTTATAGGGGCACTAGCAGCATTACTACTGGGGGCAGGGGCATTTATAGGGGCACTAGCAGCATTACTACTGGGGGCAGACACATTTATAGGGGCACTAGCAGCATTACTACTATAGGCAGAGACATTTATAGGGGCACTAGCAGCATTACTACTATAGGCAGAGACATTTATAGGGGCACTAGCAGCATTACTACTGGGGGCAGAGACATTTATAGGGGCACTAGCAGCATTACTACTATAGGCAGAGACATTTATAGGGGCACTAGCAGCATTACTACTATAGGCAGAGACATTTATAGGGGCACTAGCAGCATTACTACTGGGGGCAGGGGCATTTATAGGGGCACTAGCAGCATTACTACTATAGGCAGAGACATTTATAGGGGCACTAGCAGCATTACTACTGGGGGCAGAGACATTTATAGGGGCACTAGCAGCATTACTACTGGGGGCAGAGACATTTATAGGGGCACTAGCAGCATTACTACTGGGGGCAGAGACATTTATAGGGGCACTAGCAGCATTACTACTGGGGGCAGGGGCATTTATAGGGGCACTAGCAGCATTACTACTGGGGGCAGACACATTTATAGGGGCACTAGCAGCATTACTACTGGGGGCAGAGACATTTATAGGGGCACTAGCAGCATTACTACTGGGGGCAGAGACATTTATAGGGGCCCTAGCAGCATTACTACTGGGGGCAGAGACATTTATAGGGGCACTAGCAGCATTACTACTATAGGCAGAGACATTTATAGGGGCACTAGCAGCATTACTACTGGGGGCAGAGACATTTATAGGGGCACTAGCAGCATTACTACTGGAGGCAGAGACATTTATAGGGGCACTAGCAGCATTACTACTGGGAGCAGAGACATTTATAGGGGCACTAGCAGCATTACTACTGGGGGCAGAGACATTTATAGGGGCACTAGCAGCATTACTACTATAGGCAGAGACATTTATAGGGGCACTAGCAGCATTACTACTATAGGCAGAAACATTTATAGGGCACTAGCAGCATTACTACTGGGGGCAGAGGCATTTATAGGGGCACTAGCAGCATTACTACTGGGGGCAGAGACATTTATAGGGGCACTAGCAGCATTACTACTATAGGCAGAGACATTTATAGGGGCACTAGCAGCATTACTACTATAGGCAGAGACATTTATAGGGGCACTAGCAGCATTACTACTATAGGCAGAGACATTTATAGGGGCACTAGCAGCATTACTACTGGGGACAGAGGCATTTATAGGGGCACTAGCAGCATTACTACTATAGGCAGAGACATTTATAGGGGCACTAGCAGCATTACTACTGGGGGCAGAGACATTTATAGGGCACTAGCAGCATTACTACTGGGGGCAGAGACATTTATAGGGCACTAGCAGCATTACTACTGGAGGCAGAGACATTTATAGGGGCACTAGCAGCATTACTACTATAGGCAGAGACATTTATAGGGGCACTAGCAGCATTACTACTATAGGCAGAGACATATATAGGGACACTAGCAGCATTACTACTGGGGGCAGAGACATTTATAGGGGCACTAGCAGCATTACTACTGGGGGCAGAGACATTTATAGGGGCACTAGCAGCATTACTACTGGGGGCAGAGACATTTATAGGGGCACTAGCAGCATTACTACTGGGGGCAGAGACATTTATAGGGCACTAGCAGCATTACTACTGGGGGCAGAGACATTTATAGGGGCACTAGCAGCATTACTACTGGGGGCAGAGACATTTATAGGGGCACTAGCAGCATTACTACTATAGGCAGAGACATTTATAGGGGCACTAGCAGCATTACTACTATAGGCAGGGGCATTTATAGGGGCACTAGCAGCATTACTACTGGGGGCAGGGGCATTTATAGGGGCACTAGCAGCATTACTACTATAGGCAGAGACATTTATAGGGACACTAGCAGCATTACTACTGGGGGCAGAGACATTTATAGGGGCACTAGCAGCATTACTACTATAGGCAGAGACATTTATAGGGGCACTAGCAGCATTACTACTATAGGCAGAGACATTTATAGGGGCACTAGCAGCATTACTACTATAGGCAGAGACATTTATAGGGGCACTAGCAGCATTACTACTGGGGGCAGAGACATTTATAGGGGCACTAGCAGCATTACTACTATAGGCAGAGGCATTTATAGGGCACTAGCAGCATTACTACTATAGGCAGAGACATTTATAGGGGCACTAGCAGCATTACTACTGGGGGCAGAGACATTTATAGGGCACTAGCAGCATTACTACTGGGGGCAGAGACATTTATAGGGGCACTAGCAGCATTACTACTGGGGGCAGAGACATTTATAGGGGCACTAGCAGCATTACTACTATAGGCAGAGACATTTATAGGGGCACTAGCAGCATTACTACTATAGGCAGAGACATTTATAGGGGCACTAGCAGCATTACTACTGGGGGCAGAGACATTTATAGGGGCACTAGCAGCATTACTACTGGGGGCAGGGGCATTTATAGGGGCACTAGCAGCATTACTACTGGGGGCAGAGACATTTATAGGGGCACTAGCAGCATTACTACTGGGGGCAGAGACATTTATAGGGGCACTAGCAGCATTACTACTGGGGGCAGAGACATTTATAGGGGCACTAGCAGCATTACTACTGGGGGCAGAGACATATATAGGGGCACTAGCAGCATTACTACTGGGGGCAGAGACATTTATAGGGGCACTAGCAGCATTACTACTATAGGCAGAGACATTTATAGGGGCACTAGCAGCATTACTACTGGGGGCAGAGGCATTTATAGGGGCACTAGCAGCATTACTACTGGGGGCAGAGACATTTATAGGGGCACTAGCAGCATTACTACTGGGGGCAGAGACATTTATAGGGGCACTAGCAGCATTACTACTGGGGGCAGAGACATTTATAGGGGCACTAGCAGCATTACTACTATGGGCAGAGACATTTATAGGGGCACTAGCAGCATTACTACTATAGGCAGAGACATTTATAGGGGCACTAGCAGCATTACTACTGGAGGCAGGGGCATTTATAGGGGCACTAGCAGCATTACTACTGGAGGCAGGGGCATTTATAGGGGCACTAGCAGCATTACTACTGGGGGCAGAGACATTTATAGGGGCACTAGCAGCATTACTACTGGAGGCAGAGACATATATAGGGGCACTAGCAGCATTACTACTATAGGCAGAGACATTTATAGGGGCACTAGCAGCATTACTACTGGGGGCAGAGATATTTATAGGGGCACTAGCAGCATTACTACTGGGGGCAGAGACATTTATAGGGGCACTAGCAGCATTACTACTGGGGGCAGAGACATTTATAGGGGCACTAGCAGCATTACTACTGGGGGCAGAGACATTTATAGGGGCACTAGCAGCATTTCTACTATAGGCAGAGACATTTATAGGGGCACTAGCAGCATTACTACTATAGGCAGAGACATTTATAGGGGCACTAGCAGCATTACTACTGGGGGCAGAGACATTTATAGGGGCACTAGCAGCATTACTACTGGGGGCAGAGACATTTATAGGGGCACTAGCAGCATTACTACTATAGGCAGAGACATTTATAGGGGCACTAGCAGCATTACTACTATAGGCAGAGACATTTATAGGGGCACTAGCAGCATTACTACTGGGGGCAGAGACATTTATAGGGGCACTAGCAGCATTACTACTGGGGGCAGAGACATTTATAGGGGCACTAGCAGCATTACTACTGGGGGCAGAGACATTTATAGGGGCACTAGCAGCATTACTACTGTAGGCAGAGACATTTATAGGGGCACTAGCAGCATTACTACTGGAGCAGAGACATTTATAGGGGCACTAGCAGCATTACTACTATAGGCAGAGACATTTATAGGGGCACTAGCAGCATTACTACTGGGGGCAGAGACATTTATAGGGGCACTAGCAGCATTACTACTGGGGGCAGAGACATTTATAGGGGCACTAGCAGCATTACTACTATAGGAAGAGACATTTATAGGGGCACTAGCAGCATTACTACTATGGGCAGAGACATTTATAGGGGCACTAGCAGCATTACTACTGGGGGCAGAGACATTTATAGGGGCACTAGCAGCATTACTACTGGGGGCAGGGGCATTTATAGGGGCACTAGCAGCATTACTACTGGGGGCAGAGACATTTATAGGGGCACTAGCAGCATTACTACTATAGGCAGAGACATTTATAGGGGCACTAGCAGCATTACTACTGGGGGCAGAGACATTTATAGGGGCACTAGCAGCATTACTACTATGGGCAGAGACATTTATAGGGGCACTAGCAGCATTACTACTGGGGGCAGAGACATTTATAGGGGCACTAGCAGCATTACTACTGGGGGCAGGGGCATTTATAGGGGCACTAGCAGCATTACTACTGGGGGCAGAGACATTTATAGGGGCACTAGCAGCATTATTACTGGGGGCAGAGACATTTATAGGGGCACTAGCAGCATTACTACTGGGGGCAGAGACATTTATAGGGGCACTAGCAGCATTACTACTATAGGCAGAGACATTTATAGGGGCACTAGCAGCATTACTACTGGGGGCAGAGACATTTATTGTGGCATTAGCAGCATTACTACTATAGGCAGAGACATTTATAGGGGCACTAGCAGCATTACTACTGGGGGCAGAGACATTTATAGGGGCACTAGCAGCATTACTACTATAGGCAGAGACATTTATAGGGGCACTAGCAGCATTACTACTGGAGGCAGGGGCATTTATAGGGGCACTAGCAGCATTACTACTGGGGGCAGAGACATTTATAGGGGCACTAGCAGCATTACTACTATAGGCAGAGACATTTATAGGGGCACTAGCAGCATTACTACTATAGGCAGAGACATTTATAGGGGCACTAGCAGCATTACTACTATAGGCAGAGACATTTATAGGGGCACTAGCAGCATTACTACTGGGGGCAGAGACATTTATAGGGGCACTAGCAGCATTACTACTGGGGGCAGAGACATTTATAGGGGCACTAGCAGCATTACTACTGGGGGCAGAGACATTTATAGGGGCACTAGCAGCATTACTACTGGGGGCAGAGACATTTATAGGGGCACTAGCAGCATTACTACTATAGGCAGAGACATTTATAGGGGCACTAGCAGCATTACTACTGGAGGCAGAGACATTTATAGGGGCACTAGCAGCATTACTACTGGGGGCAGGGGCATTTATAGGGGCACTAGCAGCATTACTACTGGGGGCAGGGGCATTTATAGGGGCACTAGCAGCATTACTACTATAGGCAGAGACATTTATAGGGGCACTAGCAGCATTACTACTATAGGCAGAGACATTTATAGGGGCACTAGCAGCATTACTACTGGGGGCAGAGACATTTATAGGGGCACTAGCAGCATTACTACTGGGGGCAGAGACATTTATAGGGGCACTAGCAGCATTACTACTGGAGGCAGGGGCATTTATAGGGGCACTAGCAGCATTACTACTATAGGGAGAGACATTTATAGGGGCACTAGCAGCATTACTACTATAGGCAGAGGCATTTATAGGGGCACTAGCAGCATTACTACTATAGGCAGAGACATTTATAGGGGCACTAGCAGCATTACTACTGGGGGCAGAGACATTTATAGGGGCACTAGCAGCATTACTACTATAGGCAGAGACATTTATAGGGGCACTAACAGCATTACTACTATAGGCAGAGACATTTATAGGGGCACTAGCAGCATTACTACTATAGGCAGAGACATTTATAGGGGCACTAGCAGCATTACTACTATAGGCAGAGACATTTATAGGGGCACTAGCAGCATTACTACTATAGGCAGAGACATTTATAGGGGCACTAGCAGCATTACTACTGGGGGCAGAGACATTTATAGGGGCACTAGCAGCATTACTACTGGGGGCAGAGACATTTATAGGGGCACTAGCAGCATTACTACTGGAGGCAGAGACATTTATAGGGGCACTAGCAGCATTACTACTGGGGGCAGAGACATATATAGGGGCACTAGCAGTATTACTACTGGGGGCAGAGACATTTATAGGGGCACTAGCAGCATTACTACTGGGGGCAGAGACATTTATAGGGGCACTAGCAGCATTACTACTATAGGCAGAGACATTTATAGGGGCACTAGCAGCATTACTACTATAGGCAGAGACATTTATAGGGGCACTAGCAGCATTACTACTGGGGGCAGAGACATTTATAGGGGCACTAGCAGCATTACTACTGGGGGCAGGGGCATTTATAGGGGCACTAGCAGCATTACTACTGGGGGCAGAGACATTTATAGGGGCACTAGCAGCATTACTACTGGGGGCAGAGACATTTATAGGGGCACTAGCAGCATTACTACTGGGGGCAGAGACATTTATAGGGGCACTAGCAGCATTACTACTGGGGGCAGAGACATATATAGGGGCACTAGCAGCATTACTACTATAGGCAGAGACATTTATAGGGGCACTAGCAGCATTACTACTATAGGCAGAGACATTTATAGGGGCACTAGCAGCATTACTACTATAGGCAGAGACATTTATAGGGGCACTAGCAGCATTACTACTGGGGGCAGAGGCATTTATAGGGGCACTAGCAGCATTACTACTGGGGGCAGAGACATTTATAGGGGCACTAGCAGCATTACTACTGGGGGCAGAGACATTTATAGGGGCACTAGCAGCATTACTACTGGGGGCAGAGACATTTATAGGGGCACTAGCAGCATTACTACTATGGGCAGAGACATTTATAGGGGCACTAGCAGCATTACTACTATAGGCAGAGACATTTATAGGGGCACTAGCAGCATTACTACTGGAGGCAGGGGCATTTATAGGGGCACTAGCAGCATTACTACTGGAGGCAGGGGCATTTATAGGGGCACTAGCAGCATTACTACTGGGGGCAGAGACATTTATAGGGGCACTAGCAGCATTACTACTGGAGGCAGAGACATATATAGGGGCACTAGCAGCATTACTACTATAGGCAGAGACATTTATAGGGGCACTAGCAGCATTACTACTGGGGGCAGAGATATTTATAGGGGCACTAGCAGCATTACTACTGGGGGCAGAGACATTTATAGGGGCACTAGCAGCATTACTACTGGGGGCAGAGACATTTATAGGGGCACTAGCAGCATTACTACTGGGGGCAGAGACATTTATAGGGGCACTAGCAGCATTTCTACTATAGGCAGAGACATTTATAGGGGCACTAGCAGCATTACTACTGGGGGCAGAGACATTTATAGGGGCACTAGCAGCATTACTACTGGGGGCAGAGACATTTATAGGGGCACTAGCAGCATTACTACTGGGGGCAGAGACATGTATAGGGGCACTAGCAGCATTACTACTGGGGGCAGAGACATTTATAGGGGCACTAGCAGCATTACTACTATGGGCAGAGACATTTATAGGGGCACTAGCAGCATTACTACTGGAGGCAGGGGCATTTATAGGGGCACTAGCAGCATTACTACTGGAGGCAGGGGCATTTATAGGGGCACTAGCAGCATTACTACTGGGGGCAGAGACATTTATAGGGGCACTAGCAGCATTACTACTGGGGGCAGGGGCATTTATAGGGGCACTAGCAGCATTACTACTGGGGGCAGAGACATTTATAGGGGCACTAGCAGCATTACTACTGGGGGCAGAGACATTTATAGGGGCACTAGCAGCATTACTACTGGGGGCAGAGACATTTATAGGGGCACTAGCAGCATTACTACTGGGGGCAGAGACATTTATAGGGGCACTAGCAGCATTACTACTATAGGCAGAGACATTTATAGGGGCACTAGCAGCATTACTACTGGGGGCAGAGACATTTATAGGGGCACTAGCAGCATTACTACTATAGGCAGAGGCATTTATAGGGGCACTAGCAGCATTACTACTATGGGCAGAGACATTTATAGGGGCACTAGCAGCATTACTACTGGGGGCAGAGACATTTATAGGGGCACTAGCAGCATTACTACTGGGGGCAGAGACATATATAGGGGCACTAGCAGCATTACTACTATAGGCAGAGGCATTTATAGGGGCACTAGCAGCATTACTACTATGGGCAGAGACATTTATAGGGGCACTAGCAGCATTACTACTGGGGGCAGAGACATTTATAGGGGCACTAGCAGCATTACTACTGGGGGCAGAGACATTTATAGGGGCACTAGCAGCATTACTACTGGGGGCAGAGACATATATAGGGGCACTAGCAGCATTACTACTGGGGGCAGAGACATTTATAGGGGCACTAGCAGCATTACTACTGGGGGCAGAGACATTTATAGGGGCACTAGCAGCATTACTACTATGGGCAGAGACATTTATAGGGGCACTAGCAGCATTACTACTGGGGGCAGAGACATTTATAGGGGCACTAGCAGCATTACTACTATAGGCAGAGACATTTATAGGGGCACTAGCAGCATTACTACTGGGGGTAGAGGCATTTATAGGGGCACTAGCAGCATTACTACTGGGGGCAGAGACATTTATAGGGGCACTAGCAGCATTACTACTATAGGCAGAGACATTTATAGGGGCACTAGCAGCATTACTACTATAGGCAGAGACATATATAGGGGCACTAGCAGCATTACTACTATAGGCAGAGACATTTATAGGGGCACTAGCAGCATTACTACTATAGGCAGAGACATTTATAGGGGCACTAGCAGCATTACTACTGGGGGCAGAGACATTTATAGAGGCACTAGCAGCATTACTACTGGGGGCAGAGACATTTATAGGGGCACTAGCAGCATTACTACTATAGGCAGAGACATTTATAGGGGCACTAGCAGCATTACTACTGGGGGTAGAGGCATTTATAGGGGCACTAGCAGCATTACTACTGGGGGCAGAGACATTTATAGGGGCACTAGCAGCATTACTACTATAGGCAGAGACATTTATAGGGGCACTAGCAGCATTACTACTATAGGCAGAGACATTTATAGGGGCACTAGCAGCATTACTACTATAGGCAGAGACATATATAGGGGCACTAGCAGCATTACTACTATAGGCAGAGACATTTATAGGGGCACTAGCAGCATTACTACTATAGGCAGATACATTTATAGGGGCACTAGCAGCATTACTACTGGGGGCAGAGACATTTATAGAGGCACTAGCAGCATTACTACTGGGGGCAGAGACATTTATAGGGGCACTAGCAGCATTACTACTATAGGCAGAGACATTTATAGGGGCACTAGCAGCATTACTACTATAGGCAGAGACATTTATAGGGGCACTAGCAGCATTACTACTATAGGCAGAGACATTTATAGGGGCACTAGCAGCATTACTACTGGGGGCAGAGACATTTATAGGGGCACTAGCAGCATTACTACTATAGGCAGAGACATTTATAGGGGCACTAGCAGCATTACTACTGGGGGCAGGGGCATTTATAGGGGCACTAGCAGCATTACTACTATAGGCAGAGACATTTATAGGGGCACTAGCAGCATTACTACTATAGGCAGAGACATTTATAGGGGCACTAGCAGCATTACTACTATAGGCAGAGACATTTATAGGGGCACTAGCAGCATTACTACTGGGGGCAGAGACATTTATAGGGGCACTAGCAGCATTACTACTATAGGCAGAGACATTTATAGGGGCACTAGCAGCATTACTACTGGGGGGAGAGACATTTATAGGGGCACTAGCAGCATTACTACTGGGGACAGAGACATTTATAGGGACACTAGCAGCATTACTACTGGGGGCAGGGGCATTTATAGGGACACTAGCAGCATTACTACTGGGGGCAGAGACATTTATAGGGGCACTAGCAGCATTACTACTATAGGCAGAGACATTTATAGGGGCACTAGCAGCATTACTACTGGGGGCAGAGACATTTATAGGGGCACTAGCAGCATTACTACTATAGGCAGAGACATTTATAGGGGCACTAGCAGCATTACTACTATAGGCAGAGACATTTATAGGGGCACTAGCAGCATTACTACTGGGGGCAGAGACATTTATAGGGGCACTAGCAGCATTACTACTGGGGGCAGAGACATTTATAGGGGCACTAGCAGCATTACTACTATAGGCAGAGACATTTATAGGGGCACTAGCAGCATTACTACTGGGGGCAGAGACATTTATAGGGGCACTAGCAGCATTACTACTGGGGACAGAGACATTTATAGGGACACTAGCAGCATTACTACTGGGGGCAGAGACATTTATAGGGGCACTAGCAGCATTACTACTATAGGCAGAGACATTTATAGGGGCACTAGCAGCATTACTACTGGGGGCAGAGACATTTATAGGGACACTAGCAGCATTACTACTATAGGCAGAGACATTTATAGGGGCACTAGCAGCATTACTACTGGGGGCAGAGACATTTATAGGGACACTAGCAGCATTACTACTATAGGCAGAGACATTTATAGGGGCACTAGCAGCATTACTACTGGGGGCAGAGACATTTATAGGGGCACTAACAGCATTACTACTGGGGGCAGAGACATTTATAGGGGCACTAGCAGCATTACTACTGGAGGCAGAGACATTTATAGGGACACTAGCAGCATTACTACTATAGGCAGAGACATTTATAGGGCACTAGCAGCATTACTACTATAGGCAGAGACATTTATAGGGGCACTAGCAGCATTACTACTGGGGGCAGAGACATTTATAGGGGCACTAGCAGCATTACTACTGGGGGCAGAGACATTTATAGGGGCACTAGCAGCATTACTACTGGGGGCAGAGACATTTATAGGGGCACTAGCGGCATTACTACTGGGGGCAGAGACATTTATAGGGGCACTAGCAGCATTACTACTATAGGCAGAGACATTTATAGGGGCACTAGCAGCATTACTACTGGGGGCAGAGACATTTATAGGGGCACTAGCAGCATTACTACTGGGGGCAGAGACATTTATAGGGGCACTAGCAGCATTACTACTGGGGGCAGAGGCATTTATAGGGGCACTAGCAGCATTACTACTATAGGCAGAGACATTTATAGGGCACTAGCAGCATTACTACTGGGGGCAGAGACATTTATAGGGACACTAGCAGCATTACTACTGGAGGCAGAGTCATTTATAGGGGCACTAGCAGCATTACTACTGGGGGCAGAGACATTTATAGGGGCACTAGCAGCATTACTACTATAGGCAGAGACATTTATAGGGGCACTAGCAGCATTACTACTGGAGGCAGAGACATTTATAGGGGCACTAGCAGCATTACTACTGGGGGCAGAGACATATATAGGGGCACTAGCAGCATTACTACTGGGGGCAGAGACATTTATAGGGGCACTAGCAGCATTACTACTGGGGGCAGAGACATTTATAGGGGCACTAGCAGCATTACTACTGGAGGCAGGGGCATTTATAGGGGCACTAGCAGCATTACTACTGGGGGCAGAGACATTTATAGGGGCACTAGCAGCATTACTACTATAGGCAGAGACATTTATAGGGGCACTAGCAGCATTACTACTGGGGGCAGAGGCATTTATAGGGGCACTAGCAGCATTACTACTGGGGGCAGAGACATTTATAGGGGCACTAGCAGCATTACTACTGGGGGCAGAGACATTTATAGGGCACTAGCAGCATTACTACTGGGGGCAGAGACATTTATAGGGACACTAGCAGCATTACTACTGGAGGCAGAGTCATTTATAGGGGCACTAGCAGCATTACTACTGGGGGCAGAGACATTTATAGGGGCACTAGCAGCATTACTACTATAGGCAGAGACATTTATAGGGGCACTAGCAGCATTACTACTGGAGGCAGAGACATTTATAGGGGCACTAGCAGCATTACTACTGGGGGCAGAGACATATATAGGGGCACTAGCAGCATTACTACTGGGGGCAGAGACATTTATAGGGGCACTAGCAGCATTACTACTATAGGCAGAGACATTTATAGGGGCACTAGCAGCATTACTTCTGGGGGCAGAGACATTTATAGGGGCACTAGCAGCATTACTACTGGGGGCAGAGACATTTATAGGGGCACTAGCAGCATTACTACTGGAGGCAGGGGCATTTATAGGGGCACTAGCAGCATTACTACTGGGGGCAGAGACATTTATAGGGGCACTAGCAGCATTACTACTGGGGGCAGAGACATTTATAGGGGCACTAGCAGCATTACTACTATAGGCAGAGACATTTATAGGGGCACTAGCAGCATTACTACTGGGGGCAGAGACATTTATAGGGGCACTAGCAGCATTACTACTATAGGCAGAGACATTTATAGGGGCACTAGCAGCATTACTACTATAGGCAGAGACATTTATAGGGGCACTAGCAGCATTACTACTATAGGCAGAGACATTTATAGGGGCACTAGTAGCATTACTACTGGGGGCAGAGACATTTATAGGGGCACTAGCAGCATTACTACTGGGGGCAGAGACATTTATAGGGGCACTAGCAGCATTACTACTGGGGGCAGAGACATTTATAGGGGCACTAGCAGCATTACTACTATAGGCAGAGGTATTTATAGGGGCACTAGCAGCATTACTACTATAGGCAGAGACATTTATAGGGGCACTAGCAGCATTACTACTATAGGCAGAGACATATATAGGGGCACTAGCAGCATTACTACAGGAGGCAGGGGCATTTATAGGGGCACTAGCAGCATTACTACTGGAGGCAGAGACATTTATAGGGGCACTAGCAGCATTACTACTGGGGGCAGAGACATTTATAGGGGCACTAGCAGCATTACTACTGGGGGCAGAGACATTTATAGGGGCACTAGCAGCATTACTACTATAGGCAGAGACATTTATAGGGGCACTAGCAGCATTACTACTATAGGCAGAGACATTTATAGGGGCACTAGCAGCATTACTACTATAGGCAGAGACATTTATAGGGGCACTAGCAGCATTACTACTGGGGGCAGAGACATTTATAGGGGCACTAGCAGCATTACTACTATAGGCAGAGACATTTATAGGGGCACTAGCAGCATTACTACTATAGGCAGAGACATTTATAGGGGCACTAGCAGCATTACTACTATAGGCAGAGACATTTATAGGGGCACTAGCAGCATTACTACTGGGGGCAGAGACATTTATAGGGGCACTAGCAGCATTACTACTATAGGCAGAGACATTTATAGGGGCACTAGCAGCATTACTTCTGGGGGCAGAGACATTTATAGGGGCACTAGCAGCATTACTACTGGGGGCAGAGACATTTATAGGGGCACTAGCAGCATTACTTCTGGGGCCAGGGGCATTTTGTCTGCTGGCAATCTATGCTGCGATGTAACCCTGTCGGAGGAACGGTCTCTGGACCAGAAGCTTTCTGGTAAATCGCATGGACGGCCTATTCTTCCTATTGAGGGTCACATTGGGAAGCCTTTTTTCCTCACTCCCAATAAGCCCAGAGTCTTGCAGAATCTCAGACAAGGTTGGGCCTTGGTCGGCCTTATTTGCCCCTATTGATCCAAGAGGGCATGGTTCACAATGGTGAGCCCCCTGCCTAAGAATCTTCTGGGAAGTCTCCCAGTCTCCCCAGCTACTGACTCCGAGCAGCAGAGATTACTCCCAGCGTCCCGGCCAGGTGTGGGCAGAGTCTAAAAATCTTGCAGCAAGTAGCAAGTCTCTGGTTCCATGATGACCTTTATTATCTAAAAGCATGGCGCTCTCTCCTGATACTAATTCCATAGGAATAATCTGGAGGCTTCTGTATACCCTCAGTTAATAACTCAAGAGGGCAGGCCTGTTCGAAGCTTGACTGCCGTCAACAAGGTGGGAATTGATATGCTGTCCAAGTGGTGACCACTCTTCTGTAGTCCAGAGCCGCAGCCGTCTACAGAACCTACCTGAAGGTAAAGAAGATGAAGCCTGGTGGGTGAGTCTCTTCCACATCTCCATTGTTACAATCCATTACTCCTGCCAACACGGGAGAGAAGGAGCTTCATCCCTTAGATGTGGGAAGGGCTTGGAGCATGGATATTGAACGGGCAAACTCCTTCAGGAAATCTAACCACTTGTTTTTTATCCTTTGCAGGGAAAAACAAAGGATGCGAGTCATCCAAAGCTTCTCTGTCCATATGGATAAGGGAAGTCATCTCCATATGCTACCAAGAAGCTGGATTACAGGTACCTGATGCAATCACATTCAATGAGGGCAATATCATCCACATGGGCTGAAAAAAGATCTGTACCCTTGGAACAAATATGCAGGACTGCTTCATGGTCGTCCGTCATTACCTTTGTCAAGCACTATAGACTAGATATTCACGAGTCTGATCAACCAGTTTTTGGCTCAGCCATTCTGTCTTCTGTAATGTAATGGCCCTCCCTAGTCTGTTTTCATAGCTTGCTATATCCCCATTTGTGCTGCTGCTGAGGACGTAAGGGAAAGGATAATTTTTTACTCACCGTAAATTTTCTTTCCTGTAGTCCAAAGCAGCAGCACGGACTTCCCGCCCTGATTTAAACAAACTATTATTTATGCAGAATACCTTGATTGTTTTAATGCCTTATTAACTAAGATTTTATTATGAGTTTTTCACTTTTTGGTCGTTAGAATTGACACAAGGAGGAGGGGTCTGTATGGCCTTCTTATAGGGCTCCTAATCAATCTTCTTTTATTAGTACCATCTGTCCTACCATTGCAGGAAGATAGGATCTTCCCCATTCGTGCTGCTGCTTCGGACTACAGGAAAGAAAATTTATGGTGAGTAAAAAATTATCATATATATATATATATATATATATATATATATATATATATATAATATAATCCCATTGCTGTCTCAGCAGTGGCAGAAGTGTTCAGGTGAAGTCGCTATAAGGGTATAAACGTGTTTTATCCGCAGAAGATTTTACGCTGCGAGTTCGCAGAAAAATCGCCTGCGGATTTTGCCCATTCACTTTAATAGGATGACATTCACAGTGGGATTGTCATCGTGCTGTGAGTATGTCATAGTCAGTGTTATTAACCCCCGCAGCCCAGGAACATACTGTACCGGGTCCCCGCTCTGGCTTGCTTTGCGGGCTCCCGGTGTCTCCTGGTGCTCAGCCAATCGGTGCAGTGTGGCGGGGCAGCTGAAGTGAATGGGCAGGTATCCGGGATGCGGGGGTTAATGACACTGACTTAGACATACTCGCAGTGGGATGACAATTCTGCTGTGAGTATGTGATCCCATTGAAGTAAATGGGAAGGTAGCTGGAGCGGATTTCACTGCGAACTTACATCGTAAAATCTGCTGCGGATACGGAACGTGTGTTTGTACCCTCAACTGCATAAGAGCTGCAGCCATTCTCTGGCCTCATCCGTCCTATGTAATTGCTGCAGGTGATCACTGAGGCCGGTGATTAGCTCCTCCTATGTATAGTGTAACTGAGGCCGGTGATTGGCTGCTGCTCCTATGTATAGTGTAACTGAGGCCGGTGATTGGCTCCTCCTCCTATGTATAGTGTAACTGAGGCCGGTGATTGGCTCCTCCTATGTATAGTGTAACTGAGGCCGGTGATTGGCTCCTCCTATGTATAGTGTAACTGAGGCCGGTGATTGGCTGCAGCTCCTATGTATAGTGTAACTGAGGCCGGTGATTGGCTCCTCCTATGTATAGTGTAACTGAGGCCGGTGATTGGCTGCTCCTCCTATGTATAGTGTAACTGAGGCCGGTGATTGGCTCCTCCTATGTATAGTGTAACTGAGGCCGGTGATTGGCTGCTCCTCCTATGTATAGTGTAACTGAGGCTGGTGATTGGCTCCTCCTATGTATAGTGTAACTGAGGCCGGTGATTGGCTCCTCCTATGTATAGTGTAACTGAGGCCGGTGATTGGCTCCTCCTATGTATAGTGTAACTGAGGCCGGTGATTGGCTGCAGCTCCTATGTATAGTGTAACTGAGGCCGGTGATTGGCTCCTCCTATGTATAGTGTAACTGAGGCCGGTGATTGGCTCCTCCTATGTATAGTGTAACTGAGGCCGGTGATTGGCTCCTCCTGCTATGTATAGTGTAACTGAGGCCGGTGATTGGCTCCTCCTATGTATAGTGTAACTGAGGCCGGTGATTGGCTGCTCCTCCTATGTATAGTGTAACTGAGGCCGGTGATTGGCTGCAGCTCCTATGTATAGTGTAACTGAGGCCGGTGATTGGCTCCTCCTCCTATGTATAGTGTAACTGAGGCCGGTGATTGGCTGCAGCTCCTATGTATAGTGTAACTGAGGCCGGTGATTGGCTCCTCCTATGTATAGTGTAACTGAGGCCGGTGATTGGCTGCAGCTCCTATGTATAGTGTAACTGAGGCCGGTGATTGGCTCCTCCTATGTATAGTGTAACTGAGGCCGGTGATTGGCTGCAGCTCCTCCTATGTATAGTGTAACTGAGGCCGGTGATTGGCTGCTCCTATGTATAGTGTAACTGAGGCCGGTGATTGGCTGCTCCTATGTATAGTGTAACTGAGGCCGGTGATTGGCTGCAGCTCCTATGTATAGTGTAACTGAGGCCGGTGATTGGCTGCTCCTCCTATGTATAGTGTAACTGAGGCCGGTGATTGGCTCCTCCTCCTATGTATAGTGTAACTGAGGCCGGTGATTGGCTCCTCCTATGTATAGTGTAACTGAGGCCGGTGATTGGCTCCTCCTATGTATAGTGTAACTGAGGCCGGTGATTGGCTCCTCCTATGTATAGTGTAACTGAGGCCGGTGATTGGCTCCTCCTATGTATAGTGTAACTGAGGCCGGTGATTGGCTGCAGCTCCTCCTATGTATAGTGTAACTGAGGCCGGTGATTGGCTCCTCCTATGTATAGTGTAACTGAGGCCGGTGATTGGCTGCTCCTCCTATGTATAGTGTAACTGAGGCCGGTGATTGGCTCCTCCTATGTATAGTGTAACTGAGGCCGGTGATTGGCTCCTCCTATGTATAGTGTAACTGAGGCCGGTGATTGGCTGCAGCTCCTATGTATAGTGTAACTGAGGCCGGTGATTGGCTGCTCCTATGTATAGTGTAACTGAGGCCGGTGATTGGCTGCTCCTCCTATGTATAGTGTAACTGAGGCCGGTGATTGGCTGCTCCTATGTATAGTGTAACTGAGGCCGGTGATTGGCTGCTCCTCCTATGTATAGTGTAACTGAGGCCGGTGATTGGCTGCAGCTCCTCCTATGTATAGTGTAACTGAGGCCAGTGATTGGCTCCTCCTATGTATAGTGTAACTGAGGCCGGTGATTGGCTCCTCCTATGTATAGTGTAACTGAGGCCGGTGATTGGCTGCTCCTCCTATGTATAGTGTAACTGAGGCCGGTGATTGGCTCCTCCTATGTATAGTGTAACTGAGGCCGGTGATTGGCTCCTCCTATGTATAGTGTAACTGAGGCCGGTGATTGGCTGCAGCTCCTATGTATAGTGTAACTGAGGCCGGTGATTGGCTGCTGCTCCTATGTATAGTGTAACTGAGGCCGGTGATTGGCTCCTCCTCCTATGTATAGTGTAACTGAGGCCGGTGATTGGCTGCTCCTCCTATGTATAGTGTAACTGAGGCCGGTGATTGGCTGCTCCTCCTATGTATAGTGTAACTGAGGCCGCTGATTGGCTGCTCCTATGTATAGTGTAACTGAGGCCGGTGATTGGCTCCTCCTATGTATAGTGTAACTGAGGCCGGTGATTGGCTCCTCCTATGTATAGTGTAACTGAGGCCGGTGATTGGCTGCTCCTCCTATGTATAGTGTAACTGAGGCCGGTGATTGGCTGCTCCTCCTATGTATAGTGTAACTGAGGCGGGTGATTGGCTGCTCCTCCTATGTATAGTGTAACTGAGGCGGGTGATTGGCTGCTCCTCCTATGTATAGTGTAACTGAGGCCGGTGATTGGCTCCTCCTATGTATAGTGTAACTGAGGCCGGTGATTGGCTGCTCCTCCTATGTATAGTGTAACTGAGGCCGGTGATTGGCTCCTCCTATGTATAGTGTAACTGAGGCCGGTGATTGGCTCCTCCTATGTATAGTGTAACTGAGGCCGGTGATTGGCTCCTCCTATGTATAGTGTAACTGAGGCCGGTGATTGGCTCCTCCTATGTATAGTGTAACTGAGGCCGGTGATTGGCTGCTCCTATGTATAGTGTAACTGAGGCCGGTGATTGGCTGCAGCTCCTATGTATAGTGTAACTGAGGCCGGTGATTGGCTGCTCCTCCTATGTATAGTGTAACTGAGGCCGGTGATTGGCTCCTCCTATGTATAGTGTAACTGAGGCCGGTGATTGGCTGCTCCTATGTATAGTGTAACTGAGGCCGGTGATTGGCTCCTCCTATGTATAGTGTAACTGAGGCCGGTGATTGGCTCCTCCTATGTATAGTGTAACTGAGGCCGGTGACTGGCTCCTCCTATGTATAGTGTAACTGAGGCCGGTGATTGGCTCCTCCTATGTATAGTGTAACTGAGGCCGGTGATTGGCTCCTCCTATGTATAGTGTAACTGAGGCCGGTGATTGGCTCCTCCTATGTATAGTGTAACTGAGGCCGGTGATTGGCTCCTCCTATGTATAGTGTAACTGAGGCCGGTGATTGGCTCCTCCTATGTATAGTGTAACTGAGGCCGGTGATTGGCTGCTCCTCCTATGTATAGTGTAACTGAGGCCGGTGATTGGCTCCTCCTATGTATAGTGTAACTGAGGCCGGTGATTGGCTGCTCCTATGTATAGTGTAACTGAGGCCGGTGATTGGCTGCTCCTATGTATAGTGTAACTGAGGCCGGTGATTGGCTCCTCCTATGTATAGTGTAACTGAGGCCGGTGATTGGCTGCTCCTCCTATGTATAGTGTAACTGAGGCCGGTGATTGGCTCCTCCTCCTATGTATAGTGTAACTGAGGCCGGTGATTGGCTCCTCCTATGTATAGTGTAACTGAGGCCGGTGATTGGCTGCAGCTCCTATGTATAGTGTAACTGAGGCCGGTGATTGGCTGCAGCTCCTATGTATAGTGTAACTGAGGCCGGTGATTGGCTGCTCCTCCTATGTATAGTGTAACTGAGGCCGGTGATTGGCTCCTGCTATGTATAGTGTAACTGAGGCCGGTGATTGGCTCCTCCTATGTATAGTGTAACTGAGGCCGGTGATTGGCTCCTGCTATGTATAGTGTAACTGAGGCCGGTGATTGGCTGCTCCTCCTATGTATAGTGTAACTGAGGCCGGTGATTGGCTCCTCCTGCTATGTATAGTGTAACTGAGGCCGGTGATTGGCTCCTCCTATGTATAGTGTAACTGAGGCCGGTGATTGGCTCCTCCTCCTATGTATAGTGTAACTGAGGGCGGTGATTGGCTGCAGCTCCTATGTATAGTGTAACTGAGGCCGGTGATTGGCTCCTCCTATGTATAGTGTAACTGAGGCCGGTGATTGGCTCCTCCTATGTATAGTGTAACTGAGGCCGGTGATTGGCTGCAGCTCCTATGTATAGTGTAACTGAGGCCGGTGATTGGCTCCTCCTATGTATAGTGTAACTGAGGTCGGTGATTGGCAGCTCCTCCTATGTATAGTGTAACTGAGGCCGGTGATTGGCTCCTCCTATGTATAGTGTAACTGAGGCCGGTGATTGGCAGCTCCTCCTATGTATAGTGTAACTGAGGCCGGTGATTGGCTCCTCCTATGTATAGTGTAACTGAGGCCGGTGATTGGCTGCTCCTATGTATAGTGTAACTGAGGCCGGTGATTGGCTCCTCCTCCTATGTATAGTGTAACTGAGGCCGGTGATTGGCTCCTCCTATGTATAGTGTAACTGAGGCGGGTGATTGGCTGCTCCTATGTATAGTGTAACTGAGGCCGGTGATTGGCTCCTCCTATGTATAGTGTAACTGAGGCCGGTGATTGGCTCCTGCTATGTATAGTGTAACTGAGGCCGGTGATTGGCTGCTCCTCCTATGTATAGTGTAACTGAGGCCGGTGATTGGCTGCAGCTCCTATGTATAGTGTAACTGGGGCCGGTGATTGGCTGCAGCTCCTATGTATAGTGTAACTGAGGCCGGTGATTGGCTCCTGCTATGTATAGTGTAACTGAGGCCGGTGATTGGCTCCTCCTCCTATGTATAGTGTAACTGAGGCCGGTGATTGGCTCCTGCTATGTATAGTGTAACTGAGGCCGGTGATTGGCTCCTCCTATGTATAGTGTAACTGAGGCCGGTGATTGGCTGCAGCTCCTATGTATAGTGTAACTGGGGCCGGTGATTGGCTGCAGCTCCTATGTATAGTGTAACTGAGGCCGGTGATTGGCTCCTGCTATGTATAGTGTATGATGATGTCACTAAGGTAATACAGTGTTTTATTCAGGAAAAATAAGATAGTATTTGGTCATTATGTGGCAGTGATATTGGTCTGTATATAGTGTATATAGAGTCATTATGTGGCAGTCAATCTATGGCAGTAATATTGGTCTGTATATAGTGTCATTATGTGGCAGTCACCCTATGGCAGTGATATTGGTCTGTATATAGAGTCATTATGTGGTGGTCACTGTATGGTGGTAATATTGGTCTGTATATAGTGTCATTATGTGGCAGTCACCCTATGGCAGTGATATTGGTGTGTATATAGTGTCATTATGTGGTAGTCACCCTATGGCAGTGATATTGGTCTGTATATAGAGTATCTATGTGGTGGTCACTGTATGGTGGTAATATTGGTCTGTATATAGTGTCATTATGTGGCAGTCACCCTATGGCAGTGATATTGGTGTGTATATAGTGTCATTATGTGGCAGTCACCCTATGGCAGTGATATTGGTCTGTATATAGAGTCATTATGTGGTGGTCACTGTATGGTGGTAATATTGGTGTTTTGGGGTCATTATGTGGTGGTCATTGTATGGTGGTAATATTGGTCTGTATATAGAGTCATTATGTGGCAGTCACCCTATGGCAGTGATATTGGTCTGTATATAGAGTCATTATGTGGTGGTCACTGTATGGTGGTAATATTGGTCTGTATATAGAGTCATTATGTGGTGGTCACTGTATGGTGGTAATATTGGTCTGTATATAGTGTATATAGAGTCATTATGTGGCAGTCAATCTATGGCAGTAATATTGGTCTGTATATAGTGTCATTATGTGGCAGTCACCCTATGGCAGTGATATTGGTCTGTATATAGAGTATCTATGTGGTGGTCACTGTATGGTGGTAATATTGGTGTTTTGGGGTCATTATGTGTTGGTCATGGAGAGGTGATAATATTGTTCTTTGTGCGCGTTTTCTTCAGTAACAGTATGGAGGTAATTTTAGGTCCTGATATAGCAATATATATATTTTTTTAAACAATCCATATAAACATTTTTTGTGTGTGAGTCTTATACGACACTAGCGGCAGTCCTGGCATGCAACCTTCTGGACTGACTGACTGTGACTAAGAGCCCTAATAATAATTGTCTGAATCAGGCCGATATCACCCATGTAATAAAGACAACAATCAGCTAAAGAGCCGACCCTAGCTGCCAGCTACATATCACTACATGTATTAGGTAACACGGCCCATGGCAATAAATGGGGGCTATTACTTACCTGATCACAATCCCCGGTGTCCTCAGGCCTTGTCTGTGCGATACCCTGGTCACCACAGCTGCAGCTCTCACTACTGGTCCCGTGTCTGAAGCAGCAGGCCACTCAGCCAGTCACTGGCCGCAGCGCTGTCCTGTCTTGGCTAGTGATTTCTCACTCACTTCAGAGATGGGACCAGAAGTGAGAGCTGCAGCTGCGGTGACCAGGGTATCGCACAGACAAGGCCTGAGGACACCGGGGAATGTGATCAGGTAAGTAATAGCTTTATTATTTACTATATACAGCAAGGGCTGCATGGACAGCGCTAATGATGTCCATGCAGCCCTTGCTGCACAATAATTGAGCCGTCCTATGGGTTCTGTATGCAAGATCTGCTAGATTAGTGCTAACTTCTCCAGAGTATCAGACCATGTAATACCCAAACCCGCCACGAGCAGCAGGTACCCCTGACTAAAGTGTATGGGGACCTTAAATTATTGCTACAACATTTCAGCATTTGGGGCCCCACCTTCAACTTTGCCCAGGGCCACATTTAGCCTAAAACCGGCCCTGGGTATTGCTAGAGAGCCTACTAGGTATTATCTTTATATGGTGTTGGTATCAGTTCAGTGTGTTTGGTTACTATGGCAGTAATATGTGGTTGTGGTATGGCGGTATTATCTGTATATGATGTTGGTCTCAGTTCAGTGTGTTCGGTTACACTATGGCAGTAATATGTGGTTGTGGTATAGCGGTATTATCTGTCTATGATATTGGTCTCAGTTCAGTGTGTTTGGTAACTCTATGGTAGTAATATGTGGTCGTGGTATAGCGGTATTATCTGTATATGATATTTGTCTCAGTTCAGTGTGTTTGGTTACTATGGTAGTAATATGTGGTCGTGGTATAGCGGTATTATCTGTATATGATACTGGTCTCAGTTCAGTGTGTTTGGTAACTCTATGGTAGTAATATGTGGTTGTGGTATAGCGGTATTATCTGTATATGATATTGGTCTCAGTTCAGTGTGTTTGGTAACTCTATGGTAGTAATATGTGGTCGTGGTATAGCGGTATTATCTGTCTATGATATTGGTCTCAGTTCAGTGTGTTTGGTAACTCTATGGTAGTAATATGTGGTTGTGGTATAGCGGTATTATCTGTCTATGATATTGGTCTCAGTTCAGTGTGTTTGGTAACTCTATGGTAGTAATATGTGGTTGTGGTATAGCGGTATTATCTGTATATGATATTGGTCTCAGTTCAGTGTGTTTGGTAACTCTATGGTAGTAATATGTGGTCGTGGTATAGCGGTATTATCTGTCTATGATATTGGTCTCAGTTCAGTGTGTTTGGTAACTCTATGGTAGTAATATGTGGTTGTGGTATAGCGGTATTATCTGTCTATGATATTGGTCTCAGTTCAGTGTGTTTGGTAACTCTATGGTAGTAATATGTGGTCGTGGTATAGCGGTATTATCTGTATATGATATTGGTCTCAGTTCAGTGTGTTTGGTAACACTATGGTAGTAATATGTGGTCGTGGTATAGCGGTATTATCTGTCTATGATGTTGGTCTCAGTTCAGTGTGTTTGGTAACTCTATGGTAGTAATATGTGGTCGTGGTATAGCGGTATTATCTGTATATGATATTGGTCTCAGTTCGGTGTGTTTGGTAACACTATGGTAGTAATATGTGGTCGTGGTATAGCGGTATTATCTGTATATGATATTGGTCTCAGTTCGGTGTGTTTGGTAACACTATGGTAGTAATATGTGGTCGTGGTATAGCGGTATTATCTGTCTATGATATTGGTCTCCGTTCAGTGTGTTTGGTTACACTATGGTAGTAATATGTGGTCCTGGTATAGCGGTATTATCTGTATATGATATTTGTCTCAGTTCAGTGTGTTTGGTAACACTATGGTAGTAATATGTGGTAATGGTATAGCGGTATTATCTGTATATGATATTGGTCTCAGTTCAGTGTGTTTGGTAACTCTATGGTAGTAATATGTGGTCATGGTATAGCGGTATTATCTGTATATGATATTGGTCTCAGTTCAGTGTGTTTGGTAACTCTATGGTAGTAATATGTGGTTGTGGTATAGCGGTATTATCTGTATATGATATTGGTCTCAGTTCAGTGTGTTTAGTAACTCTATGGTAGTAATATGCTTTCCTTGTATACTGGTATTATTTACTATAGGGTGTAGATTATAGCGGTATACTTTGCTGGTACTGTTAAACTCTGCAGAATTTTGTAATAAAAATCTTTCCTATGATTTTTATGGGGAGGCCATTTCAGTTTTCCACAGGCAGCAGAAAAGCTAGAATGAGACCTTCCATCTCTAAGCTAATATGGGGCTTCTATGTCTCTCCCCGACCTCGGAACGGCTGTGTGTGCTGCCTGGATGTTAGAGTTTCATCCTGATCTAGTAGCAGGCGGCACCCCAACATACGGGTGCAGCTAAACCATTGCCCACGGTCTCCGGCACTTCTGTTATGAGATATAAGATTATTCCCATCTCCATCTACTCAAGCTCTCTCCTTCCTCCTGGCCCCCACCTTCCGAGACGTGGATCACATGTCCTCCATCTCTTTAATGCGCCTGCAGTTATAACCCTGCCCACTGATCCATTAACATCGCCCTCGCTGAGCTGTGCCTCCATCATATCTCCCATTACCTGCTTCTCACAGACCCAATCCTGGTCTATAGAAGACTCAGCACCCCGCCTGATGCCCCCTGGCACCTCAGTGGGCAATCCCTTCATACCTAGATCCGACAATTACCCACTACACTGCAGAGCACTGCCGCTGCCTCCTCCAGCCACCATTAATGCACACTCAGCCGCCATCCCCCTTCTGTGGTGAACTCCCAAGGTGTTATTTCGGAGGACCGGCGGGTCACTTGCTAGATGGTGAAGTGTGACGCCACTTCTTTGATGGTTGACCGAGATGTAGCCGGACCCTGAGATGTAATGATGTGACGCCAATGCCAGTTGGGCAAACAGATATGGTGGCACACCTGCTTTTACTTTAAAGGGCCGGTTATACCTTGTTCCCCTGTGGACAGTGTCCTGCTGGGCTACTACAGGGTCCCTTGGGTTAGTGTAGTCACAGCGGTTGGGAGTGGTGTAGAGACCCTCCTGGACTATCGGTACTGCCACCCACAGAAAGGAGAAATGTCCCAAGGATGTAGTGTACACTGTGGAGCGAAGAGTCCCGGAAACTAAGGGCCCTATTCCATGGGACGATTATCATTCAGATCATCGTTAAGTCGTTCGAATCTAAGCGATAATCGTTCGGTTGAATAGCAGTTAACGATTAACGACTGAACGAAAAATCGCTGATCGTTCGCATTGAATAACAAGTCGTTCGGTCGTTCGCAGTAGTGACGAACGCAATAGCGACAACAAGACGACCGCAAGAACGATCATAAGTAACGATTATCGTTCCATGTAAATGGGTGAACGATTTCAGGTCTTAAGCAATAGCGGTCGTTTGAATTGTTTATCATTAACGATTATGCGAACGATAAGCTTTCCGTGGAATAGGGCCCTAAGACTACTTGAAGGCAGGGGACCTGGCAGAGGGCCAGGGCCCTGAGGGACCACTGTAGAGAGCTTGCTAGCTTGTGTACTTCCTCTGCAACATCCTACAACTTACTACAAAGACCTATACATTTCCTCTACCCATGTAACTTCCTTCCTCAGCGTATCTAAAGTGCGCTGTGAGTGGGTGAAGAGTGCATTGGAAGAAGTAAAGTGAGAGGTGATAGGATAGAAGAAGAAAAGACTCCTATAGGTTCACAGAACCATGTGACACACCAGTAAATAATAACCCTTTACTTCACCTGTGCAGCATCTAAGTACACATACCTATAACGTCGACATCTAATGGTGAAACTTTATCACTACCTTCATCACCACTGATTAACAATAAGTACAGGCTTTTACGAAGGATGTAACCAATAGCAAAACCAGGGCCGGGACAAAGAGTAGGCAGGGGTAGGCGATGGCCTAGGGCGCCAAACGTCAGGGGGCGCCATCTGGATGGGTAAGTAATTTATTTACCCATCCATCCTACCCCCCGCTCGCCCCCTGCCTGTCTGCCCGCCCGCCCTGCACTGTAACTGTTACATACAGCAGCAGGAATGGTAGATGCTAGAGTGTATCCTCTCCTTTGAGGTGTGATGTCACCAGGAGGGGCGGGGCCTCGACCGGAAGTAGGAAGTAGTGAGCTGCTGCACCATTCACTTTGCAGAAACAGAGTGAAGGAAGCTGCAATGTCATGGAGGGGTATACAGGGGGAGAGGACTGGTGTGTGGGGTCTGTATACAGGGGAGAGGACTGGTGTGTGGGGTCTGTATACAGGGGAGAGGACTGGTGTGTGAGGTCTGTATACAGGGGAGAGGACTGGTGTGGGGGGCTGTATACAGGGGAGAGGACTGGTGTGTGTGGGGTCTGTATACAGGGGGAGAGGACTGGTGTGTGGGGTCTGTATACAGGGGGAGAGGACTGGTGTGTGTGGGGTCTGTATACAGGGGGAGAGGACTGGTGTGGGGGGCTGTATACAGGGGAGAGGACTGGTGTGTGTGGGGTCTGTATACAGGGGGAGAGGACTGGTGTGTGTGTGGTCTGTATACAGGGGGAGAGGACTGGTGTGTGTGGGGTCTGTATACAGGGAGAGGACTGGTGTGTGTGGGGTCTGTATACAGGGGAGAGGACTGGTGTGTGGGGTCTGTATACAGGGGAGAGGACTGGTGTGTGGGGTCTGTATACAGGGGAGAGGACTGGTGTGTGTGGGGTCTGTATACAGGGGAGAGGACTGGTGTGTGTGGGGTCTGTATACAGGGGAGAGGACTGGTGTGTGTGTGGTCTGTATACAGGGGGAGAGGACTGGTGTGTGTGGGGTCTGTATACAGGGAGAGGACTGGTGTGTGTGGGGTCTGTATACAGGGGAGAGGACTGGTGTGTGTGTGGTCTGTATACAGGGGGAGAGGACTGGTGTGTGTGGGGTCTGTATACAGGGAGAGGACTGGTGTGTGTGGGGTCTGTATACAGGGGAGAGGACTGGTGTGTGGGGCTGTATACAGGGGAGAGGACTGGTGTGTGGGGTCTGTATACAGGGGAGAGGACTGGTGTGTGGGGTCTGTATACAGGGGAGAGGACTGGTGTGGGGGGCTGTATACAGGGGAGAGGACTGGTGTGTGTGGGGTCTGTATACAGGGGGAGAGGACTGGTGTGGGGGGCTGTATACAGGGGAGAGGACTGGTGTGTGTGGGGTCTGTATACAGGGGGAGAGGACTGGTGTGTGTGTGGTCTGTATACAGGGGGAGAGGACTGGTGTGTGTAGGGTCTGTATACAGGGGGAGAGGACTGGTGTGTGGGGTCTGTATACAGGGGGAGAGGACTGGTGTGTGGGGTCTGTATACAGGGGGAGAGGACTGGTGTGTGTAGGGTCTGTATACAGGGGGAGAGGACTGGTGTGTGGGGTCTGTATACAGGGGGAGAGGACTGGTGTGGGGGGCTGTATACAGGGGAGAGGACTGGTGTGTGTGGGGTCTGTATACAGGGGGAGAGGACTGGTGTGTGTGTGGTCTGTATACAGGGGGAGAGGACTGGTGTGTGTAGGGTCTGTATACAGGGGGAGAGGACTGGTGTGTGGGGTCTGTATACAGGGGGAGAGGACTGGTGTGTGTGTGGTCTGTATACAGGGGGAGAGGACTGGTGTGTGTAGGGTCTGTATACAGGGGGAGAGGACTGGTGTGTGGGGTCTGTATACAGGGGGAGAGGACTGGTGTGTGGGGTCTGTATACAGGGGAGAGGACTGGTGTGTGGGGTCTGTATACAGGGGAGAGGACTGGTGTGTGGGGTTTGTATACAGGGGGAGAGGACTGGTGTGTGGGGTCTGTATACAGGGGAGAGGACTGGTGTGTGGGGGGGTCTGTATACAGGGGAGAGGACTGGTGTGTGGGGTCTATATACAGGGGAGAGGACTGGTGTGTGGGGTCTGTATACAGGGGGGAGGACTGGTGTGGGGGGGGTCTGTATACAGGGGGAGAGGACTGGTGTGGGGGGGGGTCTGTATACAGGGGGGAGGACTGGTGTGGGGGGGGGGGTCTGTATACAGGGGGAGAGGACTGGTGTGTGGGGTCTGTATACAGGGGAGAGGACTGGTGTGTGGGGTCTGTATACAGGGGAGAGGACTGGTGTGTGGGGTCTGTATACAGGGGGAGAGGACTGGTGTGTGGGGTCTGTATACAGGGGAGAAGACTGGTGTGTGGGGGATCTATATACAGGGGGAGAGGACTGGTGTGTGGGGGGTCTATATACAGGGGGAAAGGACTGGTGTGTGTAGTCTGTATACAGGGGAGAGGACTGGTGTGTGGGGTCTGTATACAGGGGAGAGGACTGGTGTGGGGTCTATACAGGGGAGAGGACTAGTGTGTGGGGGGGGTCTGTATACAGGGGGAGAGGACTGGTGTATGGTCTGTATACAGGGGGAAAGGACTGGTGTGTGGGGGGTCTGTATACAGGGGGAGAGGACTGGTGTGTGGGGTTTGTATACAGGGGGAGAGGACTGGTGTGTGGGGTCTGTATACAGGGGAGAGGACTGGTGTGTGGGGTTTGTATACAGGGGGAGAGGACTGGTGTGTGGGGTCTGTATACAGGGGAGAGGACTGGTGTGGGGGGGGTCTGTATACAGGGGGAGAGGACTGGTGTGGGGTCTGTATACAGGGGGAGAGGACTGGTGTGTGGGTTCTATATACAGGGGAGAGGACTGGTGTGTGGGGGGTCTGTATACAGGGGGAGAGGACTAGTGTGTGGAGTCTGTATACAGGGGAGAGGACCGGTGTGTGGAGTCTGTATACAGGGGGAGAGGACCGGTGTGTGGAGTCTGTATACAGGGGGAGAGGACTGGTGTGTGGGGTCTGTATACAGGGGAGAGGACTGGTACGTGGGGTCTGTATACAGGGGGAGAGGACTGGTGTGTGGGGTCTGTATACAGTGGGAGAGGACTGGTGTGTGGGGTCTGTATATAGGGGAGAGTACAGGCGTGTGTGTGGGGTCTGTATACAGGGGGAGAGGACTTGTGTGTGGGGGGGTCTGTAAACAGGGGGAGAGGACTGGTATGTGGGGTTTGTATACAGGGGAGAGGACTGGTATGTGGGGTCTGTATACAGGGGGAGAGAACCCCTGTACACAGACACCCCACACTGGTCCCCTCTCCCCCTGTATACAGACCCCCCCACACACACACCAGTCCTCTCCCCCTGTATACAGACTCACACCAGTCCTCTCCCCCGTATACAGACCCCCCCCCCCCACACACACCAGTCCTCTTTCCTGTATACAGACCCCACACACACCAGTCCTCTCCCCTGTATACAGACCCCACACACACCAGTCCTCTCCCCCTGTATACAGACCCCACACACCAGTCCTCTCCCCTGTATACAGACCCCCCCCCCCACACCAGTCCTCTCACCCTGTATACACCCCCCCCCCCACACCAGTCCTCTCCCCTGTATACAGACCACACACCAGTCCTCTCCCCCTGTATGCAGACCCCACACACCAGTCCTCTCCCCCTGTATGCAGACCCCACACACACCAGTCCTCTCCCCCTGTATACAGACCCCACACACCAGTCCTCTCCCCCTGTATACAGAACACACACACACCAGTCCTCTCCCCCTGTATACAGACCCCACACACCAGTCCTCTCCCCCTGTAGACAGACCACACACACCAGTCTTCTCCCCCTGTAGACAGACCCCACACACCAGTCTTCTCCCCCTGTAGACAGACCCCACACACCAGTCCTCTCCCCTGTATACAGACCACACACACCAGTCCTCTCCCCCTGTATACAGACCCTACACACCAGTCCTCTTCCCTGTATACAGCCCTCCCCCCACTCCAGTCCTCTCCCCCTGTATACAGACCCTACACACCAGTCCTCTCCCCCTGTGTACAGACCCCACACACCAGTCCTCTCCCCTGTATACAGACCCCACACACACCAGTCCTCTTCCCTGTATAAAGACCCCACACACACCAGTCCTCTCCCCCTCTATAAAGACCCCACACACACCAGTCCTCTCCCCCTGTATACAGACCCCACACACACACCAGTCCTCTCCCCCTGTATACACCCCCCACACACACCAGTCCTCTCCCCCTGTATACAGACCCTACACACCAGTCCTCTCCCTGTATACAGACCCCACACACCAGTCCTTTCCCCCTGTATACAGACCCCACACACACCAGTCCTCTCCCCTGTATACAGACCCCACACACACACCAGTCCTCTCCCCTGTATACAGACCCCACACACACCAGTCCTCTCCCCTTATATACAGACCCCACACACCAGTCCTCTCCCCCTGTATACAGACTACACACACCAGTCCTCTCCCCTGTATACAGACCCCACACACCAGTCCTCTCCCCTGTATACAGACCCCCACACACCAGTCCTCTCCCCCTGTATACAGACCCCACACACCAGTCCTCTCCCCTGTATACAGACCACACACACCAGTCCTCTCCCCTGTATACAGACCCCACACACCAGTCCTCTCCCCTGTATACAGACCCCACACACCAGTCCTCTCCCCTGTATACAGACCACACACACCAGTCCTCTCCCCTGTATACAGACCCCACACACCAGTCCTCTCCCCTGTATACAGACCACACACACCAGTCCTCTCCCCTGTATACAGACCCCACACACCAGTCCTCTCCCCTGTATACAGACCCCACACACCAGTCCTCTCCCCTGTATACAGACCCCACACACCAGTCCTCTCCCCCTGTATGCAGACCCCACACACCAGTCCTCTCCCCTGTATACAGACCACACACCAGTCCTCTCCCCCTGTATGCAGACCCCACACACCAGTCCTCTCCCCCTGTATGCAGACCCCACACACACCAGTCCTCTCCCCCTGTATACAGACCCCACACACCAGTCCTCTCCCCCTGTATACAGAACACACACACACCAGTCCTCTCCCCCTGTATACAGACCCCACACACCAGTCCTCTCCCCCTGTATAAAGACCACACACACCAGTCCTCTCCCCCTGTATACAGCCCCCCCCCCACACCAGTCCTGTATACAGACCCCACACACCGGTCCTCTCCTCCCTGTATACAGACCCCACACACCAGTCCTCTCCCCCTGTAGACAGACCACACACACCAGTCTTCTCCCCCTGTAGACAGACCCCACACACCAGTCCTCTCCCCCTGTATACAGACCCCACACACACCAGTCCTTTCCCCTGTATACAGACCCCACACACACCAGTCCTCTCCCCTGTATACAGACCCCACACACACCAGTCCTCCCCCCTGTATACAGACCTCACACACCAGTCCTCTCCCCCTGTATACAGACCTCACACACCAGTCCTCTCCCCCTGTATACAGACCCCACACACCAGTCCTCTCCCCCTGTATACAGACCCCACACACCAGTCCTCTCCCCCTGTATACAGACCACACACACCAGTCCTCTCCCCCTGTATACAGCCCCCCCCCCCCCCACCAGTCCTGTATACAGACCCCACACACCGGTCCTCTCCTCCCTGTATACAGACCCCACACACCAGTCTTCTCCCCCTGTAGACAGACCCCACACACCAGTCCTCTCCCCCTGTATACAGACCCCACACACACCAGTCCTCTCCCCTGTATACAGACCCCACACACACCAGTCCTCTCCCCTGTATACAGACCCCACACACCAGTCCTGTTCCTTGTACAGACAATGGTGTATTACACCAAAGGTTTCCTGGCTGTTACGTCTGATAATCATTTGGTGTAATAATCCATGTTATCAGCTGATTGTGGTCTTCAAACTGGTCGAGTAATCCAGATCACGATAGTGCTGCTGTCTACAATGGGCAGCTTGAACAATCTAAGGATTTTTTGGGCTGCCCCTCCCGCAGCTGCCCGCAGTTCCCCCAGTCACTGTCTGTGTGTGTAATAACACAGAGAACGAGCGGGGAACAAAGGGGAAGAAAGCACTGACCTAAAACATCGCCGCTCGCTTTCACCTCTTAATCATGCTGTGTAATATAACCCGCTCAGGGAGAAGCTCAGAAGAGAGGATACGCTCAGAGGAGAGGATACGTACTAGACTGTATACCCTGCAGTTAGAAAAGAGAACATTCTAGACCAGAGATGTCAAACTCAGGCCCTCCAGCAGTTGCAGAACTACAATTCCCACCATGTCTGGACAAGTAAGGCATGATGGGAAATGTAGTCTGTAACAGCCGAGGGATGAAGTCTGACACCTGTGGTCTAGACCTTTCAAAACTGCACTTGCTAGAATGTATGCCCTCTCAGAGGAGAGGATACACCTAGTGGAGATGCCCTCTCAGAGGAGAGGGTACACCTGGTGGAGATGCCCTCTCAGAGGAGAGGATACACTCCAGACATTTCAGTACTAAACATTCTAGAATGTATGCCCTCTCAGAGGAGAGGATACTCGATGGACTTTACATTACTAGGCTATGTTCACACATAAAACACAGCACTCGGTTTTGGTCGAAGAAGGAATGACCAAAATACTATGTGTGAACATAGCCCTAAACATGCTAGGATGCATACCCTGCAGTGAGAAACTCAGAGGAGAGGATACATTCTAGACACTTCAGTACTGAACATGCTAGAATGTATCCTCTCCTCTGAGTGTATCCTCTTTTCTGAGTTTCTCACTGCAGGGGATACATTTAGCATGTTCAGTACTGAAATGCCTAGAATGTATCCTCTCCTCTGACTATATCCTCTCCTTTGAGTTTCTCACTGCAGGGGATACATTCTAGCATCTTCAGTACTGAAATGGCTAGAATGTATCCTCTCCTCTGAGTATATCCTCTCCTCTGAGTTTCTCACTGTAGGGGATACATTCTAGCATTTTCACTACTGAACATGCTAGAATGTATCCTCTCCTTTGAGGCTCTCACTGTAGGGGAAACATTCTAGCATGTTCAGTACTAAAATGGCTAGAATGTATCCTCTCCTCTGAGTATATCCTCTCCTTTGAGGCTCTCACTGTAGGGGATACATTCTAGCATCTTCAGTACTGAAATGGCTAGAATGTATCCTCTTCTCTGAGTGTCTCACTATAGGGGATTCATTATAGTGCCTAGAATGTATCCTCTCCTCTGAGAGGGTATATATTTTAGACATTTCAATACTAAACATGATAGAATGTATCCCCTGCAGAAACTCAAAGGAGAGGATATATTCAGAGGAGAGGATACATTCTAGCCATTTCAGTACTGAAGATGCTAGAATGTATCCCCTACAGTGAGACACTCAGAGGAGAGGATACACTCAGAGGAGAGGATACATTCTAGCCATTTCAGTACTGAAGATGCTAGAATGTATCCTCTACAGTGAGAAACTCAAAGGAGAGGATACATTCTAGGCTCTACCCAGCAGGAATAGAGTGTCCAGGAGGTGTAAAGGACCTTTGATGACATCATGCCCATGTGACCAGTGTGGGAGGAGCTATCTTCCTTTGCTAGGCTCTATGAGGCAGCTAGTTTCCTAGGCTGTTTATGAGGCAGTGAGGGCAGAGTATAAGATCAGCAGGAGGTAAGCCACACTGAGGGCACTGGTCAGCAGGGGGAGGGGGAGGGGGTGTGTGTGTGCATAGATATGAGATGTTCTGCAGGGGTGTGTGTGTGCATAGATGTGAGATGTTCTGCAGGTCAGGGGTGTGTGGGTGCATAGATGTGAGATGTTCTGCAGGTCAGGGGTGTGTGGGTGCATAGATGTGAGATGTTCTGCAGGTCAGGGGTGTGTGGGTGCATAGATGTGAGATGTTCTGCAGGTCAAGGGTGTGTAGGTGCATAGATGTGAGATGTTCTGCAGGTCAGGGGTGTGTGGGTGCATAGATATGAGATGTTCTGCAGGTCAGGGGTGTGTGGGTGCATAGATATGAGATGTTCTGCAGGTCAGGGGTGTGTGGGTGCATAGATGTGAGATGTTCTGCAGGTCAAGGGTGTGTAGGTGCATAGATGTGAGATGTTCTGCAGGTCAGGGGTGTGTGGGTGCATAGATATGAGATGTTCTACAGGGTCAGGGGTGTGTGGGTGCACTGTTATGTGATGCTCTGCAGGGTCAGGGGTGTGTGGGTGCACTGTTATGTGATGCTCTGCAGGGTCAGGGGTGTGTTAGTGCACTGTTATGTGATGCTCTGCAGGGTCAGGGGTGTGTGGGTGCACTGTTATGTGATGCTCTGCAGGGTCAGGGGTGTGTTAGTGCACTGTTATGCGATGGGGAGAGCGGCCTCTTGTGACCGCAGGTAACTCTGCCACAAGAGTGCAGTGAAGAGAAGACGCATGGCCCAGGTGAGTATAAGTGGTTTTTTTGTCTGTTTTGGAGAATTACTGTTATATGGGAAGGGTTAGGGAGCACACAGGGGTCTATATATAACTGGAAGAGCACACAGGGGGTCTATATATAACTGGAAGAGCACACAGGGGTCTATATATAACTGGAGGAGCACACAGGGGTCTATATATAACTGGAAGAGCACACAGGAGTCTATGTATAACTGGAGGAGCACACAGGGGGTCTATGTATAACTGGGGGCAGCACACAGGGGGTCTATGTATAACTGGGGGCAGCACACAGGGGTCTATATATAACTGGAAGAGCACACAGGGGTCTATATATAACTGGAAGAGCACACAGGAGTCTATATATAACTGGAAGAGCACACAGGGGTCTATATATAACTGGAAGAGCACACAGGGGTCTATATATAACTGGAGGAGCACACAGGGGTCTATATATAACTGGAGGAGCACACAGGGGTCTATATATAACTGGAAGAGCACACAGGGGTCTATATATAACTGGAAGAGCACACAGGGGTCTATATATAACTGGAGGAGCACACAGGGGTCTATATATAACTGGAAGAGCACACAGGGGTCTATATATAACTGGAAGAGCACACAGGGGTCTATATATAACTGGAGGAGCACACAGGGGGTCTATATATAACTGGAGGAGCACACAGGGGGTCTATGTATAACTGGAGGAGCACACAGGGGGTCTATATATAACTGGGGGAGCACACAGGGGGTCTATATATAACTGGAGGAGCACACAGGGGGTCTATATATAACTGGAGGAGCACACAGGGGGTCTATGTATAACTGGAGGAGCACACAGGGGTCTATATATAACTGGAGGAGCACACAGGGGGTCTATGTATAACTGGAAGAGCACACAGGGGTCTATATATAACTGGAAGAGCACACAGGGGTCTATAAATAACTGGAGGAGCACACAGGGGTCTATATATAACTGGAGGAGCACACAGGGGTCTATGTATAACTGGGGGCAGCACACAGGGGGTCTATGTATAACTGGGGGCAGCACACAGGGGTCTATATATAACTGGAGGAGCACACAGGGGTCTATATATAACTGGAGGAGCACACAGGGGGTCTATGTATAACTGGAGGAGCACACAGGGGGTCTATGTATAACTGGAGGAGCACACAGGGGGTCTATGTATAACTGGAAGAGCACACAGGGGGTCTATGTATAACTGGAGGAGCACACAGGGGGTCTATGTATAACTGGAGGAGCACACAGGGGGTCTATGTATAACTGGAGGAGCACACAGGGGGTCTATGTATAACTGGGGGCAGCACACAGGGGGTCTATGTATAACTGGAGGAGCACACAGGGGGTCTATGTATAACTGGAGGAGCACACAGGGGGTCTATGTATAACTGGAGGAGCACACAGGGGTCTATATATAACTGGAAGAGCACACAGGGGGTCTATGTATAACTGGAGGAGCACACAGGGGGTCTATGTATAACTGGAGGAGCACACAGGGGGTCTATGTATAACTGGGGGCAGCACACAGGGGATTTATATATATAACTGGGGGAGCACACGGGGTCTATATACTTCTGGGAGAGCACACAGGGGTTCTATATACTTCTGGGGAGCACACAGGAGGTCTATATACTTCTGGGGGAGCACACAGGAGATCTATATATTTCTGGGGGAGCACACAGCAGTCTATACTATATTGGGGCTGCACAGAGGGGCTTTACTACAATACTGGGGCACAGGGACACCTTAAAACTATGGGGGCACAGAGGAGTGTAACTACTATATAGGGGTACAAGGGACCTAACTACTGTATGTGTTGGAGCCTAAAATGTTTCTCTGACAGATTCTGGAGAGAAGATTCACAGCCAGAAGACGACTTCTAGGTGGCCCAGGCTGGATGGAGGGAAAAAGAAAATGTGACAGATCGGAGAAGACGGCCCATGTGAGTCACTGGATGTAACTGCACAGTTATAGGGTTGTAGTGATAGGGGTCATGGTGTGGCGGTATTACGGAATGGTATCATTGGGGATATCTTTCTGTTCTGTTCAGTGCAGTTTTCATGTAATATGTAATCACTGTATGGTGGAAATAGTGTTATAAGGTAACTACTGTATGTATTGGGGCTCTTAATACAGTGTGGGGGTACATTCAAGGCATTATACTGTGCGAGGAGAACCAATTCTAATGTGTGTGTGTGTGTGTGGGGGGGGGGGGGGGCGCCATTTGCCTTCTCTGCCTAGGGCACCAAAACTCCTTGTCCCGGCCCTGAGCAAAACGCATGGTAGGACACCCCCCCCCCCCCCACACACACACTTTGGTGTGCTCTGTCAGGGCTGCTCTCTTTCAGTTGCTCAGGAAAAACAGACCTCCACCATCTCTTTACTGATGTTGCAGCCTTGTTGGGACATGGTCAACCACCAACTATCCACTACTCCAGCCATCTGGACCATCCAGGGTTGTACGGCATTAATCAGTCAACAAGACTGAAAATTCATGTTTCTGTGTATGTGGGCGTGTAAGCACTGGTTAGGGTGGTCAGTTAGTAAGCACATCTGCAAGTCTCTGGAGGCTCCTACACCTTGAGGTTTGCAGGACTCCAGAGGCACCAGCAGCTTCAAGTAAGGCCCCAAAAGCCAAAGATCCAAACAAATGCAAAGATTAAAAAGAGCCGCAACTTGCCTATCTCTTTTTCATTATTTGGAGCAATTTCCCAACACACAAAATGGAAACCAGAACCACAAGGGCAACAGATTTGCTGCAAAATGCACCACCTTCTAAAAAGAACTTAAAAACCATGAAGTTTACCAAAGGGTTAATTATGCCCTTGTTATTTCTTAAGATTGTCCAATCCTTAGTACCACACATCACACGCTAACGTCTTGTCCCTTCCAGATGATTCCCCACCAATGGGAGACAAGTCACGTCCACTACTATAAAGCTCGCTGTGGGTGAGAAGTGTGAGTGAGAAGTTCTAACTATTGCATGGTCCAGAGAGTTGTGCAGTGCTAAGGCCTAAAGGTGGGATTACTACCTTCTAGGGAAAACCCTTTCTTACGTCAGGGGTGACGATCCTTACTAGTCAGGATGTTCCAGAGAAGTTGTGGGTTTGTCTGCAGTGGAGCAAAGTGCGACTAAGCCGAAGCGCTCCATTGATCTTTGCTCAACCATCTTCGGGAAACTTGAGTGGCTAGCTTTTCGCGGTTGTGCAAGTCAACCTTCTCAAGTTGCCGGCCTTCACCTTAACCTAACCTACTATGTAAACCAAGTGCCCAGTCTAAGCCCTCTATGTTGTCCATCAGGAAAAAGGACTATTGTTGTGTTTGCGCCTTATCTGCCAAAGCACTATTTTTGTGTACTGCACTTAAAAGTTGGTCAGTAAAGCTGTTGACTTGTTTAAGACCTTAGACTTGGTTATTCGGTACGGTGGTATACATCTCAGGGGAGGGGTGGGGGGTGTCACCTGGGCACTGGAGTGGTATTAGACCCACTTCGGACACTGATGGTACAGCCAAACACAGAAAGAGAGAATACCCCAAATGTACAGAGAAGTGTAGGTGCAGATGCTTAAAGAGCAGACCAGAGTCCTGTGCGTTTTGGTAAAAAAATAGAATACTTTACTAGATAGTAACTAGCAAATAGTACACATAATTCAACAATACAAATCTTTACAGAGAACTTAGGTGCTGAGAGTTGAGATAGAACTGGTGCTTTGTAGTAGAGAGAGAGGAGAGGAGTTGCCAGAGGAGCCCTGCCCAATGTAGTAAGTGTGCTCTTCCGGATCAGGTGAAGTAGAAGAGGTGAAAGAGAATACTCGTAATCACGGATGACTTGCTGTCTCTAACCGCCTTATTCCCCTAGTGGCAGGATACCCGTCCTAGGTGGGTAGTAGGAGCCCCAGTCGTTGGTTATCTGGGTGTAGAAGACTTCTAGGATTACCCAGTTGTCCTACACTGCACAGTAGAATACGAAGACCTTTCTTTACTGTAGCTTTGTCCCACTGGGGTCAATTCCTATTGCTTCAGGTAACTGCCCTGCACCCTTTAGAGAGGTTCCTGGTGTTGGCAAGGTGTTTCCTGTTTGGTTTCTCTCCCCTTTTTGTAGAACTTAGCAATGCATAGCTGTCTTAGGGTTCAGTAGGAGAACTTTATAATTGAGCTGACTCTCACACATCCATCTGCTTGGACCTCCAGCCACTAACTCCTTTAACTTCCTCCCACTAGAAAACTAACTCTTCCTACAGGGGCTGTGTTAACCCTCCTGTGAGTGGTGGGGCTGAATGTGTGTGTGTGTGTGTGTGTGTGTGTGTGTGTGTGTGTGTGTGAGAGAAAGAGAGTGAAGACCGGATAGAACAGAGAAAAACTCGCACCTGTGACTGGTCAACACATAACATGTGATACCAAACAATTAACCCTTCTACTCCTTCAGCTGTGCATAGTATAAGATAGTAGTGACACCCAGTAAGAAAAAACAACAGCACACCATCTTCCACTTGTGTGAACCCGATGTAGTGACTTATTAAGGTGCCAAGCAGGGTCGGGATAGGGAGTTTTGGTGCCCTCGGCAGAGAAGACAAATACCCCCCCCCCCCCAGTGTATAACCCCCACATACAGTATAGCATCCTGGCTGCCCCCACATAGTGTATAGCAGGGGGGCAGTTTACCATCCCTCAGAGTGGTGGAGGATCGAACTATATACTGCTGCTATATCTGGTCCGCGGGGAACTGTTGCCGCTGGAGGATGACACTGTCTCTGCCCATGAGGAGGACGTGGAGTGGAGGATCATACTGCTCATCTGTCTCTGGTCTGGGGGAGGAGCATTGGGGGCGGCTTAGGATGATGGAGTTGTAGTTCTATCACAGCCATACAGGAGCATGCTGGGAGTTGTTAATTCTCTACCACAGCCACACAGGAGCATGCTGGGAGCTGTAGTTCTACCACAGCCACACATGATCATGCTGGGAGTTGTTGTTATACCACAGCCACAAAGGAGAATGATGGGAGTTGTAGTTCTACCATAGCCACACAGGAGCATGCTGGGAGCTGCAGTATTACCTCAGCCACATATGAGCAGTAACACACACACTCTCCATTAGCAAACACACACAGAGATACATACATATACTCACCCACACAGCATTAGCAATGGAGGATGACACTGTCAGTGGAGGATCAGACGACTTTGTCAGGAGGGGGGGCGGAGGTTGTCTCTGCACTTCTCCCCTCTGCTGATTGGCTCCGGATGTCATGTGACATTGGTCAGATGCTTTTCTTCAACTCTGGAGGCAAGCAGAAGAGGAGGAGAGCTGGTCCTACCACTGCGGGGCAGAGCGGGGAAGGGATGCTGAGCGGGTGAGGTTGGGTGGGGGGATTTTTACTTAAGTATACATTGCGCCCCCTGTAACTCAGCATGAGATGGAGCCCTAGGCCATCGCCTATCCAGGCCCTACCAACTACCCTACTCCCATCGCCTACCCAGGCCCTACCAACTACCCTACTCCCATCGCCTACCCAGGCCCTACCAACTACCCTACTCCCATCGCCTACCCTGGCCCTACCCTACTCCCATCACCTACCCTGACCCTACCCCCTACCCTACTCCCATCACCTACCCTGACCCTACCCCCTACCCTACTCCCATCGCTTACCCTGACCCTACCCCCTACCCTACTCCCATCACCTACCCTGACCCTACCCCCTACCCTACTCCCATCGCCTACCCTGGCCCTACCCCCTACCCTACCCCCATCGCCTACCCTGGCCTACCTCTGTGCTGGACCTGGTGCCAAGGGACAGCACCCTGTGCTGGGACACCACTACTGCACCTACACTTGTTCTAGCTTTACCAAGCCTAGTGTCAGTATACCCGGGGATGGGCATACCACTCCTGGCTACCATAACAAGTGGCTTGTCGGTGCATCTAACTCCTAGAGACCCTGGGTTACTGAAAATACACAGCTGAGCTGTCTCTTGTCACACTGGCTCTGTAGCTGCTGTCCAGAGAAACTCTCCAACATGGCATGTAGGCCACGACCTCCCATGGAAGAAGAACCTCCAGCTCACTGCCAAACCACCGGTACATATATCCCTGGTCAGACACCCCATACACACCCTGTGGGATGGCCCCAAGTTCCTCCCCCATGGGCAAAACCCACACAATCCTAATAGGGGGTCATGTAAGGATCCGGTCCAGTTTTTATTTTTGGTCTGTTTGTGGGCATTTCTGCCTCTTTGCAAGATGGCCGCTGCAGCTTAAGTGGCCATCTTACCTGCTCTCTGAGGCTATAGTAATGTGTGCACCTGTGCACCTCCCTGCCTGACTATTCAGTGAGAACCTAGCTAAGCAGACTCTCCTGTTGGTTGCATATCCCTGCGGTCCTCTTATCCCAGAGTCCTGCAAAATGACCTCCGGCTTAAAGTGAATGTACCACCAGGCCCAGGCTGTAGCACTGGAGGCGGCCGACCCACCCTTAGTGGGAGGAAACCCCAGCCCCTCTATGATAGGGTTCTATTGATTCTAATGGAGTCTGGGGTTTCTTCCCACTGGGGGTGGGTCGGCCCGTCTCCAGTGCTTCCGCCTGGGCCTGGTGGTGCAGTCACTTTAACTCCTGCTGCCCATGGTGGTCACCCTGCTGATTAAACTCCTCAGCAAGCGCAAACTCACCTCCCCAGGACCCGCTCCTGCTGTGTGCTATCTTCCCACAGATCAGTTTGTGGCACAGCCGCTCACCACCTCCAGCTCTGCTGTACCACTCACTGCCCACCTGCCGATGCCATCCAGCACTGCTGCAACTAAACGTGAGTCTGCATATACTTACTGTGACTGTTATGCGCTGCGTAGCGGCCATCGGCTTCCACTAAGTATCCACACAAAGTGTAACAGGTCATAACTTTGCAACACTGGGCCCCCAGAACATTTTGAGATCAAACATGGCTTCTCTACCCAGCTTCCACTACTGGTTCCATGTATCTCCCCACCCCTGGGTCGTAGAGAGCAGTGAGACGCAGGCACGCGTTTGGCTTGGTCCAGTGATCAAAAAAATATAACTGTTATGTGGCCAGGACGCCCGGTAAGGGTATGTTCACACTGAGTAAATCAGGCTGAATTGACAAGTCCCTTTTTTGAGCAGTGGAGGAGCATGCGTTCACCCATTGACAGGCTATGACACACTAAGACAGGCAGGGTTCCACTTGGTTTACTCAGTGTGAACGTACCCTAACTCCATAAGTTGTTGTGGAATTACGGCTCCTGATCATCTACATGTGAGGTGTCCCTACACGGGTGTTGCTACTGGTTACACCCTTCACAAAAGTCTGTACTTAAAGTGACTGTACCACCAGGCCCAGGCTTTTGCTCCCACTGGGGGTGGGTTGGCCCGCCTCCAGTGATTCAGCCCAGGCCTGATGGTACATTCCCTTTAAAAGTGTAAGTAGTAATGTAGCAGTTTTACCACTAGATGTCGTTGTTACAAGTATTTGTGTCCAGATATTGCACAGCTGTAGGTGCTAAAGGGTTATTGTTTTTCCTATGTACCACATGGATCTGTACACCAATGAGAGTTCTTTCTTCTTCTAACCTATCACCTTTCTCTTTACATCTTACACACACACTCCTCACCCACTCACAGCACAGTTTATGCATGCTGTAGGAAGGAAGTCACATGGGTAGAGGAAGTGTGTGGTCTTCTTGCCTTGGATTCTGTAGAGGAAAGACGCAGGCTAGAGCGCTCCCTACAGCAGTCAAGTTGGGCCCTGGCTCCTGCCAGGTCCCCAGTCCGTGGTGTGTAGTCTAGGCATTAAGCAGAGCACATGTATATGTGAAACTTAAACCCAGTTTCCCCTCAAGCAACCTTATTCCACACTAGGCAGTGTTAAGTAACTATTAGAGAAGACAAGTCAGGGATCATCCCAACCCACGCCGTGGACATCGTAACTTATATGGATAGAGCAAAGTTGCTAGAAGCCTATGCACTCTATCTCTCAGCGCGGATGTAATCAGAGAACTTTGACCCCTCTGCTCATCCCAGGTAACAAGGTCTGGGGCTTGTCACCCTCTAGAATGGGTCACCTGACACTAATGGGCAATAGGTAGTGCAAAGACCAAGGAGTCAAAACATAGGCACAAGTATTCTCTCTCTACTCTCAAGGATTCTACTTATTCTACTTTTAACGTTCCGGCAAAGCACAGTACTACTTGGGTTGGGACTCTCTTGACATCGTCCTCTCTACTTCTCTGAACACGGCTGTGTCATCTTTTAACCCTCTGTACAGATCTGGAATCTAAAGTATAAAGTAACGTGTCAAGGCGAAAGTGTATTGTAAATTCTCTGTATACAGTGTCTTCAAAGTAAACAAGAGTATATTTATTTTAATGGGACTCTGTGGTTCTTCACCGAGCACCGACACAGGTCACTGTCCATAGCAGAAAAGGTATAGCCAGCCCACTGGCAAGTGCCCGGTCGTGCCTCCCAGCGGGGCATCACCACACACGTATTCTCTGACCCAGCACAATGTGGTTCAGTCCCACAGCGGGGGACGGAGCCTGTTAGACTATGAGGGGATTTCACACTTAGGGGCTGTGAGCTGGGCCCCCTGTGGAGCAAAGAGGACGGCTAACAGATCCCGTATCTCAAATCTGTACTTATTAATCCACTTCCGTAAATCCTTGGTACCGTTTGATTGTTGACAGTAAATTCGTCCCAGTCGTGTGACTCAAAATCAACCTGGTGCCTTGGATGGGGTTAAAAAAACGTTTTTATTCATGAGCAGCCGTGTCAATGAGGCGGGGCCTAGGGGGTGCCTGTGTGGAGACCCCCGGCGCAAAGGTGGTTAGGTGTGACACCAATCTTGTGGTGGTTGGCTAAGATATAGCCTTGCCCGTTGGTGTTATGTCGTGATGCCGATGCCGGTTGGGCACACAGGTATGCTGGCACACCTGCTTTTATTGAGTGGGCTGACTATACCCTTTCCCCTGTGGACAGTGACCTGCTGGGTTGTTAAGGGGTCCCTTGGGCATTTGTCACGGTGGTGATGCTTAGTGAGGAATCACAGAGTCTCTTTAGTATAAATATAATCTTCTGTACTGTAGATAATACAGCTTTGCCTTGATACAATACTTAACACTTGATAAGTTGCTTAACCCTTTAAGGACATGGCCCATTTTCGTTTTTACGTTTTCGGTTTTTCCTCCTTGTGTTTAAAAGGTCATAGCACTTGCATTTTTCCACCTAGAAACCCACATGACCCCTTATTTTTTGCGTCACTAATTGTACTTTGCAATTACAGGCTGAATTTTTGCATAAAGTACACTGCGAAACCAGAAAAAAATTCGAAGTGTGGTGAAATTGAAAAAAAAAACGCATTTCTTTTATTTGGGGGAAATGTGTTTTTACGCCATTCACCCTGGGGTAAAACTGACTTGTTATACATGTTCCTCAAGTCGTTACGATTAAAACGATATATAACATGTATAACTTATATTGTATCTGATGGCCTGTAAAAAATTCAAACCGTTGTTAACCAATATACGTTCCTTAAAATCGCTCCATTCCCAGGGTTATAGCACTTTTATCCTTTGGTCTATGGGGCTGTGTAAGGTGTCATTTTTTGCGCCATGATGTGTTCTTTCTATCGGTACCTTGATTGCGCATATACGTCTTTTTGATCGCTTTTTATTACATTTTTTCTGGATTTGATGCGACCAAAAATGCGCAATTTTGCACTTTGGGATTTTTTTGCGCTGACGCCGTTTACCGTACGAGATCAGGAATGTGATTAATTAATAGTTCGGGCGATTACGCACGCGGCGATAGCAAACATGTTTATTTATTTATTTATTTGTTTACTTTTATTTAAAACCTGGGAAAAGGGGGGTGATTCAGACTTTTATTAGGGGAGGGGGCTTTTTACTATAAACAACACTTTTTTTTTTTTTTTTTTACACATATACTAGAAGCCCCCCTGGGGTTAGGGTTATTCCCCCCCTGGGGTTAGGGTTATTCCCCCCCTGGGGTTAGGGTTATTCCCCCCCCTGGGGTTAGGGTTATTCCCCCTGGGGGACTTCTAGTATATACACTTGGATCTCTCATTGAGATCTCTGCAGCATAGATATGCTGCAGAGATCCATGAGATCGGCACTCGTTTGCTTTCGGCTGCTGCAGCTGGAAACAAACGAGTGCCGAGCCGAGGACGGCGCCATCTTGGACGCGTCCCCGGCCGGCATCAGTAACGGAGATCGCTCCTCCGGGACAAGGTCCCGGAGGAGCGATCTCCCCCACTAGACACCAGGGAAACGTTGCCTCCGGTAATCGGAGGCAGCTGTCAACTTTGACAGCTGCCTCCGATTAGCTAATTAGCGGGCACGGCGATCAGACCGTGCCCGCTAATAGCGGCGGTCCCGGGCTACACGCGGCACCCGGGATCGCGGCACTTCAAAGCGGGGCCGCCGCGCGGCCCCGCTTTGAAGTGCAAGTGAGGACATAGGACGTACCGGTACGTCCTATGTCCTTAAGAGGTTAATACTTCAGAGTTCAGATCGGTACTGAGAATAGAAGGAGTAGTACAGCCGTGCTGACTGAGTTGCGTGATGAGAGGTAGACAAAAGGATCAGAAGAGCAGAGAGGAGGATGTCGAGAGCATGTGTATGTATATATGTACTGTGTGTATACTATGTGTATGTATATATGTACTGTGTGTATACTATGTGTATGTATATATGTACTGTGTGTATACTATGTGTATGTATATATGTACCATGTGTATGTATATATGTACTGTGTGTATACTATGTGTATGTATATATGTACTGTGTGTATACTATGTGTATGTATATATGTACTGTGTGTATACTATGCGTATGTATATATGTACTGTGTGTATACTATGCGTATGTATATATGTACTATGTGTATACTATGTGTATGTATATATGTACTATGTGTATACTATGTGTATGTATATATGTACTGTGTGTATACTATGTGTATGTATATATGTACTGTGTGTATACTATGTGTATGTATATATGTACTGTGTGTATACTATGTGTATGTATATATGTACTGTGTGTATACTATGTGTATGTATATATGTACTATGTGTATGTATATATGTACTATGTGTATACTGTGTATGTATATATGTACTATGTGTATATTATGTGTATATATATATGTACTATGTGTATACTATGTGTATGTATATATGTACTATGTGTATACTATGTGTATGTATATATGTACTATGTGTATACTATGTGTATGTATATATGTACTATGTGTATACTATGTGTATGTATATATGTACTATGTGTATACTATGTGTATGTATATATGTACTGTGTGTATACTATGTGTATGTATATATGTACTGTGTGTATACTATGTGTATGTATATATGTACTGTGTGTATACTATGTGTATGTATATATGTACTGTGTGTATACTATGTGTATGTATATATGTACTATGTGTATGTATATATGTACTATGTGTATACTGTGTATGTATATATGTACTATGTGTATATTATGTGTATATATATATATGTACTATGTGTATACTATGTGTATGTATATATGTACTATGTGTATACTATGTGTATGTATATATGTACTGTGTGTATACTATGTGTATGTATATATGTACTGTGTGTATACTATGCAGGGCCGCCATCAGGAATTTCGGGGCCCCATACAACCAAAGTGTCTGGGCCCCCCACATTAATAAAAAAAAAATAGTGTGTTCGCCCCACGCCTTGCTGGGAGGTATAATTTGATTCCGATCAATTCTAGAGAACTGGCTCATATACCCCATTTTCCCAGTGGCTTAAAATGTAACCTCTGTTATACAGTTATAAAATTGTAGAAACTAAATGTGAACAAGGTGCAATTTAAATGTCCCCATACAGACACTTCCTTGTATAGCTGCCTCTTGTGCTCTGTATGCAGTGCATTATATTCACCCCTGCAACGTACAATTTATAGCGTGTCTACAAGCCCAGCGGGGCTCATTATGATGGAGACTAAAACTTATACAAGAGTGGGGTAGGGGTTCCCCTGTATTCAGAATGCTGTTGAGTACTAGGCAATGCCCCCTTTGGGGTTATTGAATTTCGAGGGTCTGGGGGGCTGTTTGATTTGTATATGTTCACCAATAATAGTGCCCCCATACACTAATAATGCCCCCAGAGGTGCCCCCATATACTAATAATGCCCCCAGAGGTGCCCCCATACACTAATAATGCCCCCAGAGGTGCCCCCATGAGCTAATAATGCCCCCAGAGGTGCCCCCATATACTAATAATGCCCCCAGAGGTGCCCCCATATACTAATAATGCCCCCAGAGGTGCCCCCCATGAACTAATAATGCCCCCAGAGGTGCCCCCCATGAACTAATAATGCCCCCAGAGGTGCCCCCATATACTAATAATGCCCCCAGAGGTGCCCCCATATACTAATAATGCCCCCAGAGGTGCCCCCCAAGAACTAATAATGCCCCCGGAGGTGCCCCCATATACTAATAATGCCCCCGGAGGTGCCCCCATGAACTAATAATGCCCCCAGAGGTGCCCCCATACACTAATAATGCCCCCAGAGGTGCCCCCATACACTAATAATGCCCCCAGAGGTGCCCCCATACACTAATAATGCCCCCAGAGGTGCCCCCATATACTAATAATGCCCCCAGAGGTGCCCCCATACACTAATAATGCCCCCAGAGGTGCCCCCATATACTAACAATGCCCCCAGGGTTGCCCCCATACACTAATAATGCCCCCAGAGGTGCCCCCATGAGATGATAATGCCCCCAGAGGTGCCCCCATGAGCTAATAATGCCCCCAGAGGTGCCCCCATATACTAATAATGCCCCCAGAGGTGCCCCCATATACTAATAATGCCCCCAGAGGTGCCCCCATATAGTAATAATGCCCCAGAGGTGCCCCCCATGAACTAATAATGCCCCCAGAGGTGCCCCCATATACTAATAATGCCCCCAGAGGTGCCCCCCCATGAACTAATAATGCCCCCAGAGGTGCCCCCATATACTAATAATGCCCCCGGAGGTGCCCCCATATACTAATAATGCCCCCGGAGGTGCCCCCATATACTAATAATGCCCCCGGAGGTGCCCCCATGAACTAATAATGCCCCTAGAGGTGCCCCCATACACTAATAATGCCCCCAGAGGTGCCCCCATACACTAATAATGCCCCCAGAGGTGCCCCCATATACTAATAATGCCCCCAGAGGTGCCCCCATATACTAATAATGCCCCCAGAGGTGCCCCCATATACTAATAATGCCCCCAGAGGTGCCCCCATTCACTAATAATGCCCCCAGTGGTGCCCCCATGAGATAATAATGCCTCCAGAGGTGCACCCATGAGCTAATAATGCCCCCAGAGGTGCCCCCATATACTAATAATGCCCCCAGAGGTGCCCCCATATACTAATAATGCCCCCAGAGGTGCCCCCATACACTAATAATGCCCCCAGAGGTGCCCCCATATACTAATAATGCCCCCAGAGGTGCCCCCATATACTAATAATGCCCCCAGAGGTGCCCCCATATACTAATAATGCCCCCAGAGGTGCCCCCCATGAACTAATAATGCCCCCATATGCTAATAATGCCCCCAGAGGTGCCCCCATACACTAATAATGCCCCCAGAGGTGCCCCCATATACTAATAATGCCCCCAGAGGTGCCCCCCATGAACTAATAATGCCCCCAGAGGTGCCCCCATATACTAATAATGCCCCCAGAGGTGCCCCCATATACTAATAATGCCCCCAGAGGTGCCCCCCATGAACTAATCATGCCCCCATATGCTAATAATGCCCCCAGAGGTGCCCCCATACACTAATAATGCCCCCAGAGGTGCCCCCATATACTAATAATGCCCCCAGAGGTGCCCCCCATGAACTAATAATGCCCCCAGAGGTGCCCCCATACACTAATAATGCCCCCAGAGGTGCCCCCCTTGAACTAATAATGCCCCCAGAGGTGCCCCCCATATACTAATAATGCCCCCAGAGGTGCCCCCCTTGAACTAATAATGCCCCCAGAGGTGCCCCTAAAAAAACAAACATCCTACTCACCTAATCCGCGCTGTGCAGGCAGCAGCTCTTCCTCCTCTTCGGGCTCCATCTTGCGAGCCGCAGGGACGGGACTTCCGGCAGGCGTGATGACGTCACATGATCACGCCTGCCGGAGAGGTCACGGCCCGGCCTCCCATAGGCTGCTGGTATGAAGTGCCGGCAGCCAGGCCTGTATTTAGAGTTTATGCTGCCCTAGGCACTTTGCACGCTGAGGCGCCCCCCCCCCCATTACTGTACATGCATGGTATATACCCTGGCACTTGGGTGTCGCTCTGCTTGATGCCCGCTGTTCTCATCAAACAAATGTGATGGAGGAAGGAAGGAGGGCGGGGACGTCTTAGTTTGGGGACCGCTTCTGTCCAGTGTCGGACTGGGGTACCTGGGGCCCACCAATATAGAACCAGTGAGACACGACATGCTGACCCGCTCCTTTCCTGAATTCATCTGTATTTGTGACAAATCCCTACATTTATACAGCTCTCAGGGTATGCTGGGAGTTGTAGTCTCTGAGAGGACAACCCTGTAATAAATCACTGTGTGCTGAGGCTCCTGGTGGCTGCAATCTGTGGGTGACAACCATCAGCCCTGAAGGTCCAGCAATACATCTGTCTACACTGTACTACAACTCCCAGCATACTCTGAGGGCTGCAGACTGTCAGTACATGCTGGGAGTTGTAGTGCCTGCAGCTGTTGTAGTTGGGTCCTATACACTGAATGCTTTGTGGCATATAAGTATACATAGATCTGTGGGGGCTCAGTGCAGGGAAGTGACCCCAGAACAGCACTAATAGGGGATAGAACAAAACATCTCCCCCTATCCCTATTAGTGCTGTTCTGGGGTCACGTCCCTGCACTGAGCCCCCACAGATCTATGTATACTTATATGCCACAAAGCATCCAGTGTATAATGCACCTAGGACCCAACTACAGCAGCTGCAGGCACTACAACTCCCAGCATTTACTGACAGTCTGCAGCCCTCAGCATATGCTGGGAGTTGTAGTGCCTGCGGCTGTTGTAGTTGGGTCCTAGTTTAAAAGTTTGCGCTAGTGTACTGTAGTGACCGCGGGGCTGTGTCAGTACACTACTGCAAACAATACACTGACCCATTTAGACCCCAATGGTACACAGGCTCTGCACACTATAGAAGTGATTACAGTGCAGTTACTAATGACTCACCGGTGACGTCTTCTCCGATTGCCGTCGCTTCTTGCTTTCTTCTCCATCTGGCGCAGCAATCAAGAAGACTTCTCCGACCACAACAAGCAGGCAGCTGGGGGTGACTGGGGAAGGGAGGCAGCTGGGTGTGCCAGGGGAAGCCACTGGGGTGAAGGGGAGAAGCTGGGGTGACAGGGGGAAGGAGAGCAGCTGGGGTGACGGGGAGGGGGAGCAGCTAGGGGTGGCAGGGGGAGAATCTGGGGAGGCAGAGGGAGCAGCTGGGGGCAGGGGGAGTAGATGGGGGCAGGAGGAGGAGCAGATGGGGGGCAGGGGGAGCAGCTGGGGTGAGAGGGGCAGGGGTAGTAGATGGGGGCAGGGGGAGCAGCTGGGGTGAGAGGGGCAGGGGGAGCAGCTGGGGGGCAGAGGGAGCAATGTGGGGCAGAGGGATCAGCTCGGGGGCAGCAGCTGGAGTGGCAGGGGGAGTAGATGGGGGGCAGGAGGAGCAGCTGGGGTGGCAGGCAGGGGGAGCAGATAGGGGGCAGCTAGGGTGGCAGGGAGAAGATTGGGCAGCTGGGGTGGCAGAGGGAGAAGATGGGGGACAGGCGGAGGAGCAGATGGGGCAGGGGGAGAAGATGGGGGGCAGGAGGAGCAGCTGGGGGGCAGGGAGAGCAGCTGGAGGTGCTGGTGGAGAGGCTAGGGGGTGCAGGAGGAGAGGCTGGGGGGTGCTGACAGAGAGGCTGGGGGGGTGCTGACGGAAAGGCTGGGGGAGAGGCTGGGGGTGCAGGAGGGTAGGCTAGGGGGAGAGGTTGTGGGGTGCAGGAGGAGAGGCTTTGGGGTGCAGGAGGAGAGGCTGTGGGGTGCAGGAGGAGAGGCTGTGGGGTGCAGGAGGAGAGGCTGGAGGAGAGGCTGGGGGTGCAGGAGAAGAGGCTGGGGGGTGCAGGAGAAGAGGCTGTGGGAGAGGCTGTGGGGTGCAGGAGGAGAGGCTGAGGGGTGCAGGAGAAGAGGCTGGGTGAGGCTGTGGGGTGCAGGAGGAGAGGCTGGGGGTGCAGGAGAAGAGGCTGGGGGAGAGGCTGTGGGGTGCAGGAGGAGAGGCTGGGGGTGCAGGAGGAGAGGCTGGGGGGTGCAGGAGGAGAGGCTGGGGGAGAGGCTGGGGGGTGCAGGAGGAGAGGCTGGGGGTTGCAGGAGGAGAGGCTGGGGGGTGCAGGAGGAGAGGCTGGGGGGTGCAGGAGGAGAGGCAAGGGGGGGGTACAAGAGGAGAGGCTGGAGGGGGGGTACAAGAGGAGAGGCTGGAGGGGGGTACAGGAGGAGAGGCTGGAGGGGGGGTACAGGAGGAGAGGCTGGAGGGGGGGTACAGGAGGAGAGGCTGGAGGGGGGGCACAGGAGGAGAGGCTGGAGGGGGGGTACAGGAGGAGAGGCTGGAAGGGGGTGCAGGAGGAGAGGCTGGAAGGGGGTGCAGGAGGAGAGGCTGGAGGGGGGGTACAGGAGGAGAGGCTGGAGGGGGGGTACAGGAGGAGAGGCTGGAAGGGGGTGCAGGAGGAGAGGCTGGAGGGGGGGTACAGGAGGAGAGGCTGGAGGGGGGGTACAGGAGGAGAGGCTGGAAGGGGGTGCAGGAGGAGAGGCTGGAGGGGGGGTACAGGAGGGGGGGTACAGGAGGAGAGGCTGGAGGGGGGGGTACAGGAGGAGAGGCTGGAAGGGGGTACAGGAGGAGAGGCTGGAGGGGGGGTACAGGAGGGGGGGTACAGGAGGAGAGGCTGGAGGGGGGGGTACAGGAGGAGAGGCTGGAAGGGGGTACAGGAGGAGAGGCTGGAGGGGGGGGGGTACAGGAAGAGAGGCTGGGGGAAGAGGGAGCGGCCGGGGGAGCAGAGGGAGCAGAGGCAGGTGAGGCAGGTGAGGCAGGTGAGGCAGGTGAGGCAGGTCCCCCCTTCCCATGCAGCTTTGGTCCGGTGAGCTTCCGGCACACGCTGCCTCTATCACTGTCCGGAAGCTCACAGCTGCAGCCCCGCGGTCCAGGAACTTCTCTCCTGCTCGGCGCGATGACGTCACGTGCGCCGCTGCCGAGCAGGAGAGAAGGACCGCAGGGCTGCAGCTGTGAGCTTCCGGACAGTGATAGAGGCAGCGTGTGCCGGAAGCTCACCGGACCGAAGCGGCACAACCCCCCCCCCCCCAGGTGGCAAGGGGGGCCCGGGGACACGTCCCGTATCATCAGCGGAATGACGTCCAGGAGGATCGATCGGCTGGGGCCCCCGAGGGTCTCTGAACTATAAATCACCATGGCTGTTGTCAATCTGTCTGGAGGGGTGAAGGGCAGCTGCTTGTTGGATCTGTTGTCTCCTCATCCCTGACTCTCCATCCCGTCTGCCGGCTCTTACACCACGGCGGCCGGGCCCCCCCCATGTCTCTTAAGGGTCCGGGCCCCATACGGCAGTACCGGTTGTACTGCCCTATCGGCGGCCCTGATACTATGTGTATGTATATATGTACTATGTGTATACTATGTGTATGTATATATGTACTGTGTGTATACTATGTGTATGTATATATGTACTATGTGTATACTATGTGTATGTATATATGTACTATGTGTATACTATGTTTTTTATTTGAATTAAAAAAAATTTCTAGGTGTATTTGTGTTTTCTTTCATTACTTTATAGACTTAGTAGTGGAAGCCGTCTAATAGACGGAATCCATTACTAAGTTGGGGCCTAGTGTTAGCCGGTATAAAATGGGTAACACTAACCCCCCCATTATTACCCCAGTACCCAATGCCACCAGGGGTACTGGGAAGAGCCGGGTGCCAGTGGTCCCGGAGCGTCAAAATTGGCGCTCCTGGACCGGGCGGCAGCAGGCTGGTAAGATTTAGGCTGGGGAGGGCCTAAACCAATGGCTCTTCCCACCCTGGTGTTACCAGGCTGCTGTCGTTTGGTTTTTAACCCGGCTGGTTATTTTTTTTAAATTTAAAAAAAACGCATAGGGTCCCCCCTATTTTTATAACCAGCCGGGTTAAAAACCAAACGACAGCAGCCTGGTAACACCAGGGTGGGAAGAGCCATTGGTTTAGGCCCTCCCCAGCCTAAATCTTACCAGCCTGCTGTCGCCCGGTCCAGGAGCGCCAATTTTGACGCTCCGGGACCACTGGCACCCGGCTCTTCCCAGTACCCCTGGTGGCATTGGGTACTGGGGTAATAATAGGGGGTTAGTGTTAGCCATTTTATACCGGCTAACACTAGGCCCCGACTTAGTAATGGATTCCGTCTATTAGACGGCTTCAACTACTAAGTCTATAAAGTAATGAAAGAAAACACAAATATACCTAGAAATTTTTTTTTATTAAAAAAAAAAAACACCCCCACACCCCTCGTTGACCATTTTATTGAACATTAAACTCTTGCCGGTCATCGACGTAGTCCAAACGAATCCGCAACAGCAAGTAAGGGGTTAACCCCTTGGGAACCAGACTGTAACTCCCATGCCCATGCTGGAGATCACCCAGCTTTCCCAGCATCCTTTAAGGTTAACCCTTCAGGGTAATTTTTTTTTTTTTTTTTTTTTTACTGCCACCCCCACCCCCACCCAGTCTGTCCCCCAAGTAAAAAAAAAAAAAAGTAAAAAACTTTGTATATATATATATATATATATATGTACTATGTGTATACTGTGTGTATGTATATATGTTCTATGTGTATACACTCCACCCAGGATTCCCTCTGACTGCAGTACAACGTAAGTTTTGTACTATTCACGGCCATTGCTGCTAATCGGCAACAACAGACATGATTAATACAAAACTTACGTTGTGTGAACATGGCCTAAAGCAGTATTGTTTGGTCCTCTTGCATAGAAAGATTTTGTGTGTCTGTAGGGGGCTTGTGCTCTTGATCTTTTAAAACCCCAGCAACGGCCCCGCCACCTTCTGATTCAACTTTGACTATATTGTGGTAGAGTATCCGAACTTCTGGGGCCCCCAATTTTAAATTTTGCCCAGGGCCACACCTGGCCTAAAACCGTCCCTGCCTCTACCCCCCTCTCTGCTGCCACCCTTCCTTTCACCCTCCCTCTGCCACCCTCTCCCTGCCGCCACCCTCTCTATTCTCCGCTGCCACCCTCTCCTGCCACCCTTTCCACTCCCCTGCCACCCTCTCCTCTCTCCTGCTTCCCTCTCTTGCCACCCTCTCCTTTTGTCACCCTCTCCCCTCTCCGCTGCCATCTCATCTCTACTCTCACCCTCTCCCCTCCCCTGCCACCCTCTCTTGCCATCCTCCATCCTGCCACCCTCTCCCGCCACCCTCTACTCTCTCTTACCACCCTCTCCTGTTTCCCTCTCTTGCCCCCTCCGTCCTGCCACCCTTTGTCCTGCCATCCTCCGTCCTGCCATCCTCTACCCTGGATTGTTGGATATATAGTGTCCCCTGCCAATACCCTCTGCTTTTATTCTTTCTTTTTCAGGGTAAATGTTTTTTTTTTTTTTTACTGCCACCCCCACCCGGTCTGTCCCCCAAGTAAAAAAAAAGTCAAAAACACACACAGAACGTAAAAACAGTACATAAGGCACCCGCACTAACACTTACATGTAAAAGCATAACACTTAAACTTACACACCCCTCAGCGGATTTCATGCTGCGGATCTAGTGTCAGTGCATCCCTATGAGAATACATACTCGCAGCGGTATGTCAATCATGTCAAGTATGTAAGTTAACCCCCCGGCGGCTGGACCATACATCACCTCCTCTCCACTCCGGCTTGCTTTGGGAGTTCTTGACAGGACATCCCGCTCAACCAATCAGTGGCTGCGGCGGGGCAGCACACAGTGGCTGCGGTGGACAAACAGACGCCGGGGGCCCCGAAGCAAGCCAGAGCGGGGAGGAGGTGATTTATGGTCCAGCCGCCGGGGGGTTAACTTACATACTTGACATCCCGCTGCGAGTATGTACTTTCATAGGGATGCACTGACACTGGATCCGCTGCAGATCCGGTGTGTGTGAAGGCATCAATGGTCCACAGGTTGTTCTCGGCTGAGGAGGCATACGCCTGGATTGCCTCCGATACTCAGAGAACCATTGAGGGAGAAGAGGAAGATTCCTCATTCCTTTTTCCTCATCGTCGTCATCATTTAGTGATGACAAGCCCTCAAGGCGACGCCCCCTCAAGTCACCCCACCTATACCCCAATCCCTGACAAGTACAAGCCACAGATTCCTGAGTTCGTTGGGGTCACTTGTGGGGGGTTTCCAATGTTTTGGCAGCACAGGGGCTCTGCGAACCCGACATGGCCTTCGTCCTCCATTCTGGCCAAATCCAGCTTCCAAAATCCTAATTGCGCTCCTTCACTTTGGAGGCTTTCCGTGCACCGCCTTTGCACTTTGTGTCCACTTGTGGGGTACTCCTATATTTGGGGGAAATTGCTCTACATGATGTCGTTTATTTTTTCTTTTAACCTCTTGTGAACATGAAAAATTAACCAACGTTTTAGTGTAAAAAATTTAATTTTTGATTTTCAAGTCACATGGTTCCACATTTGTGCCTGTCACCAGTGGGGTCCATGTGCTCACTTTACCCCTTGTTATGTTCCCCGAGGGGTGTAGTTTCCTAAATGGTGTCCCTTTAGGGGTGTTTGTTAGGTTTTGGCACCCCAGAGCCTCTGCCAACCAGATGTGGTACTTTGAAGATTGGCCAATTGTAATGGAGACTTCTTTACATCCGAAGCTTGTGGTCAAATAGCGCAACAGGGCCACATATCATACATTTCTATAAACTGCAGAAACGGGGCAATAAAAGTAGTGGTGCTTTTCTCCGGAAATCTCTGGTTTTCTATTATGAAAGATATTCAATCACAATATACATTCTGCAAAGAAATTTAACATTTTCTTACACACTTAGTGTCAGGAACTTACCTTGCCTGGCTGCAGCGGTGTCTCCTACCAGGTCGGCTCCGGCGGTCGGCTCGGGAGACCCGACGGCGTCCCTAGCAACCGGGGATGCCGTGGTCTAACGTGCCGGACGGCCGGCACGCACGCAGCTGCTGTGTCTTGCACTCAGGCTGAGTGACAGGTCGCCCGGCCGCTCAGCCTGGAGTGCACCAGCTGCAGTGAGACTGGACTCAGGAGGCCGGACCAATCAACCTTTGGTCCGGGCTCCTGGTCCAGTATAAAGTCTAAGCATTGCCAATATGAAATCGCTGGCTATTAGGTAACCCCTGGTCCCAGCTCTCCCCTGTCTATTCCTGCGTTTCCCGTCCTAATTCCCTTCTGCTTGCTTACTTGTGTTCCTGACCTCCCGCCTGACCTGTGACTATTCTTTGTGTGCCGATTTTGTACCGCGTTGCCCGTGTGGTTTGACATGGCTTGTTCACTACTCTCTATTGTGTTTTGTCTGTCTGTTGTGTTTTGTGTCCCACGTACTCAGTGCAGGGAACGTCTTTGTGGTTGTCCGCGACCGCCAAGGGTCAACTGAGGCAATTAGGCAGGGACAGTGGGTTCAGATCAGGGCCCACTGTCTGGTTGTGTTTGTCCGTTCCTGACTGTCGTTGCCCATGGACAACAGGACTGCTATGTCAAATATAGTGGACCAAATGCATTGGCTCAACACTATGGTTCAGGAGCTGGCTGTAAGGGTCCAGGACCAAGAGACGACTCCCCGACATCTCACGGTGACCTCCCCAGCACCTCCTGAGCCGCCCGTTCAGCTCCCAGATAAGTTTTCGGGGGACAGGAGGAGGTTCCGTACCCCGTTCATCGGGAGACGAGTCTCAGAAGGTCGGCATCATTAAATCCCTCCTCCAAGGGCCACCGCAAGAGTGGGCATTCTCCCTGCCCCCTGACTCCCCTGACCTGCAGACTGCTGACCAATTTTTTACGGCATTAGGGTTACTTTATGACGACCCGGACAGTGCAGCCAATGCCGAGCAGCAGTTGACTGGGTTGAGACAGGGCCGACGTCCAGTGGAAGAATACTGTTCGGAGTTTAGACAGTGGAGCGGTCTTTCCACGTGGAACGACTTGGCCCTCCGATTCCAGTTTCGGGTAGGTTTTAGTGACCGGCTGAAGGATATGTTGGTGGCATACCCCCCTCCTGACTCAATAGAAGAAAGCATGACTTTGGCTATTCGGGTGGATCGGAGACTTAGGGACCGACAAAGAGAGAGAGGTACCCCCGACTTCCCTAAAAACCCTGTCTCACCGCTTACTAACCCTAAGCCTTCCCTTCCTGTCTTGTCTGCACCTGAAGAACCCATGCAGGTAGATACTACCGATGCTAAAACTCGAAGAGCCCATCGCATACAGAATAATCTGTGTTTCTACTGCGGGAAGACTGGACACCAGATCCGACAATGTCCTTCTAGGCTGAGGTCATTGCCGGAAAACTCCAGTGCCTGAGAGATTATCGAGGGGGTCTCTCAGGCGCACAGGTACCCTCCAAAAATAAGCTACTGTTACCTATTTCTCTGTCTGTGGGAGGTAAAAGTATCAATGGGTACGCCCAGATTGATTCTGGATCCTCCGCAAATTTTATTAATCCTGTGTTCTTTTCTGGTTTGGAGGTATGTCCCCTGCTGCTCCAGCATCCTGATAATGTCACTGTCCCTTTGCCCAGGAGGACGTACGATATGTGACCCCATGCCTGGAAGTTAAGGTGGGGTCGGTCCATGTTGAAAGTCTTGATTTTCTTCTTATTCATAATTTGTCATCGGATGTAATTCTGGGGTTATCATGGTTGGAGACACATAACCCAGTTTTTGATTGGTCAAGCAGAGAACTGGTCCGGTGGGGGCCTGGATGTGATTCTCATTGTATTGCTGTGTCTCTCTCAGGATGCTCTCCTGAGAAAGGAGAAGGTAGAGGTGTTGCCACCCCACAGACCGTATGACTGCGCCATAGATTTAGTTCCCGGTGTCAAATACCCGCGAGGTCGCATTTTTAACTTGTCCTGCCCTGAGAGGGAAGCTATGCGGGAATATATTAAAGACAGTCTACGTAAGGGTCATATCCGTCCCTCCTCTTCCCCCATGGGGGCAGGGTTCTTTTTTGTGGGTAAAAAAGACGGGGGTCTCCGGCCTTGTATTGACTATCGGGAACTAAATAAAATCACTGTTAAGAATCAACATCCGCTGCCCCTAATCCCCGATTTGTTCAATCAGATTGTGGGTGCTAAATGGTTTTCGAAGATCGACCTGCGGGGGGCATATAATTTGATTCACATCAGGGAAGGTGATGAATGGAAGACCGCATTTAACACCCCAGAGGGTCACTTCGAATATCTCGTCATGCCCTTTGGGTTGTGTAATGCCCCAGCGGTCTTTCAACACTTTGTTAACAACATTTTTCGGGAACACCTTGGTCGTTTCCTTGTTGTATATCTTGATGATATTCTGGTGTTTTCCTCAGACTGGGCGACTCATTTGCAGCATGTTCGTATGGTAATGGAGCTTCTGAGACATAATAATCTTTGTGCCAAGTTGTCAAAGTGCCAGTTCGGTATTCAAAAGGTCTCCTTTTTGGGTTATAATATTACCCCTGATTCGTTTAGTATGGATCCCATCAAAGTAGCAGCCATTGAGAATTGGGAGCGACCTAGCAACCTGAAGGCCTTACAAAGGTTTTTAGGTTTTGCCAATTATTATAGAAAATTCATCAAGGGTTTTTCTATCATAGCCAAACCTTTTACAGATTTGATAAAAAAGGGGGCGGATCTGGTACATTGGTCCACAGAGGCTATCAAGGCCTTCGACACACTTCGGCACTGCTTCTCAGAGGCTCCAGTGTTGATTCAGCCAGATTTCGAGCGCCCATTCATTGTTGAAGTGGACGCATCCGAGGTAGGGGTGGGAGCAGTTTTGTCGCAGGGATCGAACACCCTTACCAACCTCCGGCCAGTTGCGTACTTCTCGAGGAAATTCTCGCAAGCAGAACGCAACTATGATATTGGTAATCGGGACTTACTAGCCATTAAGATGGCATTTGATGAGTGAAGGCACGTCTTAGAAGGTGCCAAGCATAAGGTTACTGTACTAACTGACCACAAAAACTTAGTATATCTCGATACTGCCAAGCGTCTTTCTCCACGTCAGGCCCGGTGTGCCTTATTCTTTGCTAGATTCAAGTTTGAGATCACCTATCGACCTGGTTCTCGCAATATCAAGGCTGACGCCCTCTCCCGCAGTTTTGATCTCTAAGACAATTCCGAGAATCAGGTCGATACGATTTTAAGGCCTGGGGTGGTGGTGTCCGTCCTGCAACCAGACCTGGTGACACTAATCGCGCAGTCACAAGACCTAGCCCCCCATACCACACCTGAATCTCTCCTGTTTGTGCCGCCAAATCTTCGTGTTGGAGGTGATCCATAGTTCTGTGCTGGCAGGGCATCCAGGGGTGGCAGGTACCAAGTACTTGCTCTCGCGTCACCTTTGGTGGCCAACCTGGGCTCGTGATGTTAAATCATTTGTTGAAGCCTGTGAAATCTGTGCTAGGTCTAAGGTTCCCCGTAGACCACCGGAGGGTCTATTACATCCCCTGCCGGTTCCTACGAGACCTTGGACGCATTTATCCATGTATTTTAAACCCCTCTGCTGAAGCTATTTTTTCGAAACTGTGCACAGTTTGGGCCCAAGCTCATCAGAGCTTGGTTAAAGCCCAAGAATCCTACTGAAAGTATGCCAACAAAAGACGCATATCTGGCCACCAATATGCAGTAGGTGATAAGGACTGGCTCTCTACCAAGAATCTTAAACTAAGGGTACAATCCGGGAAACTACCACCCAAATATATCGGGCCATATACCATTCTGGAAATCATTAATCCTGTCACTTTCAGACTTAAACTGCCTACATCTTTAAGAATTCATTCTGTGTTTCACAAAGCTCTGTTAAAGAAATATGTGCCGCCGGTGTTTCCATCACTTCCTCCTGCCCCACTTGTCCTCCAGGATGAGTTGGAATATGAGGTGGAGAGAATTCTGGATTCCCGTTGGGTACAGGGATCATTACAGTACTTGGTCCACTGGAAGGGCTTCGGACCAGAGGAGCATACATGGGTAACACTTAGGGACGTGCACGCTCCTCAGTTGCTCCGACGATACCATGCTCAGAACCCGTCTAGGCCCGGTCCAGTGGATAAAGGTCCTGAGGCCCCTCAAAAGAGGGGGGTAATGTCAGGAACTTATCTTACCTGGCTCCAGCGGCATCTACTTCCAGCTCGGAGACATCACGGAGACCCGACGGCGTCCCTAGCAACCGGGGATGTCGTGGTCTCACGTGACTATCAGCCAGCCGGCCGGCACGCAGCTGCTGTGTCTTGCACTCAGGCTGAGTGACAGGTCGCCCGGCCGTTCAGCCTGGAGTGCACCAGCTGCAGTGAGACTGGACTCAGGAGGCCGGGCCAATTAGCCTTTGGTCCGGGCTCCTGGTCCAGTATAAAGTCTAAGCATTGCCAATATGAAATCGCTGGCTATTAGGTAACCCCCGGTTCCCGCTCTCCCCTGTCTATTCCTGCGTTTCCCGTCCTAATTCCCTTCTGCTTGCTTACTCGTGTTCCTGACCTCCCGCCTGACCTGTGACTATTCTTTGTGTGCCGATTTTGTACCGCGTTGCCCGTGTGGTTTGACCTGGCTTGTTCACTACTCTCTATTGTGTTTTGTCCGTCTGTCGTGTTTTGTGTCCCACGTACTCAGTGCAGGGAATGTCTTTGTGGTTGTCAGCGACCGCCTAGGGTCGACTAAGGCAATTAGGTAGGGACAGTGGGTGGGTTCAGATCAGGGCCCACTGTCTGGTTGTGTTTGTCCGTTCCTGACACTTAGCTTTTATTTCTGTGACTCACCTAAAGGGTTAAACTTTCTGGAATTGATTTTGAACAGTTTGGGGGGTGCAGTTTCTGAAATGGGGGGCTTTGTGGAGCTTCATAACATACAGTCCCCTCAAATCTCTTTCAAAAGTGAACTGGTCCCTTGCAAAATCTGATTTTGAAATTCTTGCAAAAATTTGGAAAATGCTGCTAGACTTTGAAGCTTTCTATTGTCTTAAAAAATTGCAGGCAAAGTTTAATAAATGCCGCCAACATAAAGTAGACATGCTGCTAATGCTATTTCATATTACATTTATGTGGTATAACTATTTTCCTTGAAAGCAGAGAATTTCAAAGTTAGAAAAACACAATTTTTCTCAGTTTTTCACATTATATTGGGTTTTTTCATAAAGATAGGCTACAAGTATTGACTCAAATTTACCAGAAATATAAAGTATCACATGTCACGAGAAAACAATCTCAGAATCAGGCGGATAAGTAAAAGCATTCCTAAGTTATTAATGTATAAAATGACACGTCATATTCCTGAATTTTGGTCCAGTCCTTAAGGCCATTTTGGGTTCCGTCCTTAAGAGGTTAAAGGGGAACTCCACATAAGGAACACTTGTTTTCTGTTTTAAGTACATTTATAGTTATATAGATGTGTCTATACAATGTATTACCTTATCTGTGCGGTTCTGCCACACTGGTAGCTGATAGAAATCCAGGAAGTGAAGAAAAATGGCCTCTGTGCCAATCCACATTGTCTCCTGCTTCTTCTGCTCTCCCACCTCAGGAGACAAATCATTCATGCCCTTGTATCACATTGTGTGTGTTTGCTGAGCACAGGCTGATGATGCAGACAGGGGGCGGGGTGTGATCTCACAGGAGGCGGGGCTGGATCCTCCAATCCCCTGAGTTATTCACCATCTCTGACCGGTCAGAAGCAGCTGCTGCAACTTCACTGATTGTGCAAAACTCTGCAGTGAAATTGTGAGCTGTGTTCACACATGTTGAGTTTCATTGCAGTACAAAAAGGATGCAGTAACACAAGTAAATTATGCTAAATGGCACAGAGGATCAGAGCCGGCACTGCCATTCCCACCGGGAGAAAAAACGTGGCATAACCAGTATATTCCATGTAAGATAGTATTGGATAAATTCCTTATTGTGTGGCTCGACCTCAAAGATAAAAGATGCTTCATCACAATATGTGCGCGGAAATGAAAAGGAAAAACAGGTAGAGAATACAGCGTGCTGTGTGGTGTTACAGGTAGAGAATACAGCGTGCTGTGTGGTGTTACAGGTAGAGAATACAGTGCTGTGTGGTGTTACAGGTAGAGAATACAGTGTGCTGTGTGGTGTTACAGGTAGAGAATACAGGGTGCTGTGTGGTGTTACAGGTAGAGAATACAGCGTGCTGTGTGATGTTACAGGTAGAGAATACAGTGTGCTGTGTGGTGTTACAGGTAGAGAATACAGTGCTGTGTGGTGTTACAGGTAGAGAATACAGCGTGCTGTGTGGTGTTACAGGTAGAGAATACAGCGTGCTGTGTGGTGTTACAGGTAGAGAATACAGCGTGCTGTGTGGTGTTACAGGTAGAGAATACAGTGCTGTGTGGTGTTACAGGTAGAGAATACAGTGTGCTGTGTGGTGTTACAGGTAGAGAATACAGTGTGCTGTGTGGTGTTACAGGTAGAGAATACAGTGTGCTGTTACAGGTAGAGAATACAGCGTGCTGTGTGGTGTTACAGGTAGAGAATACAGTGCTGTGTGGTGTTACAGGTAGAGAATACAGTGTGCTGTGTGGTGTTACAGGTAGAGAATACAGCATGCTGTGTGGTGTTACAGGTAGAGAATACAGTGTGCTGTGTGGTGTTACAGGAAAAGAATACAGCGTGCTGTGTGGTGTTACAGGTAGAGAATACAGTGCTGTGTGGTGTTACAGGTAGAGAATACAGTGCTGTGTGGTGTTACAGGTAGAGTATACAGTGCTGTGTGGTGTTACAGGTAGAGTATACAGTGCTGTGTGGTGTTACAGGTAGAGAATACAGTGCTGTGTGGTGTTACAGGTAGAGAATACAGTGCTGTGTGGTGTTACAGGTAGAGAATACAGTGTGCTGTGTGGTGTTACAGGTAGAGAATACAGCGTGCTGTGTGGTGTTACAGGTAGAGAATACAGCGTGCTGTGTGGTGTTACAGGTAGAGAATACAGTGTGCTGTGTGGTGTTACAGGAAAAGAATACAGTGCTGTGTGGTGTTACAGGTAGAGAATACAATGCTGTGTGGTGTTACAGGTAGAGAATACAGTGTGCTGTGTGGTGTTACAGGTAGAGAATATAGTGTGCTGTGTGGTGTTACAGGTAGAGAATACAGTGTGCTGTGTGGTGTTACAGGTAGAGAATACAGTGTGCTGTTACAGGTAGAGAATACAGCGTGCTGTGTGGTGTTACAGGTAGAGAATACAGTGTGCTGTGTGGTGTTACAGGTAGAGAATACAGTGTGCTGTTACAGGTAGAGAATACAGCGTGCTGTGTGGTGTTACAGGTAGAGAATACAGTACTGTGTGGTGTTACAGGTAGAGAATACAGTGTGCTGTGTGGTGTTACAGGTAGAGAATACAGAGCTGTGTGGTGTTACAGGTAGAGAATACAGTGCTGTGTGGTGTTACAGGTAGAGAATACAGTGTGCTGTGTGGTGTTACAGGTAGAGAATACAGTGTGCTGTGTGGTGTTACAGGTAGAGAATACAGTGTGCTGTGTGGTGTTACAGGTAGAGAATACAGTGCTGTGTGGTGTTACAGGTAGAGAATACAGTGCTGTGTGGTGTTACAGGTAGAGAATACAGTGTGCTGTGTGGTGTTACAGGTAGAGAATACAGCGTGCTGTGTGGTGTTACAGGTAGAGAATACAGTGTGCTGTGTGGTGTTACAGGTAGAGAATACAGTGTGCTGTGTGGTGTTACAGGTAGAGAATACAGTGTGCTGTGTGGTGTTACAGGAAAAGAATACAGTGCTGTGTGGTGTTACAGGTAGAGAATACAGTGCTGTGTGGTGTTACAGGTAGAGAATACAGCGTGCTGTGTGGTGTTACAGGTAGAGAATACAGCGTGCTGTGTGGTGTTACAGGTAGAGAATACAGCGTGCTGTGTGGTGTTACAGGTAGAGAATACAGTGCTGTGTGGTGTTACAGGTAGAGAATACAGTGTGCTGTGTGGTGTTACAGGTAGAGAATACAGTGTGGTGTGTGATGTTACAGGTAGAGAATACAGCGTGCTGTGTGGTGTCTACAGGTAGAGAATACAGCGTGCTGTGTGGTGTTACAGGTAGAGAATACAGTGCTGTGTGGTGTTAACAGGAAAAGAATACAGTGTGCTGTGTGGTGTTACAGGAAAAGAATACAATGCTGTGTGGTATTACAGGTAGAGAATACAGTGTGCTGTGTGGTGTTACAGGTAGAGAATACAGTGTGCTGTGTGGTGTTACAGGTAGAGAATACAGTGTGCTGTGTGGTGTTACAGGTAGAGAATACAGCGTGCTGTGTGGTGTTACAGGTAGAGAATACAGTGTGCTGTGTGGTGTTACAGGTAGAGAATACAGCGTGCTGTGTGGTGTTACAGGTAGAGAATACAGTGCTGTGTGGTGTTACAGGTAGAGAATACAGCGTGCTGTGTGGTGTTACAGGTAGAGAATACAGTGTGCTGTGTGGTGTTACAGGTAGAGCATACAGCGTGCTGTGTGGTGTTACAGGTAGAGAATACAGCGTGCTGTGTGGTGTTACAGGTAGAGAATACAGCGTGCTGTGTGGTGTTACAGGTAGAGAATACAGTGTGCTGTGTGGTGTTACAGGTAGAGAATACAGTGTGCTGTTACAGGTAGAGAATACAGCGTGCTGTGTGGTGTTACAGGTAGAGAATACAGTGTGCTGTGTGGTGTTACAGGTAGAGAATACAGTGTGCTGTTACAGGTAGAGAATACAGCGTGCTGTGTGGTGTTACAGGTAGAGAATACAGTGCTGTGTGGTGTTACAGGTAGAGTATACAGTGCTGTGTGGTGTTACAGGTAGAGTATACAGTGCTGTGTGGTGTTACAGGTAGAGAATACAGTGCTGTGTGGTGTTACAGGTAGAGAATACAGTGTGCTGTGTGGTGTTACAGGTAGAGAATACAGTGTGCTGTGTGGTGTTACAGGTAGAGAATACAGTGTGCTGTGTGGTGTTACAGGTAGAGAATACAGTGTGCTGTTACAGGTAGAGAATACAGCGTGCTGTGTGGTGTTACAGGTAGAGAATACAGTGTGCTGTGTGGTGTTACAGGTAGAGAATACAGTGCTGTGTGGTGTTACAGGTAGAGAATACAGTGTGCTGTGTGGTGTTACAGGTAGAGAATACAGAGCTGTGTGGTGTTACAGGTAGAGAATACAGTGCTGTGTGGTGTTACAGGTAGAGAATACAGTGTGCTGTGTGGTGTTACAGGTAGAGAATACAGTGTGCTGTGTGGTGTTACAGGTAGAGAATACAGCGTGCTGTGTGGTATTACAGGTAGAGAATACAGTGTGCTGTGTGGTGTTACAGGTAGAGAATATAGCGTGCTGTGTGGTATTACAGGTAGAGAATACAGTGTGCTGTGTGGTGTTACAGGTAGAGAATACAGTGCTGTGTGGTGTTAAAGGTAGAGAATACAGTGCTGTGTGGTGTTACAGGTAGAGAATACAGTGTGCTGTGTGGTGTTACAGGTAGAGAATACAGCGTGCTGTGTGGTGTTACAGGTAGAGAATACAGTGTGCTGTGTGGTGTTACAGGTAGAGAATACAGCGTGCTGTGTGGTGTTACAGGTAGAGAATACAGTGTGCTGTGTGGTGTTACAGGAAAAGAATACAGTGCTGTGTGGTGTTACAGGTAGAGAATACAGTGCTGTGTGGTGTTACAGGTAGAGAATACAGCGTGCTGTGTGGTGTTACAGGTAGAGAATACAGCGTGCTGTGTGGTGTTACAGGTAGAGAATACAGCGTGCTGTGTGGTGTTACAGGTAGAGAATACAGTGCTGTGTGGTGTTACAGGTAGAGAATACAGTGTGCTGTGTGGTGTTACAGGTAGAGAATACAGTGTGGTGTGTGATGTTACAGGTAGAGAATACAGCGTGCTGTGTGGTGTCTACAGGTAGAGAATACAGCGTGCTGTGTGGTGTTACAGGTAGAGAATACAGTGCTGTGTGGTGTTACAGGAAAAGAATACAGTGTGCTGTGTGGTGTTACAGGAAAAGAATACAATGCTGTGTGGTATTACAGGTAGAGAATACAGTGTGCTGTGTGGTGTTACAGGTAGAGAATACAGTGTGCTGTGTGGTGTTACAGGTAGAGAATACAGTGTGCTGTGTGGTGTTACAGGTAGAGAATACAGCGTGCTGTGTGGTGTTACAGGTAGAGAATACAGTGTGCTGTGTGGTGTTACAGGTAGAGAATACAGCGTGCTGTGTGGTGTTACAGGTAGAGAATACAGTGCTGTGTGGTGTTACAGGTAGAGAATACAGCGTGCTGTGTGGTGTTACAGGTAGAGAATACAGTGTGCTGTGTGGTGTTACAGGTAGAGCATACAGCGTGCTGTGTGGTGTTACAGGTAGAGAATACAGCGTGCTGTGTGGTGTTACAGGTAGAGAATACAGCGTGCTGTGTGGTGTTACAGGTAGAGAATACAGTGTGCTGTGTGGTGTTACAGGTAGAGAATACAGTGTGCTGTGTGGTGTTACAGGTAGAGAATACAGCGTGCTGTGCGGTGTTACAGGTAGAGAATACAGTGCTGTGTGGTGTTACAGGTAGAGAATACAGAGCTGTGTGGTGTTACAGGTAGAGAATACAGTGCTGTGTGCTGTTACAGGTAGAGAATACAGTGTGCTGTGTGGTGTTACAGGTAGAGAATACAGCGTGCTGTGTGGTGTTACAGGTGGAGAATACAGCGTGCTGTGTGGTGTTACAGGTAGAGAATACAGCGTGCTGTGTGGTGTTACAGGTAGAGAATACAGTGCTGTGTGGTGTTACAGGAAGAGAATACAGTGTGCTGTGTGGTGTTACAGGTAGAGAATACAGTGCTGTGTGGTGTTACAGGTAGAGAATACAGTACTGTGTGGTGTTACAGGTAGAGAATACAGTGTGCTGGGTGCTGTTACAGGTAGAGAATACAGTGTGCTGGGTGGTGTTACAGGTAGAGAATACAGTGTGCTGTGTGGTGTTACAGGTAGAGAATACAGTGCTGTGTGGTGTTACAGGTAGAGAATACAGTGCTGTGTTGTGTTACAGGTAGAGAATACAGCGTGCTGTGTGATGTTACAGGTAGAGGGTACAGCGTGCTGTGTGGTGTCTACAGGTAGAGAATACAGTGTGCTGTGTGGTGTTACAGGTAGAGAATACAGCGTGCTGTGTGGTGTTACAGGTAGAGAATACAGAGCTGTGTGGTGTTACAGGTAGAGAATACAGTGCTGTGTGCTGTTACAGGTAGAGAATACAGTGTGGTGTTACAGGTAGAGAATACAGCGTGCTGTGTGGTGTTACAGGTAGAGAATACAGTGCTGTGTGGTGTTACAGGTAGAGAATACAGTGTGCTGTGTGGTGTTACAGGTAGAGAATACAGTGTGCTGTGTGGTGTTACAGGAAGAGAATACAGTGTGCTGTGTGGTGTTACAGGTAGAGAATACAGCGTGCTGTGTGGTGTTACAGGTAGAGAATACAGTGCTGTGTGGTGTTACAGGTAGAGAATACAGTGTGCTGTTACAGGTAGAGAATACAGCGTGCTGTGTGGTGTTACAGGTAGAGAATACAGTGCTGTGTGGTGTTACAGGAAGAGAATACAGTGTGCTGTTACAGGTAGAGAATACAGCGTGCTGTGTGGTGTTACAGGTAGAGAATACAGTACTGTGTGGTGTTACAGGTAGAGAATACAGAGCTGTGTGGTGTTACAGGTAGAGAATACAGCGTGCTGTGCAGTGTTACAGGTAGAGAATACAGTGCTGTGTGGTGTTACAGGTAGAGAATACAGAGCTGTGTGGTGTTACAGGTAGAGAATACAGTGCTGTGTGCTGTTACAGGTAGAGAATACAGTGTGCTGTGTGGTGTTACAGGTAGAGAATACAGCGTGCTGTGTGGTGTTACAGGTGGAGAATACAGCGTGCTGTGTGGTGTTACAGGTAGAGAATACAGCGTGCTGTGTGGTGTTACAGGTAGAGAATACAGTGCTGTGTGGTGTTACAGGAAGAGAATACAGTGTGCTGTTACAGGTAGAGAATACAGCGTGCTGTGTGGTGTTACAGGTAGAGAATACAGCGTGCTGTGTGGTGTTACAGGTAGAGAATACAGTGTGCTGTGTGGTGTTACAGGAAAAGAATACAGTGTGCTGTGTGGTGTTACAGGTAGAGAATACAGTACTGTGTGGTGTTACAGGTAGAGAATACAGTGTGCTGGGTGGTGTTACAGGTAGAGAATACAGTGTGCTGGGTGGTGTTACAGGTAGAGAATACAGTGTGCTGTGTGGTGTTACAGGTAGAGAATACAGTGCTGTGTGGTGTTACAGGTAGAGAATACAGTGCTGTGTGGTGTTACAGGTAGAGAATACAGCGTGCTGTGTGGTGTTACAGGTAGAGAATACAGTGCTGTGTTGTGTTACAGGTAGAGAATACAGCGTGCTGTGTGATGTTACAGGTAGAGGGTACAGCGTGCTGTGTGGTGTCTACAGGTAGAGAATACAGTGTGCTGTGTGGTGTTACAGGTAGAGAATACAGCGTGCTGTGTGGTGTTACAGGTAGAGAATACAGAGCTGTGTGGTGTTACAGGTAGAGAATACAGTGCTGTGTGCTGTTACAGGTAGAGAATACAGTGTGGTGTTACAGGTAGAGAATACAGCGTGCTGTGTGGTGTTACAGGTAGAGAATACAGTGCTGTGTGGTGTTACAGGTAGAGAATACAGTGTGCTGTGTGGTGTTACAGGAAGAGAATACAGTGTGCTGTTACAGGTAGAGAATACAGCGTGCTGTGTGATGTTACAGGTAGAGAATACAGTGCTGTGTGATGTTACAGGTAGAGAATACAGTGCTGTATGGTGTTACAGGTAGAGAATACAGTGCTGTGTGGTGTTACAGGTAGAGAATACAGTGCTGTGTGGTGTTACAGGTAGAGAATACAGTGTGCTGTTACAGGTAGAGAATACAGCGTGCTGTGTGGTGTTACAGGTAGAGAATACAGTGCTGTGTGGTGTTACAGGAAGAGAATACAGTGTGCTGTTACAGGTAGAGAATACAGCGTGCTGTGTGGTGTTACAGGTAGAGAATACAGTACTGTGTGGTGTTACAGGTAGAGAATACAGAGCTGTGTGGTGTTACAGGTAGAGAATACAGTGCTGTGTGCTGTTACAGGTAGAGAATACAGTGTGGTGTTACAGGTAGAGAATACAGCGTGCTGTGTGGTGTTACAGGTAGAGAATACAGTGCTGTGTGGTGTTACAGGTAGAGAATACAGTGTGCTGTGTGGTGTTACAGGTAGAGAATACAGTGTGCTGTTACAGGTAGAGAATACAGCGTGCTGTGTGGTGTTACAGGTAGAGAATACAGTGCTGTGTGGTATTACAGGTAGAGAATACAGTACTGTGTGGTGTTACAGGTAGAGAATACAGTGTGCTGTTACAGGTAGAGAATACAGCGTGCTGTGTGGTGTTACAGGTAGAGAATACAGTACTGTGTGGTGTTACAGGTAGAAAATACAGTACTGTGTGGTGTTACAGGTAGAGAATACAGTGTGCTGTGTGGTGTTACAGGTAGAGAATACAGAGCTGTGTGGTGTTACAGGTAGAGAATACAGTGCTGTGTGGTCTTACAGGTAGAGAATACAGTGTGCTGTGTGGTGTTACAGGTAGAGAATACAGTGTGCTGTGTGGTGTTACAGGTAGAGAATACAGTGTGCTGTGTGGTGTTACAGGTAGAGAATACAGCGTGCTGTGTGGTGTTACAGGTAGAGAATACAGTGTGCTGTGTGGTGTTACAGGTAGAGAATACAGCGTGCTGTGTGGTGTTACAGGTAGAGAATACAGTGTGCTGTGTGGTGTTACAGGAAAAGAATACAGTGCTGTGTGGTGTTACAGGTAGAGAATACAGTGCTGTGTGGTGTTACAGGTAGAGAATACAGCGTGCTGTGTGGTGTTACAGGTAGAGAATACAGCGTGCTGTGTGGTGTTACAGGTAGAGAATATAGCGTGCTGTGTGGTGTTACAGGTAGAGAATACAGTGCTGTGTGGTGTTACAGGTAGAGAATACAGTGTGCTGTGTGGTGTTACAGGTAGAGAATACAGTGTGGTGTGTGATGTTACAGGTAGAGAATACAGCGTGCTGTGTGGTGTCTACAGGTAGAGAATACAGCGTGCTGTGTGGTGTTACAGGTAGAGAATACAGTGCTGTGTGGTGTTACAGGTAGAGAATACAGTGCTGTGTGGTGTTACAGGAAAAGAATACAGTGTGCTGTGTGGTGTTACAGGTAGAGAATACAGTGCTGTGTGGTGTTACAGGTAGAGCATACAGCGTGCTGTGTGGTGTTACAGGTAGAGAATACAGTGCTGTGTGGTGTTACAGGTAGAGAATACAGCGTGCTGTGTGGTGTTACAGGTAGAGAATACAGTGCTGTGTGGTGTTACAGGTAGAGAATACAGCGTGCTGTGTGGTGTTACAGGTAGAGAATACAGTGTGCTGTGTGGTGTTACAGGTAGAGCATACAGCGTGCTGTGTGGTGTTACAGGTAGAGAATACAGCGTGCTGTGTGGTGTTACAGGTAGAGAATACAGCGTGCTGTGTGGTGTTACAGGTAGAGAATACAGTGTGCTGTGTGGTGTTACAGGTAGAGAATACAGTGTGCTGTGTGGTGTTACAGGTAGAGAATACAGCGTGCTGTGCAGTGTTACAGGTAGAGAATACAGTGCTGTGTGGTGTAACAGGTAGAGAATACAGAGCTGTGTGGTGTTACAGGTAGAGAATACAGTGCTGTGTGCTGTTACAGGTAGAGAATACAGTGTGCTGTGTGGTGTTACAGGTAGAGAATACAGCGTGCTGTGTGGTGTTACAGGTGGAGAATACAGCGTGCTGTGTGGTGTTACAGGTAGAGAATACAGTGCTGTGTGGTGTTACAGGAAGAGAATACAGTGTGCTGTTACAGGTAGAGAATACAGCGTGCTGTGTGGTGTTACAGGTAGAGAATACAGTGTGCTGTTACAGGTAGAGAATACAGCGTGCTGTGTGGTGTTACAGGTAGAGAATACAGAGCTGTGTGGTGTTACAGGTAGAGAATACAGTGCTGTGTGCTGTTACAGGTAGAGAATACAGTGTGGTGTTACAGGTAGAGAATACAGCGTGCTGTGTGGTGTTACAGGTAGAGAATACAGTGCTGTGTGGTGTTACAGGTAGAGAATACAGCGTGGTGTTACAGGTAGAGAATACAGCGTGCTGTGTGGTGTTACAGGTAGAGAATACAGCGTGGTGTTACAGGTAGAGAATACAGTGTGCTGTGTGGTGTTACAGGAAGAGAATACAGTGTGCTGTTACAGGTAGAGAATACAGCGTGCTGTGTGATGTTACAGGTAGAGAATACAGTGCTGTGTGATGTTACAGGTAGAGAATACAGTGCTGTATGGTGTTACAGGTAGAGAATACAGTGCTGTGTGGTGTTACAGGTAGAGAATACAGTGCTGTGTGGTGTTACAGGTAGAGAATACAGTGTGCTGTTACAGGTAGAGAATACAGCGTGCTGTGTGGTGTTACAGGTAGAGAATACAGTGCTGTGTGGTGTTACAGGAAGAGAATACAGTGTGCTGTTACAGGTAGAGAATACAGCGTGCTGTGTGGTGTTACAGGTAGAGAATACAGTACTGTGTGGTGTTACAGGTAGAGAATACAGAGCTGTGTGGTGTTACAGGTAGAGAATACAGTGCTGTGTGCTGTTACAGGTAGAGAATACAGTGTGGTGTTACAGGTAGAGAATACAGCGTGCTGTGTGGTGTTACAGGTAGAGAATACAGTGCTGTGTGGTGTTACAGGTAGAGAATACAGTGTGCTGTGTGGTGTTACAGGTAGAGAATACAGTGTGCTGTTACAGGTAGAGAATACAGCGTGCTGTGTGGTGTTACAGGTAGAGAATACAGTGCTGTGTGGTATTACAGGTAGAGAATACAGTACTGTGTGGTGTTACAGGTAGAGAATACAGTGTGCTGTTACAGGTAGAGAATACAGCGTGCTGTGTGGTGTTACAGGTAGAGAATACAGTACTGTGTGGTGTTACAGGTAGAAAATACAGTACTGTGTGGTGTTACAGGTAGAGAATACAGTGTGCTGTGTGGTGTTACAGGTAGAGAATACAGAGCTGTGTGGTGTTACAGGTAGAGAATACAGTGCTGTGTGGTCTTACAGGTAGAGAATACAGTGTGCTGTGTGGTGTTACAGGTAGAGAATACAGTGTGCTGTGTGGTGTTACAGGTAGAGAATACAGTGTGCTGTGTGGTGTTACAGGTAGAGAATACAGCGTGCTGTGTGGTGTTACAGGTAGAGAATACAGTGTGCTGTGTGGTGTTACAGGTAGAGAATACAGCGTGCTGTGTGGTGTTACAGGTAGAGAATACAGTGTGCTGTGTGGTGTTACAGGAAAAGAATACAGTGCTGTGTGGTGTTACAGGTAGAGAATACAGTGCTGTGTGGTGTTACAGGTAGAGAATACAGCGTGCTGTGTGGTGTTACAGGTAGAGAATACAGCGTGCTGTGTGGTGTTACAGGTAGAGAATATAGCGTGCTGTGTGGTGTTACAGGTAGAGAATACAGTGCTGTGTGGTGTTACAGGTAGAGAATACAGTGTGCTGTGTGGTGTTACAGGTAGAGAATACAGTGTGGTGTGTGATGTTACAGGTAGAGAATACAGCGTGCTGTGTGGTGTCTACAGGTAGAGAATACAGCGTGCTGTGTGGTGTTACAGGTAGAGAATACAGTGCTGTGTGGTGTTACAGGTAGAGAATACAGTGCTGTGTGGTGTTACAGGAAAAGAATACAGTGTGCTGTGTGGTGTTACAGGTAGAGAATACAGTGTGCTGTGTGGTGTTACAGGTAGAGCATACAGCGTGCTGTGTGGTGTTACAGGTAGAGAATACAGTGCTGTGTGGTGTTACAGGTAGAGAATACAGCGTGCTGTGTGGTGTTACAGGTAGAGAATACAGTGCTGTGTGGTGTTACAGGTAGAGAATACAGCGTGCTGTGTGGTGTTACAGGTAGAGAATACAGTGTGCTGTGTGGTGTTACAGGTAGAGCATACAGCGTGCTGTGTGGTGTTACAGGTAGAGAATACAGCGTGCTGTGTGGTGTTACAGGTAGAGAATACAGTGTGCTGTGTGGTGTTACAGGTAGAGAATACAGTGTGCTGTGTGGTGTTACAGGTAGAGAATACAGCGTGCTGTGCAGTGTTACAGGTAGAGAATACAGTGCTGTGTGGTGTAACAGGTAGAGAATACAGAGCTGTGTGGTGTTACAGGTAGAGAATACAGTGCTGTGTGCTGTTACAGGTAGAGAATACAGTGTGCTGTGTGGTGTTACAGGTAGAGAATACAGCGTGCTGTGTGGTGTTACAGGTTGAGAATACAGCGTGCTGTGTGGTGTTACAGGTAGAGAATACAGTGCTGTGTGGTGTTACAGGAAGAGAATACAGTGTGCTGTTACAGGTAGAGAATACAGCGTGCTGTGTGGTGTTACAGGTAGAGAATACAGCGTGCTGTGTGGTGTTACAGGTAGAGAATACAGTGTGCTGTGTGGTGTTACAGGAAAAGAATACAGTGTGCTGTGTGGTGTTACAGGTAGAGAATACAGTACTGTGTGGTGTTACAGGTAGAGAATACAGTGTGCTGGGTGGTGTTACAGGTAGAGAATACAGTGTGCTGGGTGGTGTTACAGGTAGAGAATACAGTGTGCTGTGTGGTGTTACAGGTAGAGAATACAGTGCTGTGTGGTGTTACAGGTAGAGAATACAGTGCTGTGTTGTGTTACAGGTAGAGAATACAGCGTGCTGTGTGGTGTTACAGGTAGAGAATACAACGTGCTGTGTGGTGTTACAGGTAGAGAATATAGCGTGCTGTGTGGTGTTACAGGTAGAGAATACAGTGCTGTGTGGTGTTACAGGTAGAGAATACAGTGCTGTGTGGTGTTACAGGTAGAGAATACAGCGTGCTGTGTGGTGTTACAGGTAGAGAATACAGTGTGGTGTGTGATGTTACAGGTAGAGAATACAGCGTGCTGTGTGGTGTCTACAGGTAGAGAATTTAGCGTGCTGTGTGGTGTTACAGGTAGAGAATACAGTGCTGTGTGGTGTTACAGGTAGAGAATACAGTGCTGTGTGGTGTTACAGGAAAAGAATACAGTGTGCTGTGTGGTGTTACAGGTAGAGAATACAGTGTGCTGTGTGGTGTTACAGGTAGAGCATACAGCGTGCTGTGTGGTGTTACAGGTAGAGAATACAGTGCTGTGTGGTGTTACAGGTAGAGAATACAGCGTGCTGTGTGGTGTTACAGGTAGAGAATACAGTGCTGTGTGGTGTTACAGGTAGAGAATACAGCGTGCTGTGTGGTGTTACAGGTAGAGAATACAGTGTGCTGTGTGGTGTTACAGGTAGAGCATACAGCGTGCTGTGTGGTGTTACAGGTAGAGAATACAGCGTGCTGTGTGGTGTTACAGGTAGAGAATACAGCGTGCTGTGTGGTGTTACAGGTAGAGAATACAGTGTGCTGTGTGGTGTTACAGGTAGAGAATACAGTGTGCTGTGTGGTGTTACAGGTAGAGAATACAGCGTGCTGTGCAGTGTTACAGGTAGAGAATACAGTGCTGTGTGGTGTTAACAGGTAGAGAATACAGAGCTGTGTGGTGTTACAGGTAGAGAATACAGTGCTGTGTGCTGTTACAGGTAGAGAATACAGTGTGCTGTGTGGTGTTACAGGTAGAGAATACAGCGTGCTGTGTGGTGTTACAGGTGGAGAATACAGCGTGCTGTGTGGTGTTACAGGTAGAGAATACAGTGCTGTGTGGTGTTACAGGAAGAGAATACAGTGTGCTGTTACAGGTAGAGAATACAGCGTGCTGTGTGGTGTTACAGGTAGAGAATACAGCGTGCTGTGTGGTGTTACAGGTAGAGAATACAGTGTGCTGTGTGGTGTTACAGGAAAAGAATACAGTGTGCTGTGTGGTGTTACAGGTAGAGAATACAGTACTGTGTGGTGTTACAGGTAGAGAATACAGTGTGCTGGGTGGTGTTACAGGTAGAGAATACAGTGTGCTGGGTGGTGTTACAGGTAGAGAATACAGTGTGCTGTGTGGTGTTACAGGTAGAGAATACAGTGCTGTGTGGTGTTACAGGTAGAGAATACAGTGCTGTGTTGTGTTACAGGTAGAGAATACAGCGTGCTGTGTGATGTTACAGGTAGAGGGTACAGCGTGCTGTGTGGTGTTACAGGTAGAGAATACAGCGTGCTGTGTGATGTTACAGGTAGAGGGTACAGCGTGCTGTGTGATGTTACAGGTAGAGAATACAGCGTGCTGTGTGATGTTACAGGTAGAGGGTACAGCGTGCTGTGTGGTGTTACAGGTAGAGAATACAGTGCTGTGTGGTGTTACAGGTAGAGAATACAGTGTGCTGTGTGGCGTTACAGGTAGAGAATACAGTGTGCTGTGTGGTGTTACAGGTAGAGAATACAGTGCTGTGTGGTGTTACAGGTAGAGAATACAGCGTGCTGTGTGGTGTTACAGGTAGAGAATACAGTGTGCTGTGTGGTGTCTACAGGTAGAGAATACAGTGTGCTGTGTGGTGTTACAGGTAGAGAATACAGCGTGCTGTGTGGTGTTACAGGTAGAGAATACAGAGCTGTGTGGTGTTACAGGTAGAGAATACAGTGCTGTGTGCTGTTACAGGTAGAGAATACAGTGTGGTGTTACAGGTAGAGAATACAGCGTGCTGTGTGGTGTTACAGGTAGAGAATACAGTGCTGTGTGGTGTTACAGGTAGAGAATACAGTGTGCTGTGTGGTGTTACAGGTAGAGAATACAGTGTGCTGTTACAGGTAGAGAATACAGCGTGCTGTGTGGTGTTACAGGTAGAGAATACAGTGCTGTGTGGTATTACAGGTAGAGAATACAGTACTGTGTGGTGTTACAGGTAGAGAATACAGTGTGCTGTTACAGGTAGAGAATACAGCGTGCTGTGTGGTGTTACAGGTAGAGAATACAGTACTGTGTGGTGTTACAGGTAGAGAATACAGTACTGTGTGGTGTTACAGGTAGAGAATACAGTGTGCTGTGTGGTGTTACAGGTAGAGAATACAGTGCTGTGTGGTGTTACAGGTAGAGAATACAGTGTGCTGTGTGGTGTTACAGGTAGAGAATACAGCATGCTGTGTGGTGTTACAGGTAGAGAATACAGTGTGCTGTGTGGTGTTACAGGTAGAGTATACAGTGCTGTGTGGTGTTACAGGTAGAGAATACAGCGTGCTGTGTGGTGTTACAGGTAGAGAATACAGTGTGCTGTGTGGTGTTACAGGTAGAGAATACAGTGCTGTGTGGTGTTACAGGTAGAGAATACAGTGTGCTGTGTGGTGTTACAGGTAGAGAATACAGTGTGCAGTGTGGTGTTACAGGTAGAGAATACAGTGCTGTGTGGTGTTACAGGTAGAGAATACAGTGTGCTGTGTGGTGTTACAGGTAGAGAATACAGTGCTGTGGGGTGTTACAGGTAGAGAATACAGCGTGCTGTGTGGTGTTACAGGTAGAGAATACAGCGTGCTGTGTGGTGTTACAGGTAGAGAATACAGTGCTGTGTGGTGTTACAGGTAGAGAATACAGCGTGCTGTGTGGTGTTACAGGTAGAAAATACAGTGCTGTGTGGTGTTACAGGTAGAGTATACAGTGCTGTGTGGTGTTACAGGTAGAGTATACAGTGCTGTGTGATGTTACAGGTAGAGAATACAGTGCTGTGTGGTGTTACAGGTAGAGAATACAGTGCTGTGTGGTGTTACAGGTAGAGAATACAGCGTGCTGTGTGGTGTTACAGGTAGAGAATACAGTGCTGTGTGGTGTTACAGGTAGAGAATACAGTGTGCTGTGTGGTGTTACAGGAAAAGAATACAGCGTGCTGTGTGGTGTTACAGGTAGAGAATACAGCGGGCTGTGTGGTGTTACAGGTAGAGAATACAGCGTGCTGTGTGGGTTACAGGTAGAGAATACAGTGCTGTGTGGTGTTACAGTTAGAGAATACAGTGTGCTGTGTGGTGTTACAGGTAGAGTATACAGTGCTGTGTGGTGTTACCGGTAGAGTATACAGCACTGTGTGATGTTACAGTTAGAGAATACAGTGTGCTGTGTGGTGTTACAGGTAGAGAATACAGCATGCTGTGTAATGTTACAGGTAGAGAATACAGCGTGCTGTGTGGTGTTATAGATAGAGAATACAGTGTGCTGTGTGGTGTTACAGGTAGAGAATACAGCGTGCTGTGTGGTGTTACAGGTAGAGAATACAGTGTGCTGTGTGGTGTTACAGGTAGAGAATACAGTGTGCTGTGTGGTGTTACAGGTAGAGAATACAGTGCTGTGTGGTGTTACAGGTAGAGAATACAGTGCTGTGTGGTGTTACAGGTAGAGAATACAGCGTGCTGTGTGGTGTTACAGGTAGAGAATACAGCGTGCTGTGTGGTGTTACAGGTAGAGAATACAGTGTGCTGTGTGGTGTTACAGGTCGAGAATACAGTGCTGTGTGGTGTTACAGGTAGAGAATACAGTGCTGTGTGGTGTTACAGGTAGAGAATACAGTGTGCTGTGTGGTGTTACAGGTAGAGAATACAGTGCTGTGTGATGTTACAGGTAGAGAATACAGTGTGCTGTGTGGTGTTACAGGTAGAGAATACAGTGTGCTGTGTGGTGTTACAGGTAGAGAATACAGTGTGCTGTGTGGTGTTACAGGTAGAGAATACAGTGCTGGGTGGTGTTACAGGTAGAGAATACAGTGTGCTGTGTGGTGTTACAGGTAGAGAATACAGCGTGCTGTGTGGTGTTACAGGTAGAGAATACAGTGTGCTGTGTGGTGTTACAGGTAGAGAATACAGCGTGCTGTGTAATGTTACAGGTAGAGAATACAGTGCTGTGTGGTGTTACAGGTAGAGAATACAGTGTGCTGTGTGGTGTTACAGGTAGAGAATACAGTGTGCTGTGTGGTGTTACAGGTAGAGAATACAGTGTGCTGTGTGGTGTTACAGGTAGAGAATACAGTGCTGTGTGGTGTTACAGGTAGAGAATACAGCGTGCTGTGTGGTGTTACAGGTAGAGAATACAGTGCTGTGTGGTGTTACAGGTAGAGAATACAGCATGCTGTGTAATGTTACAGGTAGAGAATACAGTGCTGTGTGGTGTTACAGGTAGAGAATACAGTGTGCTGTGTGGTGTTACAGGTTGCTTGATAAAGGCCCATGTTAGATAATATAGGGCCGAAACGCGTTGCAATAAATGAACATTGATTTACTACGTCATCTACTTTTGGATAACTTTTGGTTGCACCGCCGTGTGTCAACTGTATATACTCCTGCGCTCATCGTTTCTGGTGTGGACTTGGTCTTCGGTCCTGTAGTCGTTTGACTACACTTCTGCACGTGTTACAGGTAGAGAATACAGCGTGCTGTGTGGTGTTACAGGTAGAGAATACAGTGCTGTGTGGTGTTACAGTTAGAGAATACAGTGCTGTGTGGTGTTACAGGTAGAGAATACAGTGCTGTGTGGTGTTACAGGTAGAGAATACAGCGTGCTGTGTGGTGTTACAGGTAGAGAATACAGTGCTGTGTGATGTTACAGGTAGAGAATACAGTGCTGTGTGGTGTTACAGGTAGAGAATACAGCATGCTGTGTAATGTTACAGGTAGAGAATACAGTGCTGTGTGGTGTTACAGGTAGAGAATACAGTGTGCTGTGTGGTGTTACAGGTAGAGAATACAGTGTGCTGTGTGGTGTTACAGGTAGAGAATACAGTGTGCTGTGTGGTGTTACAGGTAGAGAATACAGTGCTGTGTGGTGTTACAGGTAGAGAATACAGCGTGCTGTGTGGTGTTACAGGTAGAGAATACAGTGTGCTGTGTGGTGTTACAGGTAGAGAATACAGTGTGCTGTGTGGTGTTACAGGTAGAGAATACAGTGCTGTGTGGTGTTACAGGTAGAGAATACAGCGTGCTGTGTGGTGTTACAGGTAGAGAATACAGCGTGCTGTGTGGTATTACAGGTAGAGAATACAGTGTGCTGTGTGGTGTTACAGGTAGAGAATACAGTGTGCTGTGTGGTGTTACAGGTCGAGAATACAGTGCTGTGTGGTGTTACAGGTAGAGAATACAGTGTGCTGTGTGGTGTTACAGGTAGAGAATACAGTGCTGGGTGGTGTTACAGGTAGAGAATACAGTGTGCTGTGTGGTGTTACAGGTAGAGAATACAGCGTGCTGTGTGGTGTTACAGGTAGAGAATACAGTGCTGGGTGGTGTTACAGGTAGAGAATACAGTGTGCTGTGTGGTGTTACAGGTAGAGAATACAGTGCTGGGTGGTGTTACAGGTAGAGAATACAGTGCGCTGTGTGGTGTTACAGGTAGAGAATACAGTGTGGTGTTACAGGTAGAGAATACAGCGTGCTGTGTGGTGTTACAGTTAGAGAATACAGTGCTGTGTGGTGTTACAGGTAGAGAATACAGTGCTGTGTGGTGTTACAGGTAGAGAATACAGCGTGCTGTGTGGTGTTACAGGTAGAGAATACAGCGTGCTGTGTGGTGTTACAGGTAGAGAATACAGTGCTGTGTGATGTTACAGGTAGAGAATACAGTGCTGTGTGGTGTTACAGGTAGAGAATACAGCATGCTGTGTAATGTTACAGGTAGAGAATACAGTGCTGTGTGGTGTTACAGGTAGAGAATACAGTGTGCTGTGTGGTGTTACAGGTAGAGAATACAGTGTGCTGTGTGGTGTTACAGGTAGAGAATACAGTGTGCTGTGTGGTGTTACAGGTAGAGAATACAGTGCTGTGTGGTGTTACAGGTAGAGAATACAGTGTGCTGTGTGGTGTTACAGGTAGAGAATACAGCGCTGTGTGGTGTTACAGGTAGAGAATACAGCGTGCTGTGTGGTGTGTTACAGGTAGAGAATACAGTGCTGTGTGGTGTTACAGGTAGAGAATACAGCGTGCTGTGTGGTGTTACAGGTAGAGAATACAGTGTGCTGTGTGGTGTTACAGGTAGAGAATACAGCGTGCTGTGTGGTGTTACAGGTAGAGAATACAGTGTGCTGTGTGGTGTTACAGGTAGAGAATACAGCGTGCTGTGTGGTGTTACAGGTAGAGAATACAGTGTGCTGTGTGGTGTTACAGGTAGAGAATACAGTGTGCTGTGTGGTGTTACAGGTGAACACAGCCTAGATGTTCTGCAACAGATTAAGGCGGGGAATGGGCAGGCTGGAGGACTGTGATGGACAGCTAAGAGACAGCATTGCATTCTGGAACCAGTACTGCATTCTGGGAACTGCTCAACCAGGAAGTACAGAAACACAATACAGAACAAGACCCCCCCCCCCCCCCCCCAAACCACCAAGACAATATATACACTACCGTTCAAAAGGTTGGGGTCACCCAAACAATTTAGTGTTTTCCATGAAAAGTCCCACTTCTTCACCACAATACATTGTGAAATGAATAGAAAATAGAGACAAGACATTGACAAGGTTAGAAATACTGATTTGTATGTGAAATAACATTGTTCTTCCATCACACTTTGCTTCCGTCCCAGAATCCTCCTTTTGCAGCAATTCCAGCATTGCACACCTTTGGCATTCTAGCTATTAATCTGTTGAGGTAAGCTGGAGAAATTGCCCCCCACGCTTCTAGAAGCAGCTCCCACAAGTTGGATTGGTTGGATGGGCACTTCTGGCGTACCATACGGTCCAGCTGCTCCCACAATGGGGTGGTGATCTGGTGACTGCGCTGGCCACTCCATTACCTATGATAGAATACCAGCTGCTGCTTCTGCTGGAAATAGTTCTTGCACAATTTGGAGGTGTTTAGGGTCATTGTCCTGTTGTAGGATGAAATTGGCTCCAACCAAGCGCTGCCCACTGGGTATGGCATGGCGGTGCAGAGTGATGGCCTTCCTTATTCACAATCCCTTTTACCCTGTACAAATCTCCCACCTTACCAGCACCAACCCCAGACCATCACATGACCTCCACCATGTATAACAGATGGCGTCAGGCATTCTTCCAGCATCTTCTCATTTCTTCTGCGTCTCACAAACCTTCTTCTTTGTCATCCAAACACCTCAAACTTGGATTCATCCATCGTCCACAACACTTTTTCCAGTCTTCCTCTGTCCAATCTCTGTGTTCTTTTCCCCATCTTAATCTTTTTCTTTTATTGGCCAGTCTCAGATATGGCTTTTTCTTTGCCACTCTGCCCTGAAGCCCAAAATCCGGCAGCCACCGCTTCCCTGTAGATGGTGACACTGGTGTTTTGTGGGTACTATTTAATGAAGATGCCAGTTGGGGACCTGTGAGGCGTCTGTTTCTCAAACTAGAGACTCTAATGTGCTTATCTTCTTGCTTAGTTGTGCAACGCGGCCTCCCACTTCTTTTTCTACTCTGGTTAGAGCCTGTTTGTGCTGACCTCTGAAAGGAGTAGTACACACCGTTGTAGGAAATCTTCAATTTCTTAGCAATTTCTCGCATGGAATAGCCTTCATTTCTAAGAACAAGAATAGACTGTTCTCTTCTCTTTTTCTGCCTATTTTGAGCGTTTAATTGACCCCACAAATGTGATGCTCCAGAAACACAATCTGCTCAAAGGAAGGTCAGTTTTGTAGCTTCTGTAACCAGCTAGACTGTTTTCAGATGTGTGAACATGATGGCACAAGGGTTTTCTAATCATCAATTAGCCTTCTGAGCCAATGAGACCCACATGACCAAAATTAGCAGGATATGTCTGTGCCCACATGTCCGGACCTTATGTCTTCCCCATTCTGTGAGAGCAGCAATGGTAAGTGTAATACCATATCCATACTTGTGTCGTTTGGGGGCAGCCTTCCCCGCCGGTGGTGCTGGCTGGGTTTTGGTGGGGCTTTTTGGGTCTGGTCCTGTGACATTGGGGTTGCAGGGCCGTTCCATGGCCTCCTTTCCCTGCACGTGCACGCTTCGCGGGGTAGGCGGTCGCTGACCATCACGGTGTGGAGTTAGCGTAGGGACCCATGTGGACCAGAGGACCTGCGCGGTGGTACACGGGGCAATTCTCTCCAGTTCGTGTTTCTGAGCCAATGAGCAAACACCTTGTACCATTAGAAGACTGGAGTGATAGTTGCTGGAAATGGGCCTCTATACCCCTATGTAGACATTGCACCAAAAACCAGACATTTGCAGCTAGAATAGTCAGTTACCACATTAGCAATGTATAGAGGGGATTGGTTTAAAGTTAGGACTAGTTTAAAGTTATCTTCATTGAAAAGTACAGCGCTTTTCCTTCAAAAATAAGGACATATTAATGTGACCCCAAACTTTTGAACGGTAGTGTATACAAAAATATATAAATGTTGCAAAGGCTCAGTGTTCCTAAAGCAAACTTTTTGCAAAGTTTGTACGAAATGACGGCTGCACAGTACAGTAAGTCCATAATCCCTTGCAGCCAGCCGATTGGCTGCAAACCATCCCTCTGCAACATCTCATTTTCTCATATATATATATATATACATACAGGAACATGCCTCCTTAACCTCCAGTATAAAGAGATGGAGAGGAGTAGCTGAGTGAGGTAATACCACAAGGATCTGTCAACAAAAAAATTGGTAAAATGCTCCCCTCTGTGGAGCAGGGGGAACCGTATTAAATGCTTGAGCCCCCCATTAGTTTTAATGGGGTTCATTACTTGAGTCAAGCATATTAGTGCTTCCTCAACACTAGTGCTATTTGCCATGTTACTGTTTATATTTGAAAATAAAACCCCGAGCTAAGACCCCTGCTCTGCGATAAGGGAGACTTCAGAAAATTGGTGTTGCTGTTGTAAGATGTTGTTATTGTAAGTATATGCAATTAGTTATTGCACAGCTGTAGAACTAAAAGGGTTATTGTTTGTTTGTATGCCACATGGATCTGTAGACCAATGAGCATGTTTTCTTTTTCTGTCCTATCATTTCTCTCTTTACTTCTTGTATATGCACTTCACCTATTCACAGCACACCTTACAGGGGCTGTAGGTAGGAAGTCACATTGGTAGTGTAGAAGTCTTTTGTCACTAGCCTCCGTAGAGACAAGACGCAGTTATCTTTTCTTCTCCAGTAACTCCACTCAGCACTATGCAGTGTTACACCCTTCACTAGAGAGGACAAGTCAGAGATCATCTCAACCCCCACTGTGGACAAGGAGAGTCACAGTGAAGGACAGTACCCACAAAGCAAAGGCTAGGAACTGATTCGAATAGAGCACAGTTGCTGGAAGCCTATGTAATCTATTTTGCAGCGCGGGTGTGGACAGGGAACCCTCAGCATTCTGCTCATCCCAGGTAACAAGGTCTGGGGCTTGCGTCACCCTCTAGGATGGGACTCCCGACATTGGTAGGGCAATATGTGATGCGAAGATTCAAGAGTCAAAACACAGGCACAAGTATTCTCTCTTTCTTCTCAAGTATTCTTCAACCTCATCCTCCAACATCCCGGCAGAGCACAGTACTAATTGGGTTGGGACTCTCATGACATCCTCCTCTCTACTCCTCTGACTCTACACTCTCAGCATGCTACTCAGTCCACACGACTGTACTACTCTGCGCTGGGGCCTCCCGCTGAGGGTAGTAGTAGGTGGTAGTACTGGGTAGGACCCGGGTAGCCAGTTGCCAGATGTTAGGTCACGGTATTGGCACGAGGGGAGCTGGCTAACCCACGGGAACCTGACCATCTGTGGCCCGGGCAATTCTTCGTTGTCCCTAGTCAGGGCACCAATAACTAGACCAAATCCAGAGTTCAGAAACAACAGTAGTTATGTGTTTATTGTAACGATGGTAACTAGTAGCAACAGTCTCCCTGGATGCAACCAGGATTGAGGCAGACTTGAGTATAACGGTGAAATGGGTGATGCTGCAATAGGCTGTATGAACTGAATGATGGGAGTAGTAGTCCCGGAGATATGATACTGGGCGGAATAAGCTGACTGAAATACTTGCTGTTGATGAGGAGAGTAATGACTGAGAACGACACCCAGATCTTTGCTGAAGATGAGAATCTTGGAGAATCTTGAGGATGACCGGAATACTCTTGAAGTAACGCTTGAGCAGCAGAGATTAACTCCTTCTCCCCTGAAGGTGGAGAGAAGGCACACACACTCTTCCCTCTTGAAGGTAGAGGAAAGGACTACACAATCTCCTTCCTTGAGGGTAGGGAGAAGACTACTGAGGTAGACAGGAAGTGACATAGCATCCCCAGCCAAAGCTCGACGGCTATTGGGGTTACTATGGCAGCAGGGGAAAATCATGTGACATCAAGACCATTGCATCATCAAACCATTGAACCATGGGCAGATACATATGCATGAGAAATACTAGACTTGAACACCGGGGGGCGACATAATACCAGCAGTTTGCAGTGACCATTAGTTTCCAGAACAGGAACAATAGAATACAGGCAAATCCTGACACCAATGTACACTTCTAGGAGAAATTAGAGAAAACCTCTGTTCTGGGACATTGCAACTCCTTCTCCGCTTACTACAGATCTGGATCCTAAATTATCAAGAGTCTTATAAAGTGTTAAGCATCATTTCAAGGCAAAGCTGTATGACCTGCTGTACACAAAGTAAGATTTTATTTATGATAAAGAGACTCTGTGATTCCTCTACAAGCACCAACACAGCACACAAATCTTCCTTGGGTCATCTCCCCTTTCTGTGGGTGGCAGTGCCAATAGTCCGGGTGGGTCACTACTCTACTCCGGACCACAGTGACAATAGCCCAAGGGACCCCGCAACAACCCGGCAGGTCACTGACCACAGGGAAACAAGGTAAAACCGGTCCTCAAACTAAAAGCATGTGTGCCACCATACCTGTGTGCCCAACCGGCATTGGCGTCACAACATAACATCACTGAGTCCGGTTATATCTCGGTCAACCACCACAGGACTGGCGTCACGCTCTACCCTCTGGCAAGTGACCGGCCGTCCCTCCCTCCGCCATACTACCGGTGGTGGGCACCACATTGAGACCAGTCTATAGATAAGAGCAGATCCCCCTCCGCCCACCATACAATGACCATTGTAGGTGTCACTTAGCCGTCTTACAAAGCTTCCCCAAACAAAGCTCAGGGTCTAGAGATCCTCCTTATTCCACGGCATTAGGCTTTATGTAATCAGATCTCTAAATGCATCACAGGCAAGATGAGCGCCTACCTAACAACGATAGAAAAATGTAATCAGACTGAGAGCTGTAAGAGCTATACACGGCCAGCTCCTAGCTCCTACAATGGCGCCTATTACACTACATCTAGCAGCCTTGCACCATTCAGAGCAGTTATGTGTCTGGGGCCCCTTCACATCTGCATTCCAGCCGCCAGTCATTACAGATCCATACACGTACAGCGTACAGACTGGCATAGAGACAAATGCAGCTGGAGCGTGCTAGAGTCTGATCCTTCTGCATGTCAATACTTGTGGTTGGATGCTCCTTATGGACGACTCCCTAGCACTGCATCCAACTTCTTCAGCAACCAGTATTTAAATGCAGAACAATCCGACTCCAGCATGCTCGAGTGGTGCTCAGGGACACTTTTATAGTGCAGATGTGGCATTTGCACTGGGCCTATTTGGTCCAGGCCCCCCCTCAATCCAGTGGCGTGGCTACAGCAGTCGCAGCCGCACCCGGGCCCATCAGTGTGTGTGTCACTCTTTCAGGACTTTCCAGCCGCAGTCTGCAGGGCCAAGGCCATGGGGGTGGGGGGTGTTATCATGTGCAAGGGGGCTGTATACTGTGCTATTAGGTGTATACTGCTGTATACTATGCTATTAGGTGTACAGTATACTGTAGGCTATACTGCTGTATACTGTGCTATCAGGTGTAAACTGTAGGCTATAGGTTTATAGTGGAGGCTATACTGCTGTATATTGCTGTATACTTGCAGTGTCCCAGAATAGAGTTTCTCCCCTTGTTGTTTTTCTCAGATTCTTATTCTTATATCTGAGTCAGTCAGTATTTTATTGCCTCTGTTCTGGAAACTGTGGTCCACTGCAAACTGTATATTATGTCGCCCCCACAGTATTCAGGTCTGCTGTTTCACTCATTTCTCATGTATATTCAGTCCAATATGCCTAATTGTGTGATGATGCAATGGCTTGATATCACGTGACTGCCCCTGCTGCTATGGTAACCCCAATAGCCATCGAGCTTTGGCTGGGGATACCATGTGACTTCCTCTCTACCTCAGTCCTGTCTTCCACCTTCAGGGGGACAGGTCGTGTGTGTGTGTCAGTCCTGTCTTCCACCTTCAGGGAGACAGGTTGTGTGTGTCAGTCCTGTCTTCCACCTTCAGGGGGACAGGTTGTGTGTGTCAGTCCTGTCTTCCACCTTCAGGGGGACAGGTTGTGTGTGTCAGTCCTGTCTTTCACCTTCAGGGGGACAGGTTGTGTGTGTGTGTCCTTTCTCCACTGTCAGGAGAGAGACACGTGTGCTCTGCTGCTCCAGCGTTACTAGAAGTGTTCTGGTCCAGTCGGGACCTGGCTGTGTCTTCCTTCTCAAGTCCTAAGGATTCTCATCTCAATCAAAGATCTGGGTGCCGATTTTTCAGTCATTCCTCTCATCATCTCCCATCATCATCCACAGCAAGTATTCGTCTCAGCTTCATTCCGCCCAGTATCTTATCCTCAGTACTATTACTTCCATCATTCAGTACGCTACCATCACAGCCTATTGCAGCATCACCCATTGCTTTGCCTTATCCAAGTCTGCCTTATTCCCCGTTGCATCCGGAGAGACTGTTGCCAATAGTTATCACCGTTTCAATAAATACCGTTGTTTCTGAACCCTGGCATTGGTTTAATTATTGGTGCCCTGAGTAAGGACAACGAAGAATTGGTCTGCCTCCGCTTGGTCAGGTTCCCGGTCTACAGCTGCTATCCCTCGTGCCCATACCGTGACTACCATCAGGCAAGTGGCTAGCCTGGTTCCTACCCAGTACTACCACCACCAGTACTACTACCCTCAGCGGAGTGGCCCAGCGCAAACTTTGGCGTCACGAACAGGTTTACGGATTACGTTGTGCCAACTCGCAGTACCCCTAAAAATGTACTACAACTTCCAGAAGGACTTTGCCTGGGGTGGTGTTGCTAAAAGTGGACAGTTTGCTGCCTTATCATGGGGTTTGTGGATGTGCCCCGTGACCTCTTTGCGGCAGTCCCATGGGGGCCTACTGCCCTGGAGGAGGGGGTTAACCGCCACGCCACCGAAGCGCGGGAACCACCAGGCACCATATACTCTGCTGTTGCCTCCCCTGATTGGCTACCCTTGGCCGCTGACGTTACAGTTGCTGGGCAGATTGGGGAGTCGAGCTTTCTGCCCTTTCACTCCTCCTCCGTCCTCCTGAACAGTGCGTAGCAAAATGGCGGCCCACAAAGAACGTTTGCCTGCAGCCGCAGCTCCGGTATGGAGCTGCCAGAGAGCGTACCGCCACGCAATCCCGCCTGCCTGCTTGCACCGCTCCCATCCTACAGCGACACCAGCTGGGGCGCTGTCACATCGGATGACGGGAGTCGTAGCTGGGCCTCCACTCCGACCTTTGCTGATCCGAACGAGGAGCTTACGTCTGAGACCAGAACCTCCCCGGGGCCCAATCCCTCCAGTGCCTCCGACTTCGCCTCTTCTACTGGAGGGTCCTTATCACCAGACAGCGAGCTAATTGTAAGTGGACCGTCCCTGCTGTCCTCAGTCCCTGGCATTAGAGGGGAGACCTCCGCCAAGGCCTCAGTATCCCCGGGTTTGTGGCGGCCTCCAAGGTGTGATTTGCCTCCCCTGCCGCAATGGGTGCTCGGGCGTGGGCCTAAAATTATGCAGCTGATCGAGGACATTCAGGAGGCCCTCGCTGCCCTGCCGCCTGTCACTGCAGCTGCAACCGCTATGCCCACTTTGGCACCTGCAGCTTCCACTACAGCGGGCCCGTCTACTACAGCAACCAGCACTGCTGTGGCTAAAGCCGCTACTTCTATCACGACAGTCACCTATCATGTGGCCCCCATCATCTCTCCTATGACCACGGTGACTCCCAGCATTGTGGTCACTACTGCGTCTAATGATGCTCCTGCTCCCGTACCCTCACGCTATCGCTATCCGTGGAAGAAGAAGGAGAAGTAGCCTACTGAGGATTTCCCTGCACCCTCTCATTGAGTCCGTTATAGAGACCAGAGTTCCTAGTTGTTCATGTGACTGTGTGGTTTCTGTGTTCAAATTTGAAGAATTTATGCAACGTTCAAGCTGTGTACCTGGTCCTCCTGACCAAGTTCCATAGTTTACTGTCCAGCCATGTGCGGAGGAGACACTCAGGTTGTTATATTGTTCTTTAGTGCCTGTCCCAGAACCTTTACATGGCCGATAGTCTATATTGCCAAAGAGACTCTACCTAACAGACACTTACCCATTTCTTCCTAAAGCACTTGTATGAGTATGTGGTTATAGAGGTATTATTGCTCTCTAGTGTTGCACTTCAATAGTCAAAGTTTAGTTTTCATATCAGATTCATATTTCCTCCTCTGAGTAAGAAGAAAAGTCATATAGATCGCCTCAGAGTAAAGTGTTTCCTAGCAGAGTATTGTATTTTTCCTCCTATATTATGTTATGGTGTTTTCCACTGGAAAGATTCCTTTGAGCCAGTGTTCTTCAGGACTTGGCAGAGCTTTGTTTCTTTATGTTCCCTTCCTTGTGTCTCCATTGTTTTTTTCTAACACACAGTAGTCATTACACATAGTCAGGGCCGGCGTTAGGGGGGGGCAGACAGGGCAAATGCCTAGGGCCCCCATCCCCCAGGGGCCCCCTGCCCCAGTTACAGTATGTGTCAGTGGCAGGAGTGCACAGACAGCGTCCTGCAGCCTCTGGCAGTGATCCCTGGCTACAGCTGATGGCTGATATCAGGTCACATAGAGGCTGCAGGACCCGCTCTGCTCCGGAGTGTGCTTCCTCCCCTCCCCCTCCCTCCAGCTTCACTGCACCTTATGACTTCCTCTGTGTCACATGGTGTAATATTACAGCAGTCGGGACATGGAGGAGAGGGCTGCAGGCTGCAGTGTGAGGATCCCAGCCTGCTGCTGCTGCATGGACATTAGAGGATGCACCACTACTCCCAGCATGCTGCTAGAGGGAGTAAGTATACTGTATATGTAGTGTGTAGTGTGTATAAATGTAGGTGTATGAGGGATGAATGTAGCGTGTGTTACATGTCTGTGGACTGTATGGACTGTATGGTTTTGATTTGTATGTGTTTTCATGGATGTGTTAGTGTGTGTGTGTGTATGTATATATATATATATATATATATATATATATATATATATATATATATATATATATATATATATATATATATATTGTATAGTGTGTATGTGTGTATCAGCACTGCTGACTCCCCTGTCCAGCAGAGGTGTAGAAGTGAATAGACTGTATATAGGAGCTGCAGCCATTGTCCGGCCTCATCCGTCCTATGTAATTGCTGCAGGTGACCGGTGATTGGCTGCAGCTCCTATGTATAGTGTATGATGATGTCACTAAGGCAATACGGTGTGTTTTATTGAGAAAAAAATAAGGTGGTATTCAGTCACTGGTGGTGGTCACTGTATGGGGGTAATATTAGTCTGTATATAGTGTATATATAGTCATTACTGCCATAGACTGACCACCACATAATATAGTTCTGTATATAATGCATACATAGAGTCATTATGTGGCGGTCACTCTATGGCGGTAATATTGGTCTGTATATAGAATGTATAGTGTCATTATGTGGTGGTCAGTCTATGGCGGTAATATTGGTCTGTATATAGTGTCATTATGTGGTGGTCAGTCTATGGCAGTAATATTGGTCTGTATATAGAGTCATTATGTGGCGGTCACTCTATGGCGGTAATATTGGTCTGTATATAGAATGTATAGTGTCATTATGTGGTGGTCAGTCTATGGCAGTAATATTGGTCTGTATATAGAGTCGTTATGCAGTGGTCAGTCTATGGTGGTAATATTGGTCTGTATAGAGTGTGTATATATATATAATTATGTAGTGGTCACTCTATGGCAGTAATATTGGTCTGTGTATAGTGTGTGTATATAGTTATGTGGTGGTCAGTCTATGGCGGTAATATTGGTCTGTATATAGAGTCGTTATGCAGTGGTCAGTCTATGGTGGTAATATTGGTCTGTATATAGTGTATATAGAGTCATTATGCAGTGATCAGTCTATGGGGGTAATATTGGTCTGTATATAGTGTTTATATACAGTCATTACTGCCATAGAGTGACTGCCACATAATGACTCTATATACAGACCAATATTACCACCATAGACTGATCACTGCATAATGACTCTACAGTATATACAGACCAATATTAGCACCACACCATAACCGCCACATAATGACACTATACATTCTATATACAGACCAATATTACTGCCATAGAGTGACCGCCACATAATGACTCTATGTATGCATTATATACAGAACTATATTATGTGGTGGTCACTCTATGGCAGTAATATTGGTCTGTATATAGAATGTATAGTGTCATTATGTGGCGGTTATGGTGTGGTGCTAATATTGGTCTGTATATAGAGTCATTATGTGGCGGTCAGTCTATGGTGGTAATATTGGTCTGTATATAGAGTCATTATGTGGTGGTCAGTCTATGGCGGTAATATTGGATTGTATATAGTGTATATAGAGTCATTATGTGGTGGTCAGTCTATGGCGGTAATATTGGATTGTATATAGTGTATATAGAGTCATTATGTGGTGGTCAGTCTATGGTGGTAATATTGGTCTGTATATAGAGTCTTTATGTGGCGTCATGGTATGGTTCTAATATTGGTCTGTATATAGAGTCATTATGCAGTGGTCACTCTATGGTAGTAATATTGGCCTGTATATAGTGTGTTTTCTTCAATAACAGTTTGGAGGTAATATTTGGTCCTGATATAGTGATTTTTTTTTATTTTTTAAAACAATTCATATAGATAGTTCTTGTGTTTACAACACTAGCGGCAGTCCTGGCATGTACAGTAGCGGCAGTCCTGGCATGTACAGTAGCGGCAGTCCCGGCATGTACAGTAGCGGCAGTCCCGGCATGTACAGTAGCGGCAGTCCCGGCATGTACACTAGCGGCAGTCCCGGCATGTACAGTAGCGGCAGTCCCAGCATGTACAGTAGCGGCAGTCCCGGCATGTACACTAGCGGCAGTCCTGGCATGTACACTAGCGGCAGTCCTGGCATGTACAGTAGCGGCAGTCCTGGCATGTACAGTAGCGGCAGTCCCGGCATGTAGCGGCAGTCCCGGCATGTACAGTAGCGGCAGTCCCGGCATGTACAGTAGCGGCAGTCCCGGCATGTACACTAGCGGCAGTCCCGGCATGTACACTAGCGGCAGTCCTGGCATGTAACCTTCTGAACTGACTCAATGTGAATAAGGGCCCTAATACAAGGAGCGAAAATTGTTCGAATCCGGACGATATCGCTCTGTGTAATAAAGACAACAATCATCAACTGATCGTTTTCTTTTGGCAAGTTTAAAAATCATTGGCTGATGTGCATATAAAATAATAAAGCTGTTGCTTACCTGATCATGTTCCTGGTGTCCTCAGGCTTTGTCTGTTTGTTACGGCCAGTGATTGCCTGAGCGGCCTGTCACCTCAGAGAGGGGACTAGAAGTGAGAGCTGCAGCTGCGGTGACTGGAGGATCCCACAGACAAGGCCTGAGGACACCAGGGAACGTGATCAGCTAGTATATATATATCTTAATTATTTACTATATACAGCAAGGGCTGCACAGACATCACTAATGATAGATTATATATATATACAGCCTTTGCTGCACAATAATTGAGCCATGTGGTTGGCTCTGTAAGCGAGCTCCATTCTACTAGATTGGCGCTCACTTCTCCGGAATATCAGGCCGTGTAGTACGGCCCTTATACTGTCCGTACACTTTCAGTAGCTGCTGGCTGAACAATCCTTCAGCTGACAATTCTCTCTCCCATCCGGCCCCGTCCTCCCCATACACAGGAATGTTCGGCACAGATGAGTGTTCCTGTGTCCTCTATAAGAGGGATAAGCTATAGCCAGACAGATCTGATGCCGGCTTATCTCTCTGAGAACAAAGAGGTTGGGCGTTGATTTTCCATCAAGCTTGATCCCCTATGTCCACTGATATCATCTGTCAGACTGTCCAGAGAGCCCCATACACCTTACACTGATGGCCGAACCCACCACGAGCAGCAGTTACCACCAACAAAAGAGTAACATGTATGGGGACCTTAAATTGTTGCTACAATATTTCAGCATATGGGGCCCCACCTTCAACTTTGCCCAGGGCCACATTTAGTCTAAAACCGGCCCTGCACATAGTCACACTCAACATTAACATTTGTTTATACATACTGCACCTATTTGTGTGTCTGGCCTATTGAGTAATCGCATTGTATGATTGACCGGTATAAAAGGGAGCTCCCCATGTATATTTGCTTTTGTTATTTTCTTCTTTCTCTTCCTGATGTCCAAGTCATTTCACACAGACACCCAGGGCAGTCCACAGGTCTTCACGTTCTTTTCCAGTAGGGTATCCTGTCTATGCACAGCTGTATACTTTGCTGTACACCAGCACTTTTCAAGTAGACAACAGATTATTTATGGTAAAGAGACTGTGTGATTCTTTGCTCCAGACGGACACAGTGTACACTACATCCGATAGTACCGATAGTCCGAGAGGGTCACTACACCACTTTGAACCGCTGTGCCCCCGAAAGGTCACTGTCCACAGGGGAACAAGGTGTAACTGGCCCTTTAAAATAAAAGCAGGTGTGCCACCATACCTGTGTGCCGACATAACATCTTAGGGACCAGCTACATGTCAGCCAACCACCGTCACACCTCACCATCTAGCAAGTGACCGTCCGTTCCTCCGCCATAGCAATGCGGGGGCTCACCACATATACCCCTGTGTCCGAGCACAGACCGGACCTCTGTATACCCCTGTGTGTTTCTGTACACCAAGACCAATATTACCAATAATAGCAGTATATAGAAAATATTATCACCATACATATTACCGCCATTCTGTTACTAACCAAATCCTGTTTACTGAGACCAATATTACCAAAGGGAAATATTACCGCCACACCACTACCATCACCACCATATTGTTACTGACCAAATCCGGTATACTAAATCCAATAAAACACAGTACCAGATTACAAGTAACAAATAATTCCACTACATACTAACTAACACCCCGCTGCTACTGACTAATACCACCACATACTAACTAACACCATGGCTGCTACTGACTAATACCACTACATACTGACTAACACCACCGCTGCTACTGACTAATACCACCACATACTAACTAACACCATGGCTGCTACTGACTAATACCACTACATACTGACTAACACCACCGCTGCTACTGACTAATACCACCACATACTAACTAACACCATGGCTGCTACTGACTAATACCACTACATACTGACTAACACCACCCCTGCTACTGACTAATACCACCACATACTAACTAACACCATGGCTGCTACTGACTAATACCACTACATACTGACTAACACCACCGCTGCTACTGACTAATACCACCACATACTAACTAACACCCCGCTGCTACTGACTAATACCACCACATACTAACTAACACCATGGCTGCTACTGACTAATACCACTACATACTGACTAACACCACCGCTGCTACTGAATAAACCTTCTGTACATAGACCAATATCACTTCATACAGTCATATAGAGGTGGATGCACTGTACACAGGCTCTATACACAATATACATTACAGTGCAGTTATATCAAGTGACTCACATTGGACGTCTTCTCTGATCGGAGTTCTTTCCTTTTCATCATCTTCTTCATCTGTCCTGGGCCGTTATGAGAACTTCTATAATCCACGAATCCACAGAATCTGCCAGACAGACATATTAGGCTCCTCACTCCGGCACCATCCTTATCTATATACACACTGCACATCTGTACTGGCCCCTTTACTCCCTCATTTATTAGGTAGCCCTGACACTATGTGACCCACTTATAGTAAATGCCCCCCTCTGTGCATGCCCTATTGTATACCCCCCCCCCCCCGTGTAGTCCACCTTATAGATGCCCCCCATGTTATCCCCCATAGAGATGGCCCCCCCATTTTATCCCCCTTACAGATGCCCCCCATGTTGTCCTCTTCTCCTGCCCATCACCATACTACTACCCCTTTCATCCTCCTGCCCCTCCATCATCATACTACAGCCACCTCCATCATACTACCTCATCATCCTCTTGTTCCATCATCATAACACTACACCCCTCATCATCCTCTTGTTCCATCATCATCATACCACTACATCCTCATCATCCTCTTGTTCCATCATCATCATACCACTACACCCCTCATCATCCTCTTGTTCCATCATCATCATAACACTACACCCCCCATCATCCTCTTGTTCCATCATCATACCACTACATCCTCATCATCCTCTTGTTCCATCATCATCATACCACTACACCCCTCATCATCCTCTTGTTCCATCATCATCATAACACTACACCCCCCATCATCCTCTTGTTCCATCATCATACCACTACAACCCCCATCATCCTCTTGTTCCTTCATCATACCACTACACCCCCATCATCCTCTTGTTCCATCATCATACCACTACATCCCCATCATCCTCTTGTTCCATCATCATCATACCACTACACCCCCCATCATCCTCTTGTTCCATCATCATCATACCACTACAACCCTCATCATCCTCTTGTTCCATCATCATACCACTACAACCCTCATCATCCTCTTGTTCCATCATCATATCACTAGACCCCTCATCATCCTCTTGTTCCATCATCATACCACTACAACCCTCATCATCCTCTTGTTCCATCATCATCATACCACTACAACCCTCATCATCCTCTTGTTCCATCATCATATCACTACACCCCCATCATACCTTTTAAAACAAAAAAAAATCTATACTCACCTATTTGGTTTCTGTCGTCCTCTAGTCACGCGCGGTGGCGGGGCTTCCCGTGACAGGGGGCGGGGCTTCCCAGGACCTGGTTTATGGCGATGATGCGATGCTCCCGGCCCCGGAAGTAGTTCCCCAGCACACACACGGCTCCCTGGTGTGTGTGCTGCCGGGGAGCAGCAAGTCATCCGGGGCCCGTCCCAGCCTGCCTCTTGTGGTCACAAGCAAAACATTGGAGTGGGGCAGTGCAGTGGTAAGGGGGGGCCTCTGGGCCCCCCCTTGGTAGAAGCCCGGTCGCAGCGGCGACCGCGGGAGCTACGCCACTGTGCGTCTCTGTATACCCCTGTGACCTCTGTATACCCGTGTGTCTCTGTATACACCTGTGTATGTGTCTCTGTATACCCGTCTCTGTATACCCCTGTGTCTGTGTCTCTGTAGATCCCTGTGTCTCTGTATACCCCTATGTCTGTGTATACCCCTGTGTATGTGACCTCTGTATACCCTCATGTATGTGTCTCTGTATACCCCTGTGTATGTGACCTCTGTATACCCTCATGTATGTGTCTCTGTATACCCGTGTCTTTGTATACCCTCATGTATGTGTCTCTGTATACCCCTGTGTATGTGACCTCTGTATACCCCTGTGTCTCTGTATACCCCTGTGTATGTGACCTCTGTATACCCCTGTTTCTCTGTATACCCCCCGTGTATGTGACCTCTCTATACCCCTGTGTCTCTGTATACCCCTGTGTATGTGTCTCTGTATACCCCTGTGTATGTGACCTCTGTATACCCCTGTTTCTCTGTATACCCCTGTGTATGTGTCTCTGTATACCCCTGTGTCTCTGTATACCCCTGTGTCTCTGTATACCCCTGTGTATGTGTCTCTGTATACCCCTGTGTATGTGACCTCTGTATACCCGTTTCTCTGTATACCCCTGTGTATGTGTCTCTGTATACCCCTGTGTATGTGACCTCTCTATACCCCTGTGTCTCTGTATACCCCTGTGTATGTGTCTCTGTATACCCCTGTGTATGTGACCTCTGTATACCCCTGTGTCTCTGTATACCCGTGTCTCTGTATACCCCTGTGTATGTGACCTCTGTATACCCCTGTGTCTCTGTATACCCCTGTGTATGTGTCTCTGTATACCCCTGTGTCTCTGTATACCCCTGTGTATGTGTCTCTGTATACCCCTGTGTATGTGTCTCTGTATACCCCTGTGTATGTGACCTCTGTATACCCCTGTGTCTCTGTATACCCCTGTGTCTCTGTATACCCCTGTGTATGTGACCTCTGCATACCCCTGTGTCTCTGTATACCCCTGTGTATGTGTCTCTGTATACCCCTGTGTATGTGACCTCTGTATACCCCTGTGTATGTGTCTCTGTATACCCCTGTGTATGTGACCTCTGTATACCCCTGTGTCTCTGTATACCCCTGTGTATGTGTCTCTGTATACCCGTGTCTCTGTATACCCCTGTGTATGTGTCTCTGTATACCCCTGTGTATGTGTCTCTGTATACCCCTGTGTATGTGACCTCTGTATACCCCTGTGTCTCTGTATACCCCTGTGTCTCTGTATACCCCTGTGTATGTGACCTCTGCATACCCCTGTGTCTCTGTATACCCCCGTGTATGTGACCTCTCTATACCCCTGTGTCTCTGTATACCCCTGTGTATGTGACCTCTGTATACCCCTGTGTATGTGTCTCTGTATACCCGTGTCTCTGTATACCCCTGTGTATGTGTCTCTGTATACCCCTGTGTATGTGTCTCTGTATACCCCTGTGTATGTGACCTCTGTATACCCCTGTGTCTCTGTATACCCCTGTGTCTCTGTATACCCCTGTGTATGTGACCTCTGCATACCCCTGTGTCTCTGTATACCCCTGTGTATGTGTCTCTGTATACCCCTGTGTATGTGACCTCTCTATACCCCTGTGTCTCTGTATACCCCTGTGTATGTGTCTCTGTGTATGACAAACAGCTTCTCCGTGAAGAGGCGAGATGGATTTTTCGTTTATCGAGCTTGAGCCCTAAAGGCCTTAATGAAGGCTTTTCTTATGCCGCATTTTTATGATTCAAATAGCACTGATTAGTTTATATTTATTTACTGAAGTGAGATTTTGTTTCTCTGGCATTTATTTATTTGTTTATTAATTTATACATGTGTATCTGATCTTTAGTATATATAAATTATTAGGAGACTGTTTCAGATTCTTTATTAGTATGCACCTATTTTTGTGGTTTGGCAATTGTATTTGATTTTACATTGACTTATTTTTTATTATATATACATTGTAGATATATGAATTATGAGTAGGTTATATTTTTGTGTTATGGCACTATATTGATTATAAGTTATGAGTTAATATGAGTTTTTGGTTATTCTATAAGCACTTGGGGTAATATCTTTTGATGAGATGTATTGTTGCATAGAGACAGTTTGTAGTCCGACGCATGCGCAAGTTTTTCACATTCCCTGAGCCTTTAAGCTGATGTATAAGTCCACGCGCATGCGCGAACTCTGTTGGACTTTGAGCTCCGGAGCTCCGGTTTCTGCGCATGCGCGGTTTTCAGCTTTTTTTCTGTAGCGGTTTTGGTCCTAATGCGCAGGTGCGAGTGACGTGGACGGCCCGGTCATGCATTGCGCGCCCGTGGCTTTATTAGATGACGTCTTTATCGTGCCTGTGAGCGTCATTGGATGTAAGTATCGACCGGCTGCATTGGCTGTTTGAGTCGCCCTATTACTCTTTGTAGCACCCATTTAGATGCTGTAACACCTGTTGGTGCACACAGTTGAATGGTATGTATATGTGTCAATCACTATGAAGGGGTGTCCCCTGTATCATTACTATCATACGTTCTTGGTGATAGGTGTGTTTATTACTCCTCCTTGTTTAGATCTTTAACACATTAAGGTATAAAAGACCCAGTTACGCCAGGGACACCGCCATTAGCCCTACACCTGAAGACGCTCCGTTCAGGAGCGAAACTAGTTGTGGAGGCGGTGATCAGATTTTAAAGTGCTACCACCACGGTCATATTGTTTATGTTGGACTGCAGCCGACATAGACATTAACTATTACCACTGTCAGTGGAATCTTACACATACAGTTCTGACTGTGGAGTAGTGTTTTTAATTCTTATCTCTCACCTGATTATTTTTGCATTATTTAATACAATAAAAGTTACGTTTTATTAGTTAGTCGGGGTCATCCCGGTTTGTTTGGGCTGCTGGCCCTTTGTGGGTTTTTGACCAAGTTTGGAATTAGCCGGGTATCCCCGATTTGTAAGGCACTAATTTAGTTTTGAGTTGGTCTGTTTCTGTTGGGGGTATACCCCATGCCCAGGAGTGCCGTAACCCCGCATGATGGCGGGATTTCTATCGCATAATTTCAGTGCTGATGATTATATGAATGAAGCATCATTAGTATTTACAACTGATAATTTACCACTAAACAATTTTGATATACAAGCGGCTTTTAAGAATCTAACTAGAACCTTTAAGTCTCAAATCCGTTCATGGTGGGAGGTGGCCAGTTTTGAACATTATTTGCAGAAGGAAATTGTGTATAGAGGCCTGAGAATTCCTATATTTCCCAATTCTCATAAAGAGGATCCACTATTTATACAGGGGTGGGAAAAAGTCCTTACAGAAAGCTCGCTACGGATGATCAGGTATTTACTTGACTACGAGCGCGCTCATTACGTTAAAATACAAGAACAGCTTAACAAGGAAGTGGTGGAGATCAGGGCTTTTGCTACCAATCCTGAATTTAACAGTCTCGAACAGAAGCTACAAAAAAATCTTGAGAGCTTCAAGGGGGAAATTAAGGAGAAAAAGCATAACAAATATATCAGAGACTGTCAGGATTTTGAGACAGGACAGGTTTATAACTATAAAAAGAAGAGCGGTAATTTTTTTAAACCTAAATATCGCTCTGAATCTGAAACCTCAGGCCAAGACGAGTCAGGGTCAGATCTTGAAGGCCCGAATCGTCTGGGCATAAAACGTAAAAACTTTCGTTACAGATCGGGTCCACAACAACATCAGAAAAAGAAACCTGCCCCACCAGTGACTTCCCACCCCCCTAGAGGACCGTTTACTGGTACCACAGGTACCTCATACACATCATGCAACACCACTCCCAACCCAGTAGGACATTTGGCTCCTGTAGCTCCATCTACATATTCCTCTGCACATTATGGGTCATCCAGTACAACTCCAATGGACTACCCTCAAAATTCCGGCCTGTTACAAAATCCAGGTACTGGGGCGGTCAGTCAGAATTCCATACCATCTGCTGGTGTACAGGCCAGTGGTCATACCACCAACCCAGTGACATTTCCGTTTCCAGCGACTCCTTTTTTAGGGATGAGTTTACCTCCACGTGTGCCGAGGGATCGATCGAATTAATAGAGAACTCCACAGTTGCCCTACAAATCTATAATTTGTCCTCACATGTATTTACTGAGCAGCAAATCAGACTGCTCAGTAAAGGCCTCTCCTTTACACCTACCCCTAATAGGGATACATTTAACTGGGTGAAAGATATTAACCTTTTCATAAGGAAAATAGCCTTACATAAGTGGCACCTACAGCGCCAACGAGACGGTAGGGCTCTCTTACAAAGAGAGCAGGAGGCACAGAATATCTTAGTAGACCTCCTGAGGGATAATGAGAGCCCACATTTAATCATTCCCCAGACAGATCTACAACCAAGATCCACTTTTACTCCTAATTTATCCATGTACCCTAATTTGGAGACGTTTCTTATCTTGGTGACGGAGGACCTTAAAAAACTACCAATGCGGAGAGAGAGGGCGTCTCAAAATATCACTAGAGAGGAACAAGCGGCACTCGAGGAACTTAAATCTAATTCTGAGCTCATACTCAAGCCCTCAGACAAAGGGGGAAATATTGTTGCTATGGATAGGACTGAATATGTGAGAATGGCAAAAGCTCTCCTGGACGACAAGAATACCTATTCTATATTGTCGCAAGATCCAACTAAGCTGTTCTTGTCTGAATTAAAATTGATCTTGGATGAAGCTCTTTCGTCCAAGGTGATAACTGATAAGGAGTATAAATATATTTATAATCCTCAACCCACGGTGGCGACGTTCTATGCGCTGCCAAAGGTGCATAAGAACGTCACACCAATCAGGGGTCGTCCTATAGTTTCCGGCAACGACTGTTTGACTCAGGGAGCGAGTGTCTATGTCGACAAGGTCCTCATGCAGTTTGTCACTTCTCTCCCTTCCTACTTACGTGACACAAAAGACACAGTCACTAAAATCACTAATCTTTCTGTTTCTGATACCACCTTTCTCGCAAGTTTGGATGTTGAATCCCTTTATACTAATATACGACACCATTTAGGTTTAGAGGCGGTATCACATTTTCTAAACACCAGAAGTCGACACTTGACAACACATAACACTTTTGTTTTGTCACTTTTGAAATTTGTGTTAACACACAATTATTTCTTATTTGAAGACACTTATTACTTTCAAATTAAAGGGACCGCTATGGGAAGTACTTGTGCACCTACCTATGCTAATTTGTTTTTGGGGTGGTGGGAGTTTTTTCACGTATTTAATGAGGATTTGAGTTTCTTCACAAGTCACATACTTTTTTGGGGTCGTTTTATTGATGATGTTTTAATTTTGTGGGAGGGAGAGCGTGATCTTTTTGAGGCCTTTGTCGACATACTTAATCAGAATGATCTGGGTATGCATTTTACCCATGAGATACATAAACATTCCATAAATTTTCTTGACATCACTATCAGTATTGACGAAAATCTCATAATTCAGACAGATATTTACCGTAAACCCACGGCAACCAATAATCTTTTACACTGGTCGAGTTGGCATCCCACTCCACTTAAGAGTGGGATTCCTACAGGCCAATACCTTCGTGCAAAGCGCAATTGCTCTAATGAACAAGATTTTCAACGAGAATGCAAAAATCTATACTCTCGTTTCACTACCCGTGGTTATCCCAAAAAGTCCCTTAAAAAAGCATACCATAGAGCCTGCTCGAGTGATCGTATGACCCTCCTGGCTAATCAGAATAGTGGTCAAGGGATGAGAAGGGAAACAAAGAGAGAGATCAGATGCATTGGGACATATGATGCTGATGCGGTGGAGGTTAAAAGGGTCCTTGAAAGGCACTGGAGGATTTTGACCTTGGATGAAGATGTGAGAGAAGTAGTGGGCCAAAGGCCTAATATCACATATCGACGCGGTAAGAATCTCAGGGACTTACTTGTGCACAGCCATCTGTCAAGTGAACGCATTGTGAGGAATCCCTCCCTAGTTGGCTCTTTTCCTTGTGGACATTGTACTTTTTGTCAGTACATGCCCAAGACAGTTGATTTTGTAAATCCAGTAGATGGTAGGATATACACTATTAGACAGTTCATCAACTGTAGCTCCAGAGGTGTCATTTACGCCATTGAATGTGCCTGTAAAAAACTTTACATTGGGAAGACCATCCAGGAGCTGAGAAGACGGCTGTCTAAACATCTCAGCTCCATTCGTACCGTTCAGGATACTCCATTGTCTAGACACATTCATGCGTTTCATAATGGAGATTATAATCACCTCAGGATGTGGGGCATATGCCAGTTGACACTGGGACCCCGTAAGGGTAATTTAGACAAACAGCTTCTCCGTGAAGAGGCGAGATGGATTTTTCGTTTATCGAGCTTGAGCCCTAAAGGCCTTAATGAAGGCTTTTCTTATGCCGCATTTTTATGATTCAAATAGCACTGATTAGTTTATATTTATTTACTGAAGTGAGATTTTGTTTCTCTGGCATTTATTTATTTGTTTATTAATTTATACATGTGTATCTGATCTTTAGTATATATAAATTATTAGGAGACTGTTTCAGATTCTTTATTAGTATGCACCTATTTTTGTGGTTTGGCAATTGTATTTGATTTTACATTGACTTATTTTTTATTATATATACATTGTAGATATATGAATTATGAGTAGGTTATATTTTTGTGTTATGGCACTATATTGATTATAAGTTATGAGTTAATATGAGTTTTTGGTTATTCTATAAGCACTTGGGGTAATATCTTTTGATGAGATGTATTGTTGCATAGAGACAGTTTGTAGTCCGACGCATGCGCAAGTTTTTCACATTCCCTGAGCCTTTAAGCTGATGTATAAGTCCACGCGCATGCGCGAACTCTGTTGGACTTTGAGCTCCGGAGCTCCGGTTTCTGCGCATGCGCGGTTTTCAGCTTTTTTTCTGTAGCGGTTTTGGTCCTAATGCGCAGGTGCGAGTGACGTGGACGGCCCGGTCATGCATTGCGCGCCCGTGGCTTTATTAGATGACGTCTTTATCGTGCCTGTGAGCGTCATTGGATGTAAGTATCGACCGGCTGCATTGGCTGTTTGAGTCGCCCTATTACTCTTTGTAGCACCCATTTAGATGCTGTAACACCTGTTGGTGCACACAGTTGAATGGTATGTATATGTGTCAATCACTATGAAGGGGTGTCCCCTGTATCATTACTATCATACGTTCTTGGTGATAGGTGTGTTTATTACTCCTCCTTGTTTAGATCTTTAACACATTAAGGTATAAAAGACCCAGTTACGCCAGGGACACCGCCATTAGCCCTACACCTGAAGACGCTCCGTTCAGGAGCGAAACTAGTTGTGGAGGCGGTGATCAGATTTTAAAGTGCTACCACCACGGTCATATTGTTTATGTTGGACTGCAGCCGACATAGACATTAACTATTACCACTGTCAGTGGAATCTTACACATACAGTTCTGACTGTGGAGTAGTGTTTTTAATTCTTATCTCTCACCTGATTATTTTTGCATTATTTAATACAATAAAAGTTACGTTTTATTAGTTAGTCGGGGTCATCCCGGTTTGTTTGGGCTGCTGGCCCTTTGTGGGTTTTTGACCAAGTCTGTATACCCCCGTGTATGTGACCTCTCTATACCCCTGTGTCTCTGTATACCCCTGTGTCTCTGTATACCCCTGTGTATGTGTCTCTGTATACCCCTGTGTCTCTGTATACCCCTGTGTATGTGTCTCTGTATACCCCCGTGTATGTGTCTCTGTATACCCCCGTGTATGTGACCTCTCTATACCCCTGTGTCTCTGTATACCCCTGTGTCTCTGTATACCCCTGTGTCTCTGTATACCCCTGTGTATGTGTCTCTGTATACCCCTGTGTATGTGTCTCTGTATACCCCTGTGTATGTGTCTCTGTATACCCCCGTGTATGTGACCTCTCTATACCCCTGTGTCTCTGTATACCCCTGTGTCTCTGTATACCCCTGTGTATGTGTCTCTGTATACCCCTGTGTATGTGACCTCTGTATACCCCTGTGTATGTGACCTCTGTATACCCCTGTGTCTCTGTATACCCCTGTGTATGTGTCTCTGTATACCCGTGTCTCTGTATACCCCTGTGTATGTGTCTCTGTATACCCCCGTGTATGTGACCTCTGTATACCCCTGTGTATGTGACCTTTCTATACCCCTGTGTCTCTGTATACCCCTGTGTATGTTTCTCTGTATACCCCCGTGTATGTGACCTCTCTATACCCCTGTGTCTCTGTATACCCCTGTGTATGTGACCTCTCTATACCCCTGTGTCTCTGTATACCCCTGTGTATGTGTCTCTGTATACCCCTGTGTCTCTGTATACCCCCGTGTATGTGACCTCTGTATACCCCTGTGTCTCTGTATACCCCTGTGTATGTGACCTCTGTATACCCCTGTGTATGTGACCTCTGTATACCCCTGTGTCTCTGTATACCCCTGTGTATGTGTCTCTGTATACCCCTGTGTCTCTGTATACCCCCGTGTATGTGACCTCTGTATACCCTGTATATGTGTCTCTGTATACCCCTGTGTCTCTGTATACCCCTGTGTCTCTGTATACCCCTGTGTATGTGTCTCTGTATACCCCCGTGTATGTGACCTCTCTATACCCCTCTAAGCCTCTAGTTCATAGCTCTTCTCACGTCCTCGGACACAATTATCACTTGTTCTAGTGTTTTATTATAATAATCTTTTACGGTATGAATGATTAGTGATGAAGAGGCCGGTTCCAATCTATATAATATATATAGTGAGAGCGCTGATCCCGCAGGCCTGTGCACTGGGCGGACAGACATTACTGACCAGAGATGAGGGAGACAGGGCAGATGACAGGGATGTGACAGAACGCAGCCCCCCTCCCCCCTCCTGTTCGGTGAAGGTGACTTTCAGGCAGGATCTCACATATTGATCAGTCTGAGTGCTGAGGGGGGGGGAGGGGGGGAGGAGATGGCTGCCTATCATACTTACAATACAGGAGACTGTCCATACCGACTGAACATACGAGACACAAAATACTATGGTCCCCCCCCTCCAGGGAAGGGGGGGTATAGGCTGGTGCTATATAGAGGAGTTATTATAACATGTGACCCGTCTATAAGAACTGATCATCAAAGATCAGCGGAAATACAGGAAAAGAACAATGCCAGAGAAATAACCCAGATCTGCAGCCGGGGTGAGACGCCGGCTGTCACTATATTTATCCATAGACATGGCAGGTCACATAGCCGAATGGATGAGGAAACCCAACTCCAGGAGTGTCACCTCCGTGTGCTGACACAGTGACAGCTCCAATGATCAGCAGAGCGGCCCTGGTGGTGGCGGCGGAGAGGGAGCGCTGCCATGTGTCCTATGGAGGGGGGGGGGGGGGGGGGATCTCCCTGCGCTCCGCAGCCGCCTCCTGCTCACATTACCATTCTCCGCACACTCTACAGTCTCCGACTCTCTACTCTGTGCACACTCTACAGTCTCCGACTCTCTACTCTGTGCACACTCTCCATTCTCCGCACACTCTACAGTCTCCGACTCTCTACTCTGTGCACACTCTCCATTCTCCGCACACTCTACAGTCTCCGACTCTCTACTCTGTGCACACTCTCCATTCTCCGCACTCTACAGTCTCCGACTCTCTACTCTGTGCACAGTCTACAGTCTCCACACACTCTACAGTCTCCGCACACACTCTACAGTCTCCCACTCTCCATTCTCCGCACACTCTACAGTCTCCGACTCTCTACTCTGTGCACACTCTCCATTCTCCGCACACTCTACAGTCTCCGACTCTCTACTCTGTGCACACTCTCCATTCTCCGCACTCTACAGTCTCCGACTCTCTACTCTGTGCACAGTCTACAGTCTCCACACACTCTACAGTCTCCGCACACACTCTACAGTCTCCCACTCTCCATTCTCCGCACACTCTACAGTCTCCGACTCTCTACTCTGTGCACACTCTCCATTCTCCGCACACTCTACAGTCTCCGACTCTCTACTCTGTGCACACTCTCCATTCTCCGCACTCTACAGTCTCCGACTCTCTACTCTGTGCACAGTCTACAGTCTCCACACACTCTACAGTCTCCGCACACACTAGTCTCCGACTCTCTACTCTGTGCACACTCTACAGTCTCCGACTCTCTACTCTGTGCACACTCTCCATTCTCCGCACACTCTACAGTCTCCGACTCTCTACTCTGTGCACACTCTCCATTCTCCGCACACTCTACAGTCTCCGACTCTCTACTCTGTGCACACTCTACAGTCTCCGACTCTCTACTCTGTGCACACTCTCCATTCTCCGCACACACTCTACAGTCTCCCACTCTCCATTCTCCGCACACTCTACAGTCTCCGACTCTCTACTCTGTGCACACTCTCCATTCTCCGCACACTCTACAGTCTCCGACTCTCTACTCTGTGCACACTCTACAGTCTCCTCACACTCTACAGTCTCCGACTCTCTACTCTGTGCACACTCTACAGTCTCCGCACACACTCAGCGCACACTCTATTCTCAGTGCAATCTCTATTCTCCGCACTCTCTATTCTCCACACACTCTCTACTATCTGCGCACACTCCCTTCTCTGCACTCTCTCTGTTCTCTGCCCACTCTCTATTCTCTGCACATACTCTGCTCTCCACACACTCTACTCTGTGCACACTCTCCATTCTCCGCACACTCTCTACTCCGTGCACTCTCTCTATTCTCTGCACATTCTCTCACCACGCACATGCAGCGCAGCCAGCGCAACATTAGGCTATGTTCACACTACGTAAGTTTCCGGCCGTAGCGCGTTCCGTGAATAAGCGGCCGGAGACTTACGTAGTTTGCGTATAATGGAAAGTATACGAAGTACGGCTGCACAGTTCACACTACATACGAACTTAGGCCCGGATCGTACGTGGTGGTGTAAAAAATTAACCAGACCGTTGTTTGCAGACAAAAATGCCGTAACTTACGCCCATAGCGTAACATGCGGTCCCGTACGTAGTGGTGATTTCTTAATTTTTACAGCTTTTTGTGCCGATCCAAAAGGTTCTGTGGGGTGTCCGGAGCTAGGCGAAGATTTCCAAGTAAAAGACCGCTGTCAGATCGCTACGTAGGGCGCTCGGTAAGCGTAAGTAGACTTCGGGCGTAAGTTCGCGGTCCGTACGTAGCCGGCCGCAAGTAGCGTAAATCTCTGGCCGGAGTTTACCGCGTATATGTCCGGCCGCGAAAATATGCGGCCGGACATATACGCAGTGTGAACATAGCCTAAAGGAAGAAGAGAAACTCCAGAGAACTGCAGCGCATCATTAGTCTCAGAGCATTACTTTTTGATACCAGCGATTTGGAATGTTTTTGCACATTGCAACCCTGCATTACAACAGTGAGCGACATGACTGGTGTAGGAGGGGGATAGGGAGAATGGCGGCATGATAATAAATCCTTTTCACAGGCCAAGGACTCTCCCCCTCCCGAGGTGATCGGCCATAGTGGATGGGGAGGGCTGCAGCCAGGGGTTATGGATGGTGATGGGGGACTTTGTAGTTCCCCCAAGGTTTCCTCCCTGACACTAATGGATGGTGATGGTGGACCTTATAGTTCCCCCAGGGCTTTCTCCCTGAAGGTCCTATTCCACCAACAGATCTGACCACTTATCTGTCAAAGACTTGAAGCCAAACCCAGGAGTGGATTTGAAAAGAGGTGAAATCCAGTCTTTCCTTTATGACCTGATCTCTGATTATAGTCTGTTCCTGGGTTTGGCTTTAAATCTTTGGCAGATAATCATCAGATCTGTTGGTGGAATAGGGCCTTGACACTGTTGGATGGTGATGGTGGACCTTGTAGTTCCCCCAGGGCTTTCTCCCTGACACTGTTGGATGGTGATGGTGGACCTTGTAGTTCCCCCAGGACTTTATCCCTGACACTGCTGTCTGAGGCGATCACAGGGACGCCCTTGAGGTTGATGCAGGAGAACTTAGACAACAGAGAGTCGGGAAACAAAATATAAGACAGCGCTCCATAGCGTAACTCAGACAGGGCTGAAGTGGTGAAAGTAAGAACATAGAACTCTCACCTGAGTAGGTTGTGCTGATGTAAGGCACAACTCTTACTGATAGCATGTGAATGAACCGCTGCCACTCCCGACTAATCCCCACTGGGATTAAAGACAGTCAGTATCCTCCTCCACTCCAAGGCGGGTAAAACAGGTGCAGGTCCAAGAGGTAATAGTGATATAAAATATCATAAAATTTATTAAAATAATTATGATAGCGATAATGGATTAGACACTTGATAAAGAGACTGGACCGGTGCAGTACAGTGACTGTACTTAAACATGGGGTATTTTACAGTCTCTTTCTGCAGAGGAACGCTCTGACATGGCTGCTAGTGAAAGATAGGTCACTTCCGATGGAATGGAGACTTGTTGAACTATGAAGCCTCCCTTTTAGTACTGGCGTAAACCAGAGTGGGACAAGTGTATTTTTTGGATGTCTGGGCTGGGGCTTATAGAGGTTGTCCACTATAAACTAACTTGCCCCTATCCACAGAATTGGGGAAATGTAAGATTGGGTGGGGTCCGACCTCCGTACCCCCCCCCCCTCCGGTCTCCAGATCGGGCCCTGGCTTCTATTTTATGAATACCGCCGCTGGAGAGGGCGGAGTACCGCAGTTGTCTCTTTCTGGCAGATCAATAAGTCCTGGGGGAGGGGGAGGGGGGGGCTTATAAAGTGTGTAAAAAAAAGTTTAAAAATATTAAATCCCTTCCTTTTCACAATATACAAATAATACATTATATAAATATAAAACGATTTAGTGCGGGGTTGTCCAATCTACTGAAATATTACAATACTGCGCGGTCAACTGAAAAAGGGGGAACTAACACCAGCCGATATGAAACCAATAAAAACGATAAATCATGGCGCAAAAAAAATTATTCTAACCGGACCCGTAGGTGGACTAACAAAGAGGTTCTGGCTGTAAGACGGTGAGGGGAAGAATCCTTCCTCACTGTGACCCGGACATCCGGCAGCAATGACCTTTGGTCGTGAAGTGGTTAAGATAGAACCTATTGGATGCTTTTGTAGAGCACTAGGGAAGGAAACGTTCCAATCTTTATAGGGTTTACTGTTCTTCTTTTCCTAAAGCTCAGCAAGACCTCAGGGCGCAGCCATTCTACGTGCCTCCCTTAGGACTTTTGGGGTGCGTTTGCAACTCAAGTCAACAGGGTTTAGACTTGACAATGAATTATTAAAAGCCCACAGAGCTGCCACAAATATTTAATAACATCTTCATCAAAAATTTACTGCCGTGGATGTCATAATTAAAGAGATGTGTACAAGATGAGAGTGTGCAAGCTGCAATCGGGAGAGAAATGAGGTCATCTCCTACCTCGTGTAGGTGCTGAGAGGAGGAGGCTCAATCAAGCCCCAATCCTACCCCTAACATTGTATAGCTGGTAAGGAGAGCTCTCCTGCCTACTCCGCTACAGCCACAGCTAATATGTAACCATACTCATATTGTAATATACTCCTTCAAAAAGAAGGTGCTGCAGACAATGGCAGATCCATAGAGGTTTCATCTCTTACACAATCCTCTAAATTGGTCTTTAGGTCCAGGCAGAATTGTACCGAAGACGACGTGCTGCCATGTGTAGGAAGGAAGAAATTAACATTGGGATATTTGTGAAAGGAAATAAATGGGTACAGAACGTCTTCTAAGTCAGTCTCATTTTCAGAAACATTGCAAAGGTTGTAAATTATTCAAGATGATAAGAAAAGACAGAAAACAGAGGGAGTGCTGAATCTTACACATTACATCAACAATTCACCAACGTTTACTCCTATGTAACTTCTGTCCTGAGAAAGAGGCGTCCCTTTCTCCTATTTATCTTCTGATATACATTAAACATTGCCACCTCTTCATCCATCTTGTTTTTGACTACATCTTGTGATCTGACATGTAAGAATCATTAGCTGTCAGTATTCCTCTATCACCACTGCTAGGTGTCAGCTTGGCTAATATGGTACAACCAAGAAGGGTACGTAATGGATACAGATAGTGAGCCCTGGACTCCCTCCACCCAGCTGTCCCTGCCCACCTGTCTTAAGACAACCCTAGGTGACTGCGGGCAGCTGGGTGAAGTTCTCTTACCTGCATCTGATGTGTACAAAACAAAACAGACTAAACAACAAGGGATGGTCATACGGGCCCGGATCAAACTCAAAGGACAATGCGGTCCAGAGTCAGAATCCAAAAGACTGGGCAAAATTACAAGAACTGAGATCAGAGTAACCAGGTAGAGAGATATAGATATATAGATACAGGGCACGCTTAGCTCGCTTAGAGACTATAGCTAGCAAAGGCTACTGGACAAACAGACACCTTATAGGAGGTTAGGGACCTGGTCCAGCACCTTTTCGGAGCAAGCACCCAGAACACAGAAAGGCAGGTAGGATGTCAATCACAAGCAAAACAAAATGACTAGGGGGAACTGAGCAGGGAAGAGATGGGTGTGTCGGAGAGTCAATTACGAGAGCAGAATGAGTAGAGCTGTGTTCAGACTGGTGAAAATAAAACATAGAATTCAAATATTAAATCATGGTTAAGAATGCAGTCTTGACCATAAACCACAAGCCAAGGAGCACACCAAGGTCCAAACAGGCACGGACGTGACATTTGGTTTCCCAAATAGGTTTGTAATGGAACTAAAATATTCCTCATATCTACTTAACCAGAAAGCTTAGTGTTGGCCAACTGATGCACATACTATGTCACTTAACCCTTTATTGTCTTTATTAGGTCCTGCCTTACATAACAATATGTAGCAGTACTAAGTCTGGGAGGCAAGTAAGGAGTCCAGTGGCTGAGCTTACCAAAGCAAGCGCGGTCAAAAATCCATTTTCGGGACACAAAAGAATGGCAGAAGTTGTAGAGTAAGGGTATATGCACACAGAGTAATCCTTGCTGAAAACTCTGTGTTGAATTCGCCGCTCTTCTCCGCTTCCCTCTCTGCTAGCTCCATTAAATGCTCGGGCAGATTCTATCGTCCACCCAAAGAATTGACACACTTGTGCTGGGGTGGGGGAAAGACACCTGTGCATGGCTGGGGTGGGGGAAAGACACCGGTGCATGGCTGGGGTGGGGGAAAGACACCTGTGCATTGCTAAGGAGACACCTCTGTGTGCTGGAGATTGTCCCAGTCTTTTCTATGGGACGCTTTTCCCCATCCCCCTGGCAAGGATGAGACTGTTGCTGTATTATTCCCGGGCATGTAATGTATCTGCGGGCAAAATTCTATCTGCGGGCAAACTGTTCAGGGTGTTTGGAAGTCTATAGGGGACAGATATTTTTATGATATAGATGTTGGTATTTCTTGTATATCACATCATGCTAGCTCTTTCATCTACTTATAGGGGGTTGTGGTGTTGAATAATTGATTCAATGTCACTGATTTACGCTCCTTCTGTCACTTTATTGCAGTTATTTAAATGTATATTCCGCTGTAGTCAATATTCCGGTCTATGACATGATTGTTTCCCTGAGAGCATGGAATAGAACATGAGTTTTCTATTATCTATGGCCATCTTGCTTGTGGGCGGATTTGGCCCACATGCAATGTCATTGGGCTGAGACTAGGATGTACTTTGATAATGCAATTCTACACTCCGCCATCTTGCTTATAGGCAAATTTTACATTGTTGGGCTAAGACTAGTGTGGTATCCCACCACAGGTGTTACCCGTCTTTACACCTCTCGCAGAAGCCTGTACTCTAAAGTATCAGTGGTGGTGAGGTATTAAGTTTTGCCACTAGATGTCACTAGTATATGTGCGGTATGCCTAGGTATTGCACAGCTGTAGTGTCTAAAGGGTAATTGGACCTGTGCACCAATGGAAGCTCTTTCTCTTTTCTACCTATCTCTATCCTTCTCTTTTCTTTGCACTCTTCTCACCCACTCACAGCACATGTTACAGATGCTGTAGGAAGTAGTCACATGGGGAGATCTACAAAATATGGACCAATGGGTGTTTATAGTTACTCCTGAGGAAGGCTCTGCGTGGGGCGATACCTGTGGAGACAATTTGACTAGAAAAATCCGCACAAGGGTCCAGCAACATCATATCTCCACATGTCTGAGAAAGGAGAGCCCCTCCAGCTAAATCAGATGCAATTCTGGATGTGGATGGAGTGATATAGATACAGAAGTAAACAAGAGCTTTAGTTCTGTGAAAGAATCCTGGACCTCTTGTCTCCAAAGCATACAGTTTTCTTTTTGAGCCTTGTAATTGGGGCAATGATCTTGAGAAATTTTCTGATAAATTTTCTATAGAAATTAGCAAATCCAATCAACTTCTGAATTTCCTTTTCCTTTTTGGAATTGGCCAGACAACAACTGCCTTCATTATACCCGGATCCATACCTAGGCCTTCTGGTGATAGGAAAATGAAAGGTTGTCTGCTTGATATCTAAGCAGCGTTCTCAGAGTGGTTGTAGAACAGTGTAGACATGTTTACGATGCCGTTTTAGGTTTTCTGAAAAAATTATCATCCAAATAGGCAATAACAAATTGTTCCAGTAAATCTTTAAAAACGTAATAATTAACAAAATAAACAAAGGTGCCTAGCGCAAATACACAGAAACCACAGAACTAGGTAAAAAGCATAAGTGCAGAATCATGACATTGCACTGTATAAAACCTCTAATAGAGAAGAATTACCTGTGCAGAGTCTATAGGGAATATCGTCTGAGGACCCCCTGTTGTCCGATAGCGGTGGTCTTGTACATGTTGCTGCCTGTTAATCCACCTATACCCAGGTTCCTTGGGTGTAATACCATAAAATAAAATCCTTTCTGAGGCTATCTTGGTTGTGCAAAGATGGGGATGCCCTAGTGTAGGGCTTTTGGGGATAGCCCATATTACTGTATGTCCTGATGGCAGTCGCCTAGACAGATTTGCTCCTCTTAGATCAAGCTTGTAAAAAAATAACTCTAGCGATTATTTTTTTTTCCCCTTTAAAATCAACTTGTGCCAGAGACTTTTAATTTAATTCTATTAAAAAATCTCAAGTCCTTCCCCATGGGGAAGGATGGATTATAGATGGGTACTGTGATGTCACAGAGGACTCCGCTCAGGATAATCCAAGCAAGCGGTTCACGCGCCACCGGCCGGGGCGCACGCTTTGCAAAGAAGTTACAAACAGTTACAAACAACTACAAAGGACGTAGAGAACCCTAACCTATTCCGTGGACCTTAAAGGAGTTTGAAAGAAACTAAAACCTATCGAATGCTGTATCTGCTGATACGGAGGACTACAAGTCAGAGCACAACCAGTACACCAATGTGGTGAGTGACTATTTTTAACAAATACATGGAAGAGAGTATGTGAATTAGTTAACCATTTTATTATAATATGGTAACTTTTTAGCGCGGAGCAGTAACCACTTGTTGGTAGCCTGCAGCTATACGGACACTGGTAACCTACGAGCTACTGTGTCTATCAGTTGTTTTTTATCCATTTTTTATATGGAAGGATGGATTATGTTGTTCATGTGTTTTTTTCTTTGTCATGACATTTTTTAAGTAAATTTTTTATGTCAACATTTAGGGTACTATTACACCAACAGATCTGACGACAGATTATCTGCCAAAGACTTGAAGCCAAACCCAGGAGTGGATTTGAAAAGAGGAGAAATCCAGTCTTTCCTTTATGACCTGTTCTCTGATTATAGTCTGTTCCTGGCTTTGGCTTCAAATCTTTGGCAGATAATCTGTCGTCAGATCTGTTGGTGTAATAGTACCCTTATGTAGACTGAAATTTATGTTAGTAAAAATGCAGCTGTTATGACTGGGAATATGTTCTAAGACAGTGTTGCCGAAATTGCAATTCTCTGACTTGTGAAATAATGTCATGAATAAGGATTAGCAGGAGCTCCGTACTTTTGGAACTCTTCAATCTGAATCTTTGCATATTTTGTATGTTTCTGGTTTTATATGAAAAATTTAAGAATTTTAAATTAAAAGATTCTCAAGTCCTCCGGTACTTACCAGCTGCTGCATGTGCTACATATCTATGTCTATAAGTTACAGCAGTAGCTAATAAATATTGGAAGACTAGAGATTTTTTAACCCCTTAGTGACCGCCGATACGGCTTTTTACGGCGGTCACTAAGGGTCCTTATTCTGCTGCCATCAGCTTTTTACGGCGATGGCAGAGAATAAGGCTGGGGAGCCGGGACGGCCCCCACCCCATCCCCCCAGCTACCGGTAATATATACCGCTGATCGCTTGTACCATGTGCCGCCGGCACTTTTTATCCCCTGTCACCATAAATGATTGGTGACGGGGGATAAAAAGTGATGTCCCCCCTACCCCTTATACGTTACCTGATCCTGGAGCTCCGTCCTCTTCGACGTCCTGGCTGGTTGTGAAGTGCGCATGCGCTTCACAACCAGCCAACTCTGGAAAATTTAAAGTGACAGAGACCAATTCGGTCTCTGTCACTGAACTAAGATTACTGTGATAGAAAATATCACAGTAATCATAGTAATACAGTGAAAATGAATGTATAAAGTACAAAAAGTGACAAACATACAAAAAAATAAAACACACACTTTTTATTATAGTAATAATTGCAGTTTACTCCCAAATTACCCCTAACCCCTCCCCAGATTACCCGTAACCACCGCACGTTGCCCATAACCACCGCACGTTGCCCGTAACCACCGCACATTGCCCGTAACCACCCCAAATTGCCAGTGACCCCCTCCAGATTGCCCGTAACCACCCCAAATTACATGTACCCACCCCAGATTACCTATAAGCACTTCAGTTTATCAGTAACAATCCCAGATTGTCTGTAACCCTTCCAGGTTGCACATAACCACCCCAGGTTTCCCGTAATCATGCCAGATTACATGTAACCCCCCAGATTGCACGTAACCACCGCATGTTGCCTCTGACCACGCCACGTTGGCTCTGACCACCTCAAATTGCCAATGACCCCCTCCAGATTGCGGTGCCCATGCCAGATTACAGGTATCCACCCCAGATTGCCTATAAGAACTTCAGTTTATCCGTAACCACCCCACGTTGCCCGTAACCACCCCACGTTGCCCGTAACCACCCCAGATTGTCTGTAAGCACTGCAGGTTGCCCGTAACCACCCCACGTTGCCCGTATCCACCCTAGATTGTCTGTAAGCACTGCAGGTTGCCCCTAACCACCCCACGTTTCCCGTAACCAGCGCACGTCGCCTCTGACCACGCCACGTCGCCTCTGACCACCGCAGGTTGCCTCTGACCACTGCAGGTTGCCTCTGACCACCCCAAATTGCCAATGACCCCCTCCAGATTGCGGTAACCATGCCAGATTACAGGTACCCACCCGAGATTACCTATAAGCACTTCAGTTTATCCGTAACCACCCCAGATTGTCTGTAAGCACTGCAGGTTGCCCGTAACCACCCCACGTTGCCTGTAACCACCCCAGGTTGCCGTAACCACAGCAGGTTGCCCGTGACCACCCCAGATTACCTGTAACCACCTCAGGTTGCCCATAACCACCCCTGGTTGCCCGTAACCACCCCACATTACCTGTAATCTCATTTTGTTTATTTTATTTTAGTAACTGCGCTATTCTAATAACCATTACTAGCTGCGGTTTTGCTCCAGTAAATTGGTGCTCCTTCCCTTCTGAGCCCTGCTGTGTGCCCATACAGTGGTTTATGCCCACATATGGGGTACCGTTTTACTCAGGAGAACCTGCGTTACAGATTTTGGGGTACGTTTTCTCTCCTGTTCCTCGTCAAATTTAGAAATTTCAAACTAAACCAACATGTTATTGGAAAAATTCGAGTTTTTCATTTTTACTGGCTAATTTTGAATACTTTCCTCTAACACCTGTGGGGTCAAAATGCTCACCACACCCCAAGATGAATTCTTTGAGGGGTGCACTTTCCAAAATGGGGTGACTTATGGGGTTTTTTCTCTCTGCTGACACTACAGGGGCACTGCAAACGGACCTGGCGCTCAGAAACTTCTTCAGCAAAATCTGCATTGGAAAAGCTAATTGGCGCTCCTTCCCTTCTGAGCCCGGCTGTGTGCCCATACAGTGGTTTACGCCCACATATGGGGTACCATTGTACTCAGGAGAACCTGCGTCACAAATTTTGGGGTGCTTTTTCTCTCATGTTCCTTTTGAAAATGAGAAACTTTAATCTAAACGTATATATATTATTGGAAAATTTTAATTTTCCATTTTTTTACTGCCTAATTGTGAATACTTTCCTCCAGCCCCTGTAGGGTTAAAATGCTCATTTTACCACTAGATTAATTCTTTAAGGTGTGTAGTTTCCAAAATGGGGTCACTTATGGGGGTTTTCAGGATACCAGACTTCTAAATCCATTTAAAAAAGAACTGGTCCCTAAAAAAATCAGTTTTGGAAACTTTCACGAAAATTTGATAATTTGCTGATAAATTTCTAAGCCCCGTAACACCCTAAAAAAGTAAAATATGTTTACCAAATTATGCCAGAATAAAGAAGACATATTGGTAATGTGACTTAGTAACTAATTTATGTGCTACGACTTTCTTTTTTTAGAAGCAGAGAATTTCAAAGTTCATAAAATGCAAATTTTTTTAATTTTTCATATCTTGATGTTTTTCACAAAAAACACACAAAGTAGTGACCAAATTTTGCCACTAACATAAAGTGCCATATGTGACGAAAAAACAATCTCAGAATCGCTAGCATACGTTAAAGCATCACTGAGCTATAAGAGCATAAAGTGAGACAGGTCAGATTTTAAAAAAATAGCCTGGTCATTAAGGCCCAAACTAGCTGCAGCACGAAGGGGTTAATAGAAGAAAATTACAAATCGCAGGCACTTACTGATACCAATTGATTTTAAAAGATTTTTTTCTTTGCTGGAGTTGTCCTTTAACCCCTTAAGGACCGGGCCTGAAATGGCCTTAAGGACCGGAGCAAATTTTATGAATTTGACCAGTGTCACTTTATTCATTAATTACTTCGGGATGCTTTTACCTATCCAGCTGATTCTGAGATTGTTTTCTCGTGACATATTGTACTTCACATTTCTTGTAAATTGGAGTCGATACTTATAACGAATCTTTATGAAAAAACCCCAAATAGCGTGAAAAATTGTGAAAAAATGCATTTTTCCAACTTTAAAACTTTTCTGCTTATACAGAAAATGGTTATACCACATAAATTATATATTAAATAGCATTAGCAACATGTCTACTTTATGTTGGCGGCATTTATTAAACTATATTTCATTATTTTTAGACAATAGGAAGCTTAAAACATTAGCAGCAAATTTCCAAATTTTCAGTCAAATTTCAAAATCAGATATTTTTAGGGAACTGTTCAGGTTTAAAGTGTATTTGAGGGGACTGTATGTTAGAAAGCCCCACAAAGCACCCCATTTCAGAAACTGCACCCCCCAAACTCTGCAAAAGCACATCCAGAAAGTTTTTTAACCCTTTAGGGGAGTCACAGAAATAAAAGCTAAGTGTGTAAGAAATTTGAAAATTTTAATTTTCTGTGCAGAGATTTTATTGTAATCCAATATTTTTCATAATTATAAACCTATTACCAGAGAAATGCACCCCAATATTGATTGCCCCGTTTCTGCAGTTTATAGAAATACCCCATATGTGGCCCTATTGCGCTATTTGACGCAACCACAAGCCTCAGATATAAGGGAGCGCCTAGTGAATTTCAATGGCTCCGTTATTTTTGGTCATTTTTGACTGTACCACTTCAGGTTGGCAGAGGCTCTGGGGTGCCAAAACCTAAAAAACACCCCTAAAGGGACACCATTTAGAAAACTACACCCCTCAAGGAATGTAACAAGGGGTGCGGTGAGGATCTGGACCCCACAGGTGCTTCACAGATTTTCCAAACAATATGGCTTGAAAAAAGACTAAAGTATTTTTTACACTAAAATGTTGTTCTAGCCTTCAATTTTTCATTTTCACAAAGGGATAAAAGGAAAAAAAAAACACAAAACATGTAGCACAGTTTCTCCCGAGTACGGAAATACCCCACATGTGGACATAAAGTGCCAAGCGGGCGCAGGACGAGCCTCCAAAGGGAAGGAGCGCCAATTGGCTTTTGGAAGCTGAATTTCACTGGAAGGGATTTCAAGCGCCATGTCGCATTTACAGAGCCCTCGTGCTGCCAAGACACTGGAAACCCCCCACAAGTGACCCCATTCTGGAAACTACACCCCTCAAGGAATCTAACAAGGGGTGCAGTGAGCATATGGACCCCACTGGTGACGGGCACAAATGTGGAAAAATGTGACGTGAAAGTGAAAATTTTCATTTTTTCACTTTCATGGCACAAATGTGCCCGTCATCCAGGGGTCCATATCCTCACTGCACCCCTTGTTAGATTCCTTGAGGGGTGTAGTTTCCAGAATGGGGTCACTTGTGGGGGGTTTCCAGTGTTTTGGCAGCACAAGGGCTCTGTAAATGCGACATGGCGTTCATCATCCATTCTAGCCAAATCCAACCTCTAAAATCCAAATGGCTCTCCTTCCCTTCGGAGGCTTGCCCTGCGCCCACATGGCGCTTTATGTCCAGATGTGGGGTATTTACGGACTCGGGGGAAATTGCTCTACACATTTTGTGTGTTTTTTTCTCTTTTAACCCCTTGTGAAAATGATAAATTCAAGGCTAGACCAACATTATAGTGTAAAAAATTTAATATTTCATTTTCACGCCACATTGTTCCACATTTGTGCCCGTCACCAGTGGGGTCCATATGCTCACTACACCCCTTGTTACATTCCTTGAGGGGTGTAGTTTCCATAATAGGGTCACTTGTGGGGGGTTTAACTGTCTTGGCAACACAGAGGCCTTTTGAATGCAACATGGCCCCTCGAAATCCATTCCATCCAAATCCAGCCTTCAAATGGCGCACCTTCCCTTTGGAGGCTTACCCTGCACCCGCATGGCGCTTTATGTCCACATGTGCGGTATTTCCGTACTCAGGGGAAATTGCTCTACACATTGTGTTTTTTTTTATCTTTTAACCCCTTGTGAAAATGAAAAAATCAAGACAAGATCAATGATTTAGAGTAAAAATTAAAAAAAAATTACACTAAATGTTGGTCTAGCCTTGATTTTTTTCCATTTCCACAAGGGGTTAAAAAAGAAAATGAACACAAAACGTGTAGGGTAGTTTCCCCTGAGTACGAAAATACCCCACATGTGGACATAATTTGCCATATGGGCACAGGGCAAGCCACCAAAGGGACAGAGCGCCATTTAGAGGCTGGAATGGGGGATGGAGGCCATGTCACAATTGCAAAGCTCCTGTGCTGCCAGAACAGTAGAAACCCCCGACAAGTGACCCAATTCTGGAAACTACACCCCATAAGGAATCTAACAAGGGATGCAGTGAGCATATGGACCCCACTAGTGATGGGCACATGTGTAGAACATGTGCCGTGAAAATAAAAAATACCATTTTTTCATTTTCACGTCCCAAATGTGGCCGTCACCAGGGGGCCATATACCCGCTGCCCCACTTGTTAGATTCCTTATGGGGTGTAGTTTCCAGAATGGGGTCACTTGTGGGGGGTTTCTACTGTCCTGGCCGCACAGAGGCTTTGTAATTGCATCATGGCATCCTCTAATGGGAATGGCGGCCATACCTACTTAGCTGGGGAAAAGGGACAATTCTAATTTATTTGGGGGTATTAGGCCAATTATTAGTTTATAAGGTTGAAAATGACAGGTGTCCATCAAATTCAACCTGTGTTGATCCAGAGGAAGGCAAAAACCCCTCGTAAGGCAGACGACAGTAGCCTCATCACAGGGGAAAAATTCCTTCCCGACTCCATAATGGCGATCAGAACAATCCCTGGATCAACGTGACCCCTGAAATAGGAATAAGGGACAGAATTTAGATAATGTAGAACCCCAGTGACGTGTGGTGCGCCTTGGAGCGATCCAGTATGCAGAGGCCGGGGGGATCAGGACAGGTGTCACACTGGAAAATGGTGTCCTTCCTGATCCCCCTGTTACCCCACACTCTGCACTTCTTCTGGGGTCTCCCGTTCTCCAGTGTGGGGGACGTCACCTGGAAAATGTTGTCCTGGTGCGATACGGGGTCTTTCATATCCAGAAGCGCTGGGTCCGCTCCATGGCTGCTAAATATTAGGGCGCTATTACTACTTCTGATATTTTCGGATCGTGCCGCAAGCTACAGGGCAGCGAGGGACTGGAAGAGGGGGGTGCTGGTATAAAAGTTATCCCCGTACAGGTGGTGACCTTTATCCAGCAGTGGGAAGATCAGTTCCCGGACGATCTTCCCACTAACTCCGAGGATGGGGGGGGAGGGGGCATCTGGGGGCTGGATTCGAGTGTCCCTTCCTTCATACACTCTAAGGGTACGTGCACACTGCGGAATCGCGAAGGATAACCCTTTGTGCATTCCGCAGCTGGCACCCACCGGCGGACTGATGCAGGCGCACGCCTCCGTCCGTGTCGTAGACTCCATTCTATGCACGGGCGGATTCCGCTCTGCGTCCAACGTGTTGATGGAATGACGGATGATGGAATCCGCCCGTGCATAGGATAGAGTCTATGACACGGGCGGAGACGCGCCCCTGCATCAGTCCGCCGGTGGGTGCCAGCTGCGGAATGCACGAAGGGTTATCCTTCGCCATTCCGCAGTGTGCACGTACCCTAAATCTGTAAGTGTACCCTGAGGTACTCTCACAGAGTTTGTAGAATTTCACACCATACCGTCATCTCTTATTGGGACGTACTGGCGGAAAAGACGTGTCTGGGGGGCAGCGTACGCTACGCTACTCCCAGACACGTCACTGGATGATGAGGATGAATGGAGGAAAGAAGGATCCCCCCATTCATCATCACTGGCTGTTTTGGTGTCGGAGGCAATAACGTATGCGTCCGACACCGAAAATACCCTAGGGGCCATCTTTATACGGGGACTAGTATATGGGGTATGTAGTGGTGTAGTGTAAAACTTTATTCAATGTAGTGTGGTGTAATGTAGTGTTTTTTTACGTGTTTTTTACAGTAAGTATACAAAAAAAACCTACGCCAAAAATGGTGTTGCTGATGAATGCCGCAATTATGTTCGGCACTTATCAGCAGACCGTGGCAGTAGGATATAAAAAAAAACACCCTACGCCAAAAAGGAGGAGTTGCTGATTAGCAGCGCACTTTCGTGCGATGCTGATCAACACTCAGCGGCGATAGGGTGCGGAAAATAGAAAAAAAAAAAAATTGGGAAAAAAAAATTTTTTTTTACTACATTCTGAACATCCCTGTAGTGGCTGATACGTGTATTACACTTATCAGCCGCTAGGGGGCAGCAGAGAGCAAGATCCGAAAATAGACGACGCTGGAGCCGGAAAAATACGAAAAAAGACGACGCTGGAGCCGGAAACAGACGATCGGGACTCACGGAAGAAGCCGAAGTCCCGACAAGATGAAGAGGACGCCGGGAACCCGGAAGACGCCGATCAGGACCCCGGGACAGGTGAGTAATGTACAAATACCTGCTCCGGACCCCTCAGCTACCTAGCTGAGGGGTCCGGAGCAGGTATTTATTACTTGTGGGGACTCTGATCGCCGTGAACGGCCGGCCGGCTGGCCGGCCGTTCACGGCGATCGGGACGGTGGTACCGTGACCACCATTACTTTTTACAGTAATGGCGGTCGGTGCCGTCCTCGGACAGCACCGACCGCCATTTTTTTCCGGGTCATCGGGCCACCGATGGCCCGGAAAGGTTCCGATCGCCGCTATGGGCTTATCAGCCAATAGCGGCGATCGTCGGCATGGGGGGGGTTAACAACCCTCCATGCCGACAGGGAGAGATGGCCTGCTATGTATTATAGCAGGTTATCTCCCCCGATCGGGACCCGGCCGGCCGCGGCGCCCGTTTAAAGGGCTGACGTACCGGCACGTCATGGGTCCTTAAGTGACAGTGATCCATGACGTGCCGGTACGTCATGGGTCCTTAAGAGGTTAACTGTGACACTATTAAGTTCCCTAAAATCACGGCAAGGACAAGGGTGCCCCAGCTGGAGCTGTAGATGGCCGGATAGAGACTTTTTCTAAATTCTCATCCAGATACTCCTTTTAAGACCTTCAGTTCTGTTTCAGGACGGGATGAGCTACGACCAGAGGGTAATTTAGCACAAGGTAACAGTTCTATTGGACAACAGTATGGGCATTGAGGAGGTCGCCTATCAGCATTCTTCTTGTAATAAACATCTTATTCTCTGTATGATGAGTGTAGCAAGACCTTGGTGAAAGGTTCAGAGAGTGATGGGTTCACAGACAATGTAGAGACGGGTTTAGGCAGACAATTTAGATGACAAAATTCAGAAAGAAACAGTGTTTCCCAGTCTGTAGATGGATTGTGAATAGAGATGAGTGAACCTGGAGCAGCTGGAGTCCATCCGAACCCGAACTTTCAGCATTTGATTAGCGGCGGCTGCTGAACTTGGATAAAGCCCTAAGGCTATGTGGAAATCATGGATATAGTCATTGGCTGTATCCATGTTTTCCAGACAACCTTAGAGCTTTATCCAAGTTCAGCAGCCCCAGCTAATCAAATACCAAACGTTCGGGTTCGGATCGACTCGAACCCGGTTCGCTCATCTCTAATTGTGAACAGTAAAGGAGTATCTGAACACTAGAAACTTTGAGGAAGCAATGATTAAGATATGAAAGGTGTTACGATGATTAGGCTTGGTAAGGACTTGAAGCTGCTCATTGGTGACTGGTCCAGATGATAGCGGTGATCCATCAGCAGCTCCAGGAAGGGAAGCGTGTTTTTGGAAATAGTAATAGTAATACATTTCAGGAAGGCTAATTTCCAAAAACTAAGAGAGGACCTTGGGAACATAGACTGGGACAATGCTTTCAGAAATAAAAGTACACAAGAGAAATGGGACATATGTAAGAGCATCCTGGGTAAATCGTGTGACGGACACATACTGTACCATATGGGAATAAACGTAGTAGAAATAAGAGAAATCCAATGTGGTAACTACAGCTATAAGGGGGGCAATAAATGATAAGAAACAAGCATTCAGACTACTAAAACAAGAAGGTAGTGGGGAAGCATTGAGCAACTATAGACAGAAGAATAGAATGTGTAAAAAGCAAATAAAAGAAGCAAAAATAGCAACAGAAAGAAGGATAGCCACAGAAAGTAATAGGAATCCCAAAATGTTCTTCACCTATATAAATAACAAAAGACTTAAAACCGAAAATGTTGGTCCCCTCAAAAATAATCTAAGTGTAATGGTGGAGGGGGAAGAGGAAAAGGCCAATCTACTAAATACATTCTTCTGTACTGTATTCACAGAGGAGAATCCCATAACAGACGACATGACTAGGGATAATATAAATCCTCCCATAAATCTCACCTGCCTAACACAACAAGAAGTGGGGAGACGCCTTAAAAACATTAAAATCCATACGTCACCGGGCCCAGAAGGTATCCATCCTAGAGTTTTGCAAGAATTAAATACTGTGTTGGACAGACCGTTATTCCTAATATTTAAAGATTCTATTACGACAGGGATTGTTCCACAGGACTGGCGCATAGCTAATGTGCTACCAATATTCAAGAAGGGGTCAAGGAGTGATCCTGGAAACTACAGGCCTGTAAGTCTAACATCTATAGTAGGTAAAGTATTTGAGGGGTTTGTAAGAGATGCTATACTGGAGTATCTTAATGAAAACAATCTTGTGAGGCAGCATCAGCATGGATTTATGAGGGATCGATCCTGTCAGACTAATCTGATCGGCTTCTATGAAGAGGTAAGTTATAGACTGGACCTGGGGGAGGCTGTGGATGTTGTGTATCTGGACTTTTCAAAGGCATTTGATACTGTGCCGCATGAAAGGTTGGTCTACAAAATGAAGATGCTGGGACTCGGGGAAAACGTATGCAAATGGGTAAGTAACTGGTTGTGTGATAGAAAACAGAGAGTGGTCATTGATGGAAAATATTCAGATTGGGTTTTAGTTACTAGTGGGGTACCACAGGGGTCAGTGTTGGGTCCACTTCTTTTTAATATTTTTATTAATGATCTTGTAGAGGGGCTACAGAGTAGAATCTCCATTTTTGCAGATGATACTAAACTGGGTAAAGTAATCAGTACAGAGGAGGATAATATCATATTACAGAGGGATTTGGAGAAGCTAGAGGCTTGGGCGGTGAAATGGCAGATGATGTATAATGTGGATAAATGTAAGGTTATGCACTTGGCCATAGAAATAATAAATACAGTTATGTGCTAAATAATAAAACACTGGGTAAAACTACTTCCGAAAAGGACCTGGGGGTATTGGTGGACAGTAACCTCATCTATAGTGATCAGTGCCAGGCAGCAGCTGCCAAGGCTAATAAAATAATGGGATGCATCAAAAGAGGCAGAGATGCTAAAGATGAGAACATAGTTTTGCTTCTTTATAAATCACTAGTCAGACCACACATGGTATATACTGTGTACAGTTTTGGGCACCGGTATATAAGAAGGACATAGGTGAACTGGAGCGGGTGCAGAGGAGGGCAACAAAGGTCATTAAGGGAATGGGTGGGTTACAGTACCAAGACAGGTTATCACGTTTGGGGTTATTTACGCTAGAAAAAAGACGTCTTAGGGGCGATCTGATCACAATGTACAAATATATGAATGGACAGTACAGAGATCTTTGTAGTGGTCTCCTTACTCCTAGGTCTGTAACAATGACAAGAGGGCATCCTCTACGTCTAGAGGAAAGAAGATTTCATCATCAGCATCGACGCGGGTTCTTTACTGTACGAGCGGTAAGACTGTGGAACTCTCTGCCACAGGATGTTGTCATGGTCGATTCATTATATAAGTACAAGGGAGGCCTGGATGCTTTTCTTGAACAATATAATATTACAAGTTATGGGCATTAGATTTCTGGTGATACGTTGATCCGGGGATTGTTCTGGTTGCCATTGCAGTCGGGGGGGGGGGGGGGGGAGGGTTCTCCCGGTGGTGGGGCGGTTGTCTTCTGCCCCATAGGGGTTTTTTCGCCTTCCTGGATCAACACAGTAGGATTTTCCTAGGTTGAACCTGATGGACTCTTGTCTTCTTTCAACCTTGTTTACTATGTTACTATGTTTCCATGTCTACAGGTGCTGACTTTGCTACCAGTGCAATATTATTATCATGAGCAAATGTTATATCCATAATATTTCCACCAGTCTATCGTAGCAGAAAGGAAATTTCATGTGTTTTTGTGCCGATTGGCACAACTTTTGATCAGATGTTTCAGTTTGATCTGTTATTTAACCCCTTTGTGCTGCAGCTAGTTTGGACCTTAATGACCAGGCTAATTTTTCAAAATCTGACCTGTCTCACTTTATGCTCTTATAGCTCAGTGATGCTTTAACGTATGCTAGCGATTCTGAGATTGTTTTTTCGTGACATATGGCACTTTATGTTAGTGGCAAAATTTGGTCACTACTTTGTGTGTTTTTTGTGAAAAACATCAAAATATCATGAAAAATTAAAAAAATTTGCATTTTATGAACTTTGAAATTCTCTGCTTCTAAAAAAAGAAAGTCGTAGCACATAAATTAGTTACTAAGTCACATTACCAATATGTCTTCTTTAATCTGGCATAATTTGGTAAACATATTTTACTTTTTTAGGGTGTTATGGGGCTTAGAAATTTATCAGCAAATTATCACATTTTCGTGAAACTGATTTTTTTAGGGACCAGTTCTTTTTTTAAATGGATTTAGAAGTCTGGTATCCTGAAAACCCCCATAAGTGACCCCATTTTGGAAACTACACACCTTAAAGAATTAATCTAGGGGTATAATGAGCATTTTAACCCTACAGGGGCTGGAGGAAAGTATTCACAATTAGGCAGTAAAAAAATTGAAAATTTAAATTTTCCAATAATATATACGTTTAGATTAAAGTTTCTCATTTTCAAAAGGAACATGAGAGAAAAAGCACCCCAAAATTTGTAATGCAGGTTCTCTTGAGTACAACGGTACCCCATATGTGGGCGTAAACCACTGTATGGGCACACAGCCGGGATCAGAAGGGAAGGAGCGCCAATTAGCTTTTCCAATGCAGATTTTGCTGAAGAAGTTTCTGAGCGCCAGGTGCGTTTGTAGTGCCCCTGTAGTGTCAGCAGAGAGAAAACCCCCCATAAGTCACCCCATTTTGGAAAGTACACCCCTCAAAGAATTCATCTTGGTGTGTGGTGACCATTTTGACCCCACAGGTATTACAGGAAAGTATTCAAAAGAAGACAGTAAAAATGAAAAACTCGAATTCTTCCAATAATATGTTCGTTTAGTTTGAAATTTCTCAATTTCACGAGGAACAAGAGGAAAAAAGTACCCCAAAATTTGTAACGCAGGTTCTCCTGAGTACAATGGTACCCCATATGTGGGCGTAAACCACTGTATGGGCACACAGGAGGGCTCAGAAGGGAAGGAGCGCCAATTAGCTTTTTCAATGCAGATTTTGCTGCAGAAGTTTCCGAGCGCCAGGTGCGTTTGCAGAGCCCCTGTAGTGCCAGCGGAGTAAAATCTCGCCATAAGTCACTCCATTTTGGAAAGTGCACCCCTCAAAGTATTCATCTTGGTGTGTGGTGACCATTTTGACCCCACAGGTATTAGAGGAAAGTATTCAAAAGTAGACAGTAAAAATGAAAAACTCGAATTTTTCCAATAATATGTTCCTTTAGTTTGAAATTTCTCAATTTCACGAGGAACAGGAGAGAAAAGTCACCCCAATATATGTACAGCAGGTTCTCCTGCGTAGAACGGTACCCCGTATGTGGGCATAAACCACTGCATGGGCACACAGCCGGGCTCAGAAGGGAAGGAGCGCCTATTAGCATTTTCAGTGCAGATTTTTCTGAAGAAGTTTCTGAGCGCCAGGTGCGTTTGCTGAGCCCCTGTAGTGTCAGCAGAATAGATTCCCCCCAAAAGTCACCACATTTTGGAAAGAGCACCCCTCAAAGAATTCATCTTGGGGTGTGGTGACCATTTTTACCCCACAGGTATTAGAGGAAAGTATTCAAAATTGGCCAGTAAAAATGAAAAACTCGAATTTTTCCAATAATATGTTGGTTTAGTTTGAAATTTCTCAATTTGACGAGGAACAGGAGAGAAAATTCACCCCAAAATCTGTAACGCAGGTTCTCCTGAGTAAAACGGTACCTCATATGTGGGCATAAACCACTGTATGGGCACACAGCAGGGCTCAGAAGGGAAGGAGCGCCAATTTACTGGAGCAAAACCGCAGCTAGTAATGGTTATTAGAATAGTGCAGTTACTAAAATAAAATAAAAAAAATGAGATTACAGGTAATGTGGGGTGGTTACGGGCAACCAGGGGTGGTTATGGGCAACCTGAGGTGGTTACAGGTAATCTGGGGTGGTTACGGACAACATGGGGTGGTCACGGGCAACCTGCTGTGGTTACAGGCAACGTGGGGTGGTTACAGGCAACGCGGGGTGGTTACGGGCAACGTGTGGTGGTTATGGGCAACGTGTGGTGGTCACGGGCAACCTGCTGTGGTTACGGCAACGTGGGGTGGTTACAGGCACTGTGGGCTGGTTACAGGCAACATGGGCTGGTTACAGGCAACGTGGGCTGGTTACAGGCAACGTGGGCTGGTTACAGGCAACGTGGGCTGGTTACAGGCAACGTGGGCTGGTAACGGGCAACGTGGGCTGGTTACGGGCAACCTGCTGTGCTTACAGACAATCTGGGATGGTTACGGGAAACGTGGGGTGGTTACGGGCAACCTGCAGTGCTTACAGACAATCTGGGGTGGATACGGGCAACGTGGGGTGGTTACGGGCAACCTGCAGTGCTTACAGACAATCTGGGGTGGTTACAGGCAACGTGGGCTGGTTACGGGCAACCTGCTGTGCTTACAGACAATCTGGGGTGGTTACGGGCAACGTGGGGTGGTTACGGGCAATGTGGGGTGGTTATGGATAAACTGAAATTCTTATAGGCAATCTGGGGTGGGTACCTGTAATCTGATATGGGCACCGCAATCTGGAGGGGGTCATTGGCAATTTGGGGTGGTCAGAGGCGACGTGTAGTGGTCAGAGGCGACGTGTGGTGGTCAGAGGCGACGTGTGGTGGTCAGAGGCGACGTGAGGTGGTCAGAGGCGACGTGCGGTGGTCAGAGGCATCGTGGCGTGGTCAGAGGCATCGTGGCGTGGTCAGAGGCATCGTGGCGTGGTCAGAGGCAACGCGCGGTGGTTACGTGCAATCTGGGGGGGGTTACATGTAATCTGGCATGATTACGGGGAACCTGGGGGGGTTATGTGCAACCTGGAAGGGTTACAGACAATCTGGGATTGTTACTGATAAACTGAAGTGCTTATAGGTAATCTGGGGTGGGTACATGTAATTTGGGGTGGTTACGGGCAATCTGGAGGGGGTCACTGGCAATTTGCGGTGGTTACGGGCAACGTGCGGTGGTTACGGGCAACGTGCGGTGTTTACGGGCAACGTGCGGTGGTTACGAGCAACGTGCGGTGGTTACGAGCAACGTGCGGTGGTTACGGGTAATCTGGGGAGGGGTTAGGGGTAATTTGGGAGTAAACTGCAATTATTACTATAATAAAAAGTGTGTGTTTTATTTTTTTGTATGTTTGTCACTTTTTGTACTTTATACATTCATTTTCACTGTATTACTATGATTACTGTGATATTTTCTATCACAGTAATCTTAGTTCAGTGACAGAGACCAAATTGGTCTCTGTCACTTTAAATTTTCAGAGCTTGGCTGGTTGTGAAGCACATGCGCACTTCATAACCAGCCAGGACGTCGAGGAGGAAGGAGCTCCAGGAGCAGGTAACGTATATGTGACTGGGGGACGGGGGTGACAGGGGGGGTGGGGGGCGACTTGGGGGGTGGGGGGACATCACTTTTTATCCCCTGTCACCAATCATTTATGGTGACAGGGGATAAAAAGTGCCGGGAGCACATGGTACAAGCGATCAGCGGTATATAGTATATACCGCTGATCGCTTGTACCGGGACCCCACAGGGGGGTCCCTGATGACTGCCCCATGCTCTCCGCTACCTCCGGTGGCGGAGAGCATGGGGCTTTCATTCATTTTAACTTTTTAATCGCTGTGAACCGACGTTAGTCGGTTCACAGCGATGGCGGCGGCCATCTTGGAAATGATGGCCGCCGGGGGAGGAGGGTTAGTTATCGGGGCACTAGGGGGGTCTGATCTGGGGTCTGATATACACTTATTTCATCTCCCCCCGCCGTAGATTCACGGCGGGGGGAGATGAAAGGTGGCGGCGGCACCGGTAATCCTCTTTACCGACGGCCGCCGCTATAACGTTAATAGCGGCGATCGTCGGTAAGGGGGGGGGGCGGGACGGACCTCACACACTGCCCCAACCCCTCAGCTACCCCTCGTCCCGGCCCCGCAGCCTTATTCTCTGCCATCGCCGTAAAAAGCTGATGGCAGCAGAATAAGGCCCATTAGTGACCGCCGTAGAAAGCCGTATCTGCGGTCACTAAGAGGTTAATGTCCGTGACAGCCACTGTTCTATGAATCTTGTTTGGGCATTGTATAGCATAATGTCCTGGTTCCCCAGAATAGAGGCAGAGATTTTCTGTAAATCCCCCTTCCTCGTAGTAAGGTGTTTCCAGATGGCATCAATCTGCATAGGTTCATGGGTAGATTCACTATTTTGATGGGTTGTGTGACTGAAAGAACTGGCGGGTCAATTCTCCAAAGCCCACAGTGCTTCTCTTCTTTTTGTCTCTGACCAGTTCTAATACACAATTGGATAAAGTTTTCCAAATCAGCTGGGGTTTCCAACCTGGCAAGTTCATCCTTTACTTGTTCAGAAAGCCCTTGGTGAAACTGGCTTTTTTGGGAAGCAGGATTCCTTGTAGTATCAGGGACCCAATGGCGAAATTTTGCAGTATATTCAGTAAGTAAACATTTTCCTTGCCGCGGATCATACAGGTTTGCCTCAGCTGTGGAACGACGAGTGGAGTCAAAGACGCATACAGTAGCAGCAACAGAATTGACTAACTGGTTGCAAAGTTCACTATCTTCTCCACATTTGGGGCGGCCCATGCAAGAGCTTCAAACTAGCAGATTGATGTTAAACACTTTTTTCTTTGTAATAATAAATGGAGCCGGTTGCATTTGCATTAAGAAAATTACAACTATGATGACTAAACTTTGATGGTAATTGCATACATTCCCAGCTGAGCCACGCACCTCCAAAAATTGTCTTTGCAATTCTATCATCTCTTTTTGTGGCAGTCTTCCTAAAAAACTGATGTGTAATACCAGCAGAATAGCAATAAGTAGGGTGCTCAGGAAAAGTTGTCCTAGAGGCTAGGAGTACAATAATCTGGCAAGGAGGAAGGGGACAAGGTTTGACTTCCAAGAGAATTTGCCACTAGGTTTATGTCGCTTTAAATGAGAATTTGCACCTGGCCGTTTTCCACCAAAAAATACACCATTTTGTCTTGATAAATGTCCCCCAAAGTGTATGGGCCCTATTCCACGATTATCGTTCAGATAACCGTTAAATCGTTCGGATTGAAGCAATAATCGTTCGGTTGAATAGCAGTTAACGATAAAACGACGAACGAGAAATGGTTGATAACTTTATAAGACCTGGACCTATTTTTATCGTTGTATAAGATGTCGTTCGCAGTAGCTACGAACGCAATAGCAATGACAAGACGACCGCAAGAACGATCATTAGTAACGATCATCATTCCGTGTAAATGGGTGAATGATTTCAGGCTGTTCGCAATAGTGGTCATTTAAGATAGTTTATCGTTAACGATTATGCGAATGATAATTGTCCCGTGGAATAGGGCCCTATGGGCTGTATTAGATGGCCTGACATTTCCCTTTATGATAACGACAATTGGTTACAGAGCCGATACATGGCTTTATTATCGTGCGGCAAGCTCATCAGTTTATAGATATATATTGTTAGTGATGCCCATGCAGTCCTCGCTTTTTATACTTCCCTATTCTCCCCCAGTGTCCTGTAGATTTTGCCTGTGGTCTCTGCTCACCCTGACGCTTCTGGCTCCATCTCTTCAGTGACAGGCTGCTCACCAATCACTGGGACAGTGCCAAAGCCAATTATTGGCTAAGCAACCTGTCACTGAAGAGATAGGGTCAGAAGGGTCAGCAGTGAGCGGGAAACAAAGACAAAAGGACACTGACCAGGGGAGGATAGATAAGTATCAGATCACTATTACACGTAGCCATTTGTCACTATTACACGTAGCCACTAGGGATGAGCGAACCGTGCATTGGTACGTGTGATAGCGACACATGGCTACTAGAGATGAGCGAACCGAACGAAGTTTGGGTTCATATGCGCCTGAACTCTCTGCTTCTGATTCCCGCTGTCTGCCAGCTCCATGGAGAGAGTGGATAAAGCTTGTAGACCGCCTAGAAAACTGGGATACAGCCTATGGCTGTATCCCAGTTTGCCAGCCGGTCCTCAAGGTTATATCCACCCTCTCCACGGAGCGCGCAGACAGCGGGAATCAGAAGCAGAGAGTTCAGGCTCATACGAACCCAAACCTCGGCCGGTTGGCTCATCTCTAGTAGCCTTGTGTCACTATTACACGTACCAATGCACGGCCAGCAAAGGATGATTTTAAAACCTGTGGGTTTATACCCTAAAAGACAACAAACAGTCAATGTTCAGCTCTTCAACAATTGGCTGATGGTTGTCTTTATTACATGAAGCGATAACCCGAAACAAGGCCTGATTGGACAGAATATGGCTCCGTGTAAAAGGGCCCTATGAAGCATCCAGGATAATATTAATGCCAGATCAGGAAAATCAAACATATTCTATCACTAATCTTGGATACACATTTAAAAAAGCTTTGGCCAAAAACTTGCACCCCACACACTTGCAAGCTTGATGTGACTGAACATCAGTTTGTTCCAAATGGTAGGAAAGGAATCTCTCCAAAAGGAAGGATTTCCCCTCTGCAGACAGCTGTTTTTGGGGTTATTGCCCCTCACCAGTGCAGAGCAGGGTGTTGGGTGTTTTGTGGGTCTTCCCATTTCAGATAATTTCAGTACTTGAGCAGTGTAACTGAGGTCAATTCCCAGAATGCATTTCCTCGGTTCTTCATCATAGCCCTCCCACCCTGCGTAGTCCCCAGCCAGTTCCCAAAGCTGCTGCAAAACATTACACCACAGACTCTCTCTCTCCACATGGCCAGTGAGTTTTCAGCACCTGTTGTAATAATTCCCTGTCTGTTCCTTTGCCTGTGGCATTGTTCAGCACCAAGCAATATGGTATAAACACAGCTCTTTCTTCCCACCTTTAACCCCTTCGTGCTGCAGCTAGTTTGGGCCTTAATGAACAGGCTAATTTTTCAAAATCTGACCTGTCTCACTTTATGCTCTTATAGCTCAGTGATGCTTTAACGTATGCTAGCGATTCTGAGATTGTTTATTCGTGACATATGGCACTTTATGTTAGTGGCAAAATTTGGTCACTACTTTGTGTGTTTTTTGTGAAAAACATAAAAATATGAAAAATTTTAAAAAGTTGCATTTTATGAACTTTGAAATTCTCTGCTTCTAAAAAAAGAAAGTCGTAGCACATAAATTAGTTACTAAGTCACATTACCAATATGTCTTTATTCTGGCATAATTTGGTAAACATATTTTACTTTTTTAGGGTGTTATGGGGCTTAGAAATTTATGAGCAAATTATCACATTTTGGTGAAACGGATTTTTTTAGGGACCAGTTCTTTTTTTAAATGGATTTAGAAGTCTGGTATCCTGAAAACCCCCATAAGTGACCCCATTTTGGAAACTACACACCTTAAAGAATTAATCTAGGGGTATAATGAGCATTTTAACCCTACAGGGGCTGGAGGAAAGTATTCACAATTAGGCAGTAAAAAAATGGAAAATTTAAATTTTCCAATAATGTATACGTTTAGATTAAAGTTTCTCATTTTCAAAAGGAATATGAGACAAAAAGCACCCCAAAAATTTGTAATGCAGGTTCTCTTGAGTACAACGGTACCCCATATGTGGGCGTAAACCACTGTATGGGCAAACAGCGGGGCTCAGAAGGAAGGGAGCGCCAATTAGCTTTTCCAATGCCAATTTTGCTGAAGAAGTTTCTGAGCGCCAGGTGCGTTTGCAGTGCCCCTGTAGTGTCAGCAGAGAGAAAAACCCCCATAAGTCACCCCATTTTGGAAAGTACACCCCTCAAAGAATTCATCTTGGTGTGTGGTGACCATTTTGACCCCACAGGTATTACAGGAAAATATTCAAAAGAAGACAGTAAAAATGAAAAACTCGAATTCTTCCAATAATATGTTCGTTTAGTTTGAAATTTCTCAATTTCACGAGGAACAAGAGGAAAAAAGTACCCCAAAATTTGTAACGCAGGTTCTCCTGAGTACAATGGTACCCCATATGTGGGCGTAAACCATTGTATGGGCACACAGGAGGGCTCAGAAGGGAAGGAGCGCCAATTAGCTTTTTCAATGCAGATTTTGCTGCAGAAGTTTCCGAGCGCCAGGTGCGTTTGCAGTGCCCCTGTAGTGCCAGCGGAGTAAAATCTCGCCATAAGTCACTCCATTTTGGAAAGTGCACCCCTCAAAGTATTCATCTTGGTGTGTGGTGACCATTTTGACTCCACAGGTATTAGAGGAAAGTATTCAAAAGTAGACAGTAAAAATGAAAAACTCAAATTTTTCCAATATTATGTTCTTTTAGTTTGAAATTTCTCAATTTTATGAGGAACAAGAGGAAAAAAGTACCCCAAAATTTGTAACGCAGGGTCTCCTAAGTGAAAAGGTACCTCATATGTGGGCATAAACCACTGCATGGGCACACAAGAGGGCTCAGAAGGAAAGGAGCGCCATTTAGCTTTTTCAATGCAGATTTTGCTGAAGAAGTTTCCGAGCGCCAGGTGCGTTTGCAGAGCCCCTGTAGTGTCCGCAGAGTAAAATCTCCCAATACGTCACCCCATTTTGGAAAGTGCACCCCTCAAAGAATTTATTTTGGGGTGTGGTGAGCATTTTGACCCCACAGGTATTTGAGGAAAGTATTCAAAAGTAGACAGTAAAAATGAAAAACTCGATTTTTTCCAATAATATGTTCCTTTAGTTTGAAATTTCTCAATTTCACGAGGAACAGGAGAGAAATGTCACCCCAATATTTGTAACGCAGGTTCTCCTGAGTAGAACGGTACCCCATATGTGGGCATAAACCACTGCATGGGCACACAGCGGGGCTCAGAAGGGAAGGAGCGCCAATTAGCATTTTCTCTGCAGATTTTTCTGAAGAAGTTTCTGAGCGCCAGGTGCGTTTGCAGAGCCCCTGTAGTGTCAGCAGAATAGATTCCCCCCAAAAGTCACCCCATTTTGGAAAGTGCACCCCTCAAAGAATTCATCTTGGGGTGTGGTGACCATTTTTACCCCACAGGTATTAGAGGAAAGTATTCAAAATTGGCCAGTAAAAATGAAAAACTCGAATTTTTCCAATAATATGTTGGTTTAGTTAGAAATTTCTCAATTTGACGAGGAACAGGAGAGAAAACGTACCCCAAAATCTGTAACGCAGGTTCTCCTGAGTACAATGGTACCCCATATGTGGGCATAAACCACTGTATGGGCACACAGCAGGGCTCAGAAGGGAAGGAGCACCAATTTACAGGAGCAAAACCGCAGCTAGTAATGGTTATTAGAATAGCGCAGTTACTAAAATAAAATAAAAAAAAATGAGAATACAGGTAATCTGGGGTGGTTACGGACAACATGGGGTGGTCACGGGCAACCTGCTGTGGTTACGGCAACCTGGGGTGGTTACAGGCAACGTGGGGTGGTTACGGGCAACGTGGGGTGGTTACGGGCAACCTGCTGTGGTTACAGGCAACGTGGGGTGGTTACAGGCAACGTGGGGTGGTTACGGGCAACGTGGGGTGGTTACGGGCAACCTGCAGTGCTTACAGACAATCTGGGGTGGATACGGGCAACGTGGGGTGGTTACGGGCAACCTGCAGTGCTTACTGACAATCTGGGGTGGTTACGGGCAACGTGGGGTGGTTACGGGCAACCTGCTGTGGTTACGGCAACGTGGGGTGGTTACAGGCAACGTGGGCTGGTTACGGGCAACCTGCTGTGCTTACAGACAATCTGGGATGGTTACGGGAAATGTGGGGTGGTTATGGGCAACCTGCAGTGCTTACAGACAATCTGGGGTGGTTACGGGCAACGTGGGGTGGTTACGGGCAACCTGCAGTGCTTACAGACAATCTGGGGTGGATACGGGCAACGTGGGGTGGTTACGGGCAACCTGCAGTGCTTACTGACAATCTGGGGTTGTTACGGGCAACGTGGGGTGGTTACGGGCAACCTGCTGTGGTTACGGCAACGTGGGGTGGTTACAGGCAACGTGGGCTGGTTACGGGCAACCTGCTGTGCTTACAGACAATCTGGGATGGTTACGGGAAATGTGGGGTGGTTATGGGCAACCTGCAGTGCTTACAGACAATCTGGGGTGGTTACGGGCAACGTGGGGTGGTTACGGGCAACCTGCAGTGCTTACAGACAATCTGGGGTGGATACGGGCAACGTGGGGTGGTTACGGGCAACCTGCAGTGCTTACTGACAATCTGGGGTTGTTACGGGCAACGTGGGGTGGTTACGGGCAACCTGCTGTGGTTACGGCAACGTGGGGTGGTTACAGGCAACGTGGGCTGGTTACGGGCAACCTGCTGTGCTTACAGACAATCTGGGATGGTTACGGGAAATGTGGGGTGGTTATGGGCAACCTGCAGTGCTTACAGACAATCTGGGGTGGTTACGGGCAACCTGCAGTGCTTACAGACAATCTGGGGTGGTTACGGGCAACGTGGGGTGGTTACGGGCAACCTGCAGTGCTTACAGACAATCTGGGGTGGATACGGGCAACGTGGGGTGGTTACGGGCAACCTGCAGTGCTTACTGACAATCTGGGGTTGTTACGGGCAACGTGGGGTGGTTACGGGCAACCTGCTGTGGTTACGGCAACGTGGGGTGGTTACAGGCAACGTGGGCTGGTTACGGGCAACCTGCTGTGCTTACAATCTGGGATGGTTACGGGAAATGTGGGGTGGTTATGGGCAACCTGCAGTGCTTACAGACAATCTGGGGTGGTTACGGGCAACCTGCAGTGCTTACAGACAATCTGGGGAGGTTACGGGCAACCTGCAGTGCTTACAGACAATCTGGGGTGGATACGGGCAACGTGGGGTGGTTACGGGCAACCTGCAGTGCTTACTGACAATCTGGGGTGGTTACGGGCAATGTGGGGTGGTTACGGGCAATGTGGGGTGGTTACGGGCAATGTGGGGTGGTTACGGATAAACTGAAGTTCTTATAGGCAATCTGGGGTGGATACCTGTAATCTGGCATGGGCACCGCAATCTGGAGGGGGTCATTGGCAATTTGGGGTGGTCAGAGGCGCCGTGGCGTGGTCGTGGTCAGAGGCAACGTGTGGTGGTCAGAGGCAACGCGCGGTGGTTACGTGCAATCTGGGGGGGTTACATGTAATCTGGCATGATTACGGGGAACCTGGGGGGGGGTTATGTGCAACCTGGAAGGGTTACAGACAATCTGGGATTGTTACTGATAAACTGAAGTGCTTATAGGTACTCTGGGGTGGGTACATGTAATTTGGGGTGGTTACGGGCAATCGGGAGGGGGTCACTGGCAATTTGCGGTGGTTACGGGCAACGTGCGGTGGTTACGGGTAATCTGGGGAGGGGTTAGGGGTAATTTGGGAGTAAACTGCAATTATTACTATAATAAAAAGTGTGCGTTTTATTTTTTTGTATGTTTGTCACTTTTTGTACTTTACATATTCATTTTCACTGTATTACTATGATTACTGTGATATTTTCTATCACAGTAATCATAGTTCAGTGACAGAGACCAAATTGGTCTCTGTCACTTTAAATTTTCAGAGTTGGCTGGTTGTGAAGCGCATGCGCACTTCATAACCAGCCAGGACGTCGAGGAGGACGGAGCTCCAGGATCAGGTGAGTATATGGGGAAGGGGGGGATGACTGGGGGACGGGGGTGACAGGGGGGGTGGGGGGCGACTTGGGGGGTGGGGGGACATCACTTTTTATCCCCTGTCACCAATCATTCATGGTGACAGGGGATAAAAAGTGCCAGGAGCACATGGTACAAGCGATCAGCGGTATATAGTATATACCGCTGATCGCTTGTACCGGGACCCCACAGGGGGGTCCCTGATGACTGCCCCATGCTCTCCGCTACCTCCGGTGGCCGAGAGCATGGGGCTTTCATTCACTTTAACTTTTCCATCGCTGTGAACAGACATTAGTCGGTTCACAGCGATGGTGGCGGCCATCTTGGAAATGATGGCCGCCGGGGGAGGGGGGTTAGTGATCGCCCTATTAGGGGGGGCTTATCTGAGGTCTGGGGGACACTTATTTCATCTCCCCCCGCTGTGGATTCACGGCGGGGTGAGATGAAAGGCGGCTGCAGCACCGGTAATCCCCTTTACCGCCGGTATAACGTTAATAGCGGCGATAGTCTGTAAGGGGGGGGGCCGGGACGGACCCCACACACTGCCCCAACCCCTCAGCTACCTCCGGTAGCCGGGGGGATGGGGTGGGGGCCGTCCCGGCCCCGCAGCCTTATTCTCTGCCATCGCTGTAAAAAGCTGATGGCAGCAGAATAAGGACCCTTAGTGACCGCCGTAAAAAGCCGTATCGGCGGTCACTAAGGGGTTAACCATGGCAGCCAATTACCTTCACAATGCATCATAGAGATAACACTGTCTTTATACAGTATTTAAACCTACCTTTGTAGACCCATATAGTATTAGGCCCCTTTTAAGCCTCCATATAGTAGTTAAGCCCACCTATATGACCCAAAATATTTTTAAAACCCTGTATACCTTCATACAGTAGGTAGACCCCTTTGTATCCTTATATAGTATTAGGCCCATCTCTGTGTCCCATTAGAGTACTGGGGGGGCCTAACCTTAATAATATTTTTTTTTTTTTTAAATATAAGTAATACCGCAAGTAATTCCACTTATTTTTCTTTTTGGACTCCCTTGGATGTATGCGTCCACATGAGTATGTAATGGTTCTTACACTCATGATTTTTTAATGAAAGGTATTCATACTTAAATTTTTTTATTGTAAAATATTTTAATTAAATTCATTTAGAAACTGTATAATGTTCACACTACGTAAAACTACGGCCGTAGTTTTGCGGTGTGTGACAGTCTTATTTTCAATGGGATCCCGGCCGGAGCGTACACCCATCGGCCGGGATTCCGTGCTGCGCCGGAAAAAACTGACAGGTCAGTTTTCTGCGGCCGGAAGAAGGACCTGTCAGTTCACACAGTGAAGCGAGCGGCTCCGGCTGCTCGCTTCACTGTGTGCAGGGGGAAGCTCTAATGCGGGCGCATGCTGATCCGCAAGCATCAGAGCTTCGCGGCCGGAAAGATCATCCTGACGGTACTTAAGTACCAGCTGAGATGATCCGTCCAGAGACCGGCCATTCTGTGACCCACCTAGGGTCACGGAACGGCCGGTCTCATACGTAGTATGAACATAGCCTAAGGGTGCGTTTACACAGACAGATTTTGGAAGCCAAAGCCAGGAATGGATTTAAAAAGAGAATAGATCCCAGTCTTTTCTTTATGACCTGATCCCTGTTTGAAGCCAAACCCAGGAGCAGACTATTAAGATCTGTCTGTGTAAACGCACCATAAGAAGAAACAATCAGGTAAGAGAAGGGAGAATCACTCCAATGCCAGAGATCTGGGCAGAAACATTTAAAACGTTCTTCTAATTTTAAAAGATTTTTACACTTGTTGAAAAGGTAAATTTAGTGCTCTCACTGCTGTTATTTATCCCCAAACAGTTCCTTCCACAGTGCACAGCCATTTCTCATTCCCTCTATTTCAGCCCCCCCCCCCCGACCAGGACCAGGCTGTACACAAACTTCCTTTACCTAATTCTCACAGCACCTAACCACCTCTGCTATCCCATCACATATGTTAACCTCTTCACCACCCAGGACGTAACTGTACATCCTGGGTCGGGTGGGCCGTTAACCACCATGGTCCCAGCTGCTATGAGTAGCCGGAGACCTCCGCAGTTAGCCCCAATTGTCCATTGGACTGCACCCACTAATTAGCCAGTTAGATGAAGCTGCATTTAAGTGGCTATTTCTCCCTATCATTGGTGGTGTCGTGGGCGGATGGCTGGATCAATGTTCCACCTTCAGAAATCTAAAAAACAAAAGTTTGTAATATTATAATCAACCAATAACCACAATACAATGTGGCATAGAGTTTCTTAGTCTTACTGCTCTTACAGTAAAGAACTGTCTTTAATAGTGGAACCTTCTTTCCTCTGGATTTGGAGGATGTCCTCTTGTCATGGTCACTAGAAAGATCCCTGTGCTTTCCATTCATATATTTGAACATTGTGGTAAGATCACATCTAAGACGTAATAAAATCACTCAAAGCTCCCATTGCCTGAACAGTCACACAAATGAATGGTGTGCTCAGCTGGTCCTCTGGGACGGCAGCTGTTGTGGCGCACTGTTGGTGGGCCTGTCTGACACTGCTTAGGGTTATCAAAACAAAAGACATGGATGAATATTGTGCAGCCAGCGATTTGTGCTGGGCTCAGGGCCCAACAGCTCATAGTGTTTTTATTATGCATCAGGGCTGCTGCTCCTTCCCAACTGGTATAGAAGCTGATCACCTCAAGCAATGCAATAATAGTAATGCCAATGGACCTTGTAAAAATGTGAAAGGACCCACTAGGGGTCCCATCCAGGGAAAAGATCATTGCTCCAAAAACAACAACCAAAATCTAGTTAATTATAGTTTAGGCGATGACATAAGCCCTGGCACCTATGTACAATATGTAACACATAACTCAAATATAATAAAAGAATAAAACAGCAAGACGTGATTATGACATTTTGCTAATCCAATATGGCACCAGAACAAAAAGTAACATAATATGCCTTTAATATGCTAAGATTTTTGGAAACTAAATAAAAAGTAAAAAAAAAAAAAGATGAAAAGAGCGTGTATCCAAAATAAATGGGGGAATAGGAAGCACTGTGATAGTATATATGCAGATGTATAGGCATATAGATGTGTACACAAATGTATAGAAATAAAGTGTAGTGGGCAGAGTTAAAGGTTATTATATATATATATATATATATATATATATATATATATATATATACACACACACACATAACCACATTGGTATATTATATACATATGACAGAATGGTTTTGTATCCATGGTTATTAGTTGTCCTGGAAACTAAAGGATGCTTAACACAGAACTGAGGAGGCCACACTTTCTTTTTTTAACCATTTTCTGTATAACAAAGAAGGGGTTAACAACAAAGCAAACGTCTACGCAGGATTTATTATCCTGATTCTGGAGTGTGTAGACATATACAAGCAACTTCACCAGGAGTAATAGGAGGAAAAGTACCCCAAAGGTGGTGATAACCTGCCGCAGGAGGACCCGGCCAGGGGTAGAAAGGACACAGCACTATTCCACCTTTGGAGGCAAGAGTTTGCTGGAATACTTTTCGGGCCTCAGTTCATGTGTTGAGTCCCTACAGTTCCAATACACTGGAGACCCCCAAACAGTGACCACATTTGTGAAATCTACACAACGCAAGGAATTTATCAAGGGGCATAGTGATTCTTTTGACCCAAAAAGTTTACATACAAGTTATTACCATCTGGCTGTGAAAATAACAACTTGCAATTTCCCTAAAATCTCAATTTTGGTTAAAATTTTACAATGTGTAACAGGACAAAAAGCAGCCCGAGATTTGTAAGACAGTTTCTGGTGAACATGGAAATACGCAATATTTGGTCATAAACTGGAACAAACAGTGGGGGCAGAAAGAAAGGCTATTTGGCACCAAGATTTGGCTGGAATACCACTATTTAGCTTTTAGGGCTCGTTCACACAGAGCAAAAGCAGCTGAATTTCTGCGCTGAATCAGCGGTTAAAATAGGTGCAGAGCTAATTTCCATTGTGTTGAATAGAAATTCTGCTCTGCAGTTCACACAGTGGAATTTCCGCACTGAACTAATCCGCTTTCTGCCAGAAGAATGAACATGTTCATTCTTCCGCTAGCCGAAGCCTATACAAACCAATGGGGCTCTGATTTTCTGTTTCAGCGCGGAATACAAGCGGAAATTACGCGCTGAATCACTGAGGAAATGGGGAAAAAAGGGGGGGGGGGGGAGGAGGATTCTGGTATATATTCTGGTATAGTCTGGTTTACTCGCCAAATACTCGCTGAATTTCAGCGCTGAATGCATGCGGATTCAGCGCGGATTCCTCGAGTATTCCACGCTGAATTTGTCAAGAGCTGATTACTTTCCTAGCGGAATACGCAGGGATTCTGCTTGGAATTCAGCGTCAGTTGATTTGCGTAATCCGCCCCTTTTGCTCTGTGTGAACGTAGCCTTACGGCAGAAGCCAAGTGGGGGCAGAAAGAAGGGCTATTTGGCACCTAGATTTGGCTGAAACACCACTTTTTAGCTTTTACGGCAGGAGCCCGATGGGGGCAGAAAGGAGAGGAGCAGAATGGCACGAGCCCAGTGGGGGCAGAAAGAAGGGCTATTTGGCACGAAGATTTGGCTGGAATACCACTTTTTAGCTTTTACGTCAGGATTTTGCAGGAATCCTTCAAAGGTGCTATGTCGCACTTGTTGAGTCTTTACAGAACTAGTACTCTGAAAACTCCCAGTGACTATTTTGGAAACTAAACACCACAAGGAATTCATTGAGTTTTATAGTCAGAATCTTAGTTAATTGACGTTTCTGATAATATTCTAGGGGTATAATTAGAATTCTCAATTTCTGAACTTGGCAGCCTGAAAAACCCACAAAAAATGGGGTGGTCTGGGCAAAATAAAAAAAATAATGGGCTGCAGCTGTAAACATAAAAGACAAATGACACTCCTGTACCAATCCACCCCCGACACTGCTGCTGGGCCCCCGCTGATATCCTGATTCATGTGACATGACCAAAGGACTGCGCCTTCAGTAGTGCCGCACCTCAGTCACTGATGGGCTGAAAGGGCTGTTCCTGTGGGGTCGTGACTTAGAGGAAGAAACGAGCAGGGGACCAAGAACAATGGCACAGTGGCTATGCTGGACGGTATGGCTGAAAATCAATCGTCCTTCGAACCTTTGTTCACCTGCAGCTACAGTTGAGGATAGCATTGCCTTGGATTTCTTGTGTGCTATACTGTGGCCATTGTTCCTATACTTGATATGTTTAATACACATTCATAAACTTTCCATATAATGGATTATTATTGAGGAGCGCATGCACATGACTGCTTATCAAGCGCACTACAGAGACGGGAATGACTGACATCCATGGAGATATAGTGGCATAATTTCATACTAGTGGTATCGCCTGTATGTTAACTTGTAGCTATACAAGAGTTTATATACTGTTTTGAGAACTTCTTGTCATAGAGTGATGGTGGTCATGTGACTTATAGGTCTCTTCCATCTGTGCAATGTAGCGCTGGACACGCCATCAGCGCCATCTTGGAGTCAGGCTGGTCAGAACGAACCCATTCTTTCTACAGGTACTATTCGTGATTACAATTGTACATGTTTTATGATTCTATTCATTACATTATCATATAAATACTGGTCCTGACATTACCCCTGAGGAAGTCCGGCTGGGCGGACGAAACGCCTGTCGTGACACCCCATCTTCTCCCTGTCCCACTTTGGTGATAGCCTTACCTATTTTGGGTTTATAGTAACATAGTTAATAAGGTTGGAAGAAGACAAGAGTCCATATCAGGTTCAACCTAGGGAAACCTACTGTATTAGTCCAGGGGAAGGCAAAAACCCCTATGAGGCAGATAATTGCCTCATCATCACAGGGAGAAAACTCTCCTCCCCCGACTCCAATGGCGATCAGAACAATCCCTGGATCAGTGTATCACCAGAAATCTAATGCCCATAACTTGTAATATTATATTGTTCAAGAAAATCATCCAGGCCTCTACTATACTTATATAATGAATCGGCCATGACCGCATCATGTGGCAGAGAGTTCCACAGTCTTACCGCTCGTACAGTAAAGAACCCACGTCGATGCTGATGGTGAAATCTTCTTTCCTCTAGATGTAGAGAATGCCCCCTTGTAAGGTTACAGACCTAGGAGTAAGGAGACCACTACAAAGATCTCTGTACTGTCCATTCATATATTTGTACATTGGGATGAGATCGCCCCTAAGACGTCTTTTTTCTAGAGTAAATAACCCCAAACGTGATAACCTGTCCTGGTAGTGTAACCCACCCATTCCCTTAGTGACCTTTGTGGCCCTCCTCTGCACCCGCTCCAGGTCAGCTGTGTCCTTCTTATATATCAGTGCCCAGTGCTGTATACAGTATATACCATGTGTGGTCTGACCAGTGATCTGTATAGAGGACACTATGATCTTATATACCGGTGCTGTATACAGTATATACCATGTGTGGTCTGACCAGTGATCTGTATAGAGGACACTATGATCTTATATACGGTGCTGTATACAGTATATACCATGTGTGGTGACCAGTGATCTGTATAGAGGACACTATGTTCTTAGATACCGGTGCTGTATACAGTATATACCATGTGTGGTCTGACCAGTGATTTATAAAAAACTATGTTCTCATCTTTAGCATCTCTGCCTCTTTTGATGCATCCCATTATTTTATTAGCCTTGGCAGCTGCTGCCTGGCACTGATCACTATAGATGAGTTTACTCTCCATCAATACCCCCAGGTCCTTTTCAGTAGCAGTGTTACCCAGTGTTTTATTATTTAGCACATAACTGTACTTATAATTTATACGGCCCAAGTGCATAACCTTACATTTATCCACATTAAACTTCATGTCATTTCACCGCCCAAGCCTCTAGCTTCTCCAAATCCCTCTGTAATATGATATTATCCTCCTCTGTGGCGATTACTCTACCCAGTTTAGTATCTGCAAAAATATTCTACTAAGATTCCACTCTGTAGCCCCTCTACAAGGTCATATAATGGTCCTTTAATGACGCATGACGGGTATACCCAACATGCCGCCTCTAAGGAGAAGCAGAGAGGGCTCCCTCTCAGAAGCGCGCGGCACCCGGCTGTTTTGTACAGCCAGGCACCACACGCATTAGCCGCAGCTGTATTTAAAGGACAACTCCCGCGGGACCCCAAAAAAAAAAAAAACACAGACACACACAGACACCATACTCACCATCTCTCCGGTGACGATCGCCACTCGATTCGCCCGCCGTCCGCCTCTCCGTCGCCGCCGTCCGCCATCCAGCGATGTCTCCGACTTCCGGGTCCAGGGGATGGAAAAGGCTGCCAGTGCCCCATCCCTGGTGTCTAGTGGGGGAGATCTTCTTCCTACCCGGGCCTCAGCGTCTGTATGACGCTGATCCCGACTCGGCAATAGATTGTTTGAGGCTGCTGCAGCCAGAAGCAATCTAACACTGATCTCATTGATCAATGTATTGTAAGTATACTGCAGTAATCTCTATGAGAGATCACTGCAGTAATAATAAAAGTCCCCCAAGGGGACTAAAAGTAAAAGTTGAAAAAAAATAAAAAAAAAGTTTTTTTCATCAGTAAAAAATCCCCTCCCCTAATAAAAGTCTCAATTACCCCCCATTTCATATTTTATCAATAAAAATAAATAAAACATACATACATACATATTTGGCATCGCTGCGTGCGCTGTCGCTGTCATTTCAGGGCCATTTTTTCTGAAAACATTAAATATCAACAGTTCAAGCGATTTTAAGAAACTCTGTAATAGGTTTTATAAACCAAAAGAGTTTCCTTCTGTACTGAAAAAGCAATCTCCCAGCCTCCCCCCTCACTGCAGAAGAAGCAGGATTTCTGTCTCCATTATGTGGCTATGGAGAGGGGAGGGGCTGTAAGGAGTGACTGAGCACGGAGCAGTCCTGCACAGCACAACACCCTACAATCTTCTCTCAGTAAGTTCATAGATAAGCACTGACCTTTCTGACCCCTGAATCCAGCGTTTTAGGTGCCCAGAGAGTCTACAAACAGCTGACCTTCATGTCACCTCTTCCTGCTCCCTCATCTCCCTCTGTCCCTCCCCCCTCCATAAGGATAGAATGGAGAGAGCAGAACCCATCTTCACTGGCTTCTCTGGAATGAAGACGTGTTTGCCTGATAATGCACAGATAAGGAGTCAGGGGGGGAGGCTGGGAGATTGCTTCTTGAGTACAGAAGGAGGCTTTTTTGGCTGATAAAAACCTATTATTACAGAGTTTTAAAAAATTGCTTATACTACTGATTTCTGCAATAAAAAAAAAAAATGACAGTTACGCTTTAGCCTCTTAAGGACATATGACGTACCCGTACGTCATATGTCCTCATTAGCACTTCAAAGCGGGGCCGCGCGGCAACCCCGCTTTAAAGCGCCGCAGTCCCGGGTGCCGCGTGTAGCCCGGGACCGCCGCTATTAGCGGGCACTGTCTGATCGCCGTGCCCGCTAATTAGCTAACCGGAGGCAACCATTCCCTGGGTGTCTAGTGGGGGAGATCGATCCTCAGGGACGTTGTTCCAAAGGAGCGATCTCCCTGTCTGATGCCAGCCGGGGACTCGTCCAAGATGGCGCCGTCCCCGGCTCGGCACTCGTTTGTTTCCGGCTGCAGCAGCCGAAAGCAAACGAGTGCCTATCTCATTGATCTTTGCTGTATATCTATACAGCAAAGATCTCAATGAGAGATCAAAGTATATATATTAGAAGTCCCCCACGGAGGCTTCTAGTATATGTGTAAAAAAAAAAAAAAAAGTGTTGTTTATAGTAAAAATCCCCCTCCCCTAATAAAAGTCTGAATCACCCCCCTTTTCCCAGGTTTTAAATAAAAGTACACAAATAAATAAATAAACATGTTTGGTATCGCCGCGTGCGTAATCGCCCGAACTATTAATTATTCACATTCCTGATCTCGCACGGTAAACGGCGTCAGCGCAAAAAAAATCCCAAAGTGCGAAATTGCGCATTTTTGGTCGCATCAAATCCAGAAAAAAATGTAATAAAAAGCGATCAAAAAGTCGTATATGCGCAATCAAGGTACCGATAGAAAGAACACATTATAGCGCAAAAAATGACACCTGACACAGCCCCATAGACCCAACGATAAAAGCGTTATAAGCCTGGGAATGGAGCGATTGTAAGGGACGTATATTTGGTAACAATGGTGTGAGTTTTTTACAGGCCATCAGATACAATATAAGTTATACATGTTATATATCGTTTTAATCGTAACGACTTGAGGAACATAAATAACAAGTCAGTTTTACCCCAGGGCGAATGGTGTAAAAACACAGTTCCCCCAAATAAAAGAAATGCGTTTTTTTTAGTGTACCAAATGCAAATATTCAGCCGTCATTGCAAAGTACAATTAGTGGCGCAAAAAATAAGGGCTCATATGGGTCTCTAGGTGGAAAAATGCAAGTGCTATGGCCTTTTAAACACAAGGAGGAAAAAAATGAAAACACAAAAACGAAAATGGTCCCTGTCCTTAAGGGGTTAAATTATCAAGTTCCTGACCTCACACGGTAAACGGCGTAAGCGTGAAAACCCGCCAAACTGCAAAATTGATGATTTTTGATCACATCAAATCCAGAAAAATTGCTATAAAAAGTGATCAAAAAGTCGCATATGCGCAATCAAGCTACCAATAGAAAGATCACATCATGGCGCAAAAACTGACACCTCACACAGCCCCATAGACCAAAGGATAAAAGCGATATAAGCCGGGGAATGGAGCGATTGTAAGGAACATATATCTGTTAACAATGGTTTTAATTTTTTACAGGCCATCAGATACAATAAAAGTTATACATGTTATATATCATTGTAATCGTAACGACTTGAGGAACATATATAACAAATCAGTTTTACCCCAGAGTGAACGGCGTAAAAACAAAACAAAAATAGAAATTTTATTTTTTAATTTTTTTCAATTTCACCACACATTTTTTTTCTGGTTTCGCAGTGTACTTTATGAAAAAAATTCAGCCTGTTATTGCAAAGTACAATTAGTGGCACAAAAAATAAGGGCTCATGTGGGTCTGTAGGTGGAAAAAATGAAAACGCAAAAATCGAAATTGGTCCAGTCTTTAAGAGGTTAATAAAAATATCAAAAAGAAGTGGACCCAACACTGACCCCTGTGGCACCCCTTTGGTAACTAAAACCCAACCTGAATATGTTCCATCAATGACCACCCTCTGTTTTCTGTCACACAACCAGTTACTTACCCATTTGCATACGTTTTCCCCCAGTCCCAGCATCTTCATTTTGTAGACCGACCTTTCATGCGGCACAGTATCAAATGCTATAGAAACGTCCAGATACACAACGTCCACAGCCTCCCCCAGGTCCAGTCTATATACACATATACAGCCTCCCCCAGGTCCTGTCTATATACACATATACAGCCTCCCCCAGGTCCAGTCTATATACATATATACAGCCTCCCCCAGGTCCTGTCTATATACACATATACAGCCTCCCCCAGGTCCAGTCTATATACACATATACAGCCTCCCCCAGGTCCTGTCTATATACACATATACAGCCTCCCCCAGGTCCTGTCTATATACACATATACAGCCTCCCCCAGGTCCTGTCTATATACACATATACAGCCTCCCCCAGGTCCTGTCTATATACACATATACAGCCTCCCCCAGGTCCTGTCTATATACACATATACAGCCTCCCCCAGGTCCTGTCTATATACACATATACAGCCTCCCCCAGGTCCAGTCTATATACACATATACAGCCTCCCCCAGGTCCAGTCTATATACACATATACAGCCTCCCCCAGGTCCTGTCTATATACACATATACAGCCTCCCCCAGGTCCAGTCTATATACACATATACAGCCTCCACTAGGTCCGGTCTATATACACATATACAGCCTCCCCCAGGTCCTGTCTATATACACATATACAGCCTCCCCCAGGTCCTGTCTATATACACATATACAGCCTCCCCCAGGTCCTGTCTATATACACATATACAGCCTCCCCCAGGTCCAGTCTATATACACATATACAGCCTCCCCCAGGTCCAGTCTATATACACATATACAGCCTCCCCCAGGTCCTGTCTATATACACATATACAGCCTCCCCCAGGTCCTGTCTATATACACATATACAGCCTCCACTAGGTCCGGTCTATATACACATATACAGCCTCCCCCAGGTCCAGTCTATATACACATATACAGCCTCCCCCAGGTCCAGTCTATATACACATATACAGCCTCCCCCAGGTCCTGTCTATATACACATATACAGCCTCCCCCAGGTCCAGTCTATATACACATATACAGCCTCCACTAGGTCCGGTCTATATACACATATACAGCCTCCCCCAGGTCCTGTCTATATACACATATACAGCCTCCACTAGGTCCGGTCTATATACACATATACAGCCTCCCCCAGGTCCTGTCTATATACACATATACAGCCTCCCCCAGGTCCAGTCTATATACACATATACAGCCTCCCCCAGGTCCTCTATATATATATATATACACAACATCCACAGCCTCCCCCAGGTCCAGTCTATATACACAACATCCACAGCCTCCCCCAGGTCCAGTCTATATACACATATACAGCCTCCCCCAGGTCCAGTCTATATACACATATACAGCCTCCCCCAGGTCCCATCTATATACACATATACAGCCTCCCCCAGGTCCTGTCTATATACACATATACAGCCTCCCCCAGGTCCTGTCTATATACACATATACAGCCTCCTCCAGGTCCTGTCTATATACACATATACAGCCTCCCCCAGGTCCAGTCTATATACACATATACAGCCTCCCCCAGGTCCAGTCTATATACACATATACAGCCTCCCCCAGGTCCAGTCTATATACACATATACAGCCTCCACTAGGTCCGGTCTATATACACATATACAGCCTCCCCCAGGTCCTGTCTATATACACAACATCCACAGCCTCCCCCAGGTCCAGTCTATATACACATATACAGCCTCCCCCAGGTCCAGTCTATATACACATATACAGCCTCCCCCCGGTCTAGTCTATATACACATATACAGCCTCCCCCAGGTCCTGTCTATATACACATATACAGCCTCCCCCAGGTCCTGTCTATATACACATATACAGCCTCCTCCAGGTCCTGTCTATATACACATATACAGCCTCCCCCAGGTCCAGTCTATATACACATATACAGCCTCCCCCAGGTCCTCTATATATATATATATATACACAACATCCACAGCCTCCCCCAGGTCCAGTCTATATACACATATACAGCCTCCCCCAGGTCCAGTCTATATACACATATACAGCCTCCCCCAGGTCCAGTCTATATACACATATACAGCCTCCCCCAGGTCCTGTCTATATACACATATACAGCCTCCCCCAGGTCCTGTCTATATACACATATACAGCCTCCCCCAGGTCCTGTCTATATACACATATACAGCCTCCCCCAGGTCCAGTCTATATACACATATACAGCCTCCCCCAGGTCCAGTCTATATACACAACATCCACAGCCTCCCCCAGGTCCAGTCTATATACACATATACAGCCTCCCCCAGGTCCTGTCTATAACTCACCTCTTCATAGAAGCCGATCAGATTAGTTTGACAGGACCGATCCCTCATAAATCCATGCTCGTGCTGGATTTATAAGATTATTTTCATTAAGATCCTCCAGTATACATCTCTTATATATTATACTCCAGTATACATCTCCTATATATTATACCCCAGTATACATCTCTTATATATTATACACCAGTATAGCATCTCTTATATATTATACTCCAGTATACATCTCTTATATATTATACTCCAGTATACATCTCTTATATATTATACCCCAGTATACATCTCTTATATATTATACTCCAGTATACATCTCTTATATATTATACCCCAGTATACATCTCTTATATATTATACTCCAGTATACATCTCTTATATATATACACCAGTATACATCTCTTATATATTATACTCCAGTATACATCTCTTATATATTATACCCCAGTATACATCTCTTATATATTATACCCCAATATACATCTCTTATATATTATACCCCAGTAAAGCATCTCTTATATATTATACCCCAGTATTCATCTCTTATATATTATACTCCAGTATACATCTCTTATATATTATACACCAGTATACACCTCTTATATATTATACACCAATATACATCTCTTATATATTATACTCCAGTATTCATCTCTTATATATTATACCCCAGTATACATCTCTTATATATTATACCCCAGTATACATCTCTTGTATATTATACCCCAGTATACATCTCTTGTATATTATACCCCAGTATACATCTCTTATATATTATACCCCAATATACAAGAGATGTATACTGGAGTATAATATATAAGAGATGAATACTGGAGTATAATATATAAGAGATGTATATTGGTGTATAATATATAAGAGGTGTATACTGGTGTATAATATATAAGAGATGTATACTGGAGTATAATATATAAGAGATGAATACTGGGGTATAATATATAAGAGATGTATACTGGGGTATAATATATAAGAGATGCTATACTGGAGTATAATATATATAAGAGATGTATACTGGGGTATAATATATAAGAGATGTATACTGGGGTATAATATATAAGAGATGTATACTGGGGTATAATATATAAGAGATGTATACTGGGGTATAATATATAAGAGATGTATATTGGGGTATAATATATAAGAGATGTATATTGGGGTATAATATATATCTCTTATATATTATACCCCAGTATACATCTCTTATATATTATACCCCAGTATACATCTCTTATATATTATACCCCAATATACATCTCTTATATATTATACCCCAATATACATCTCTTATATATTATACCCCAGTAAAGCATCTCTTATATATTATACCCCAGTATTCATCTCTTATATATTATACTCCAGTATACATCTCTTATATATTATACCCCAGTATACATCTCTTATATATTATACCCCAGTATTCATCTCTTATATATTATACTCCAGTATACATCTCTTATATATTATACACCAGTATACACCTCTTATATATTATACACCAATATACATCTCTTATATATTATACTCCAGTATTCATCTCTTATATATTATACTCCAGTATACATCTCTTATATATTATACACCAGTATACACCTCTTATATATTATACACCAGTATACATCTCTTATATATTATACCCCAGTATAGCATCTCTTATATATTATACTCCAGTATAGATTCACTTAAAAAACCCTCACATACATTACCTACTATAGATGTTAGACTTACAGGCCTGTAGTTTCCAGGATCACTCTTTGACCCCTTCTTGAATATTGGTACCACATTAGCTATGCGCCAGTCCTGTGCTTGCTCACTGTGCTTGCTGACAAGTGGTTGAAAATAAGTGGAGTTTAAAAAAGGAGTTGTTGGTGATTCTGTGGGTTTGGAGTGACTGATATATTGTTGTTTTTGTGCAATTGAGTGGTGTGCATTGCTGCAGTGCATAGATAGCTAGTGCCATAGCTGCTTAGTTAAACAGGTCCAAACAGTTTTTTTTTCTCTGGTCTGCTCTGCACCTGGGGGTGGGGTTAATTGATCTCAGGTGCTTAAATCAAGGCTCAGCACTCACTGTGTGTGCTTGCTGACAAGTGGTTGGAAATAAGTGGAGTTTAAAAAAGGAGTTGAAAGAAGGAGTTACAAGTTCTGGTAAGTGCTAAATCTCTTTCTTTTTCACTGTTTTTGTTGCACTGAGGATGATGGCTAGCGAGATGGAGGGATTCATTCAGTGCGCAGTCTGCCGCATGTACGCACAACTAGAGCAGGTGTTCCAGGGTGACGACCGCTGTGACAGATGTGAGCATGTTGCCCATCTAGAAGCTCGAGTTAGAGATCTGGAGAAGCATATTGCAACACTGAGGGAACTTGGCCACCTTGAGAGGGAACTTCGGCTCACTGAGCAGGAAGTTAGTGGGTTAGAGATGGAGGGTGGTGATATAGATCAGGAGGCCCAAGTAAGTAGCTGGGTTAATGTAGTTAGAGGGACCAGTAAGGGATCCAAGAAAAGGAAGGCCACTTCTCCTACTATATGCCCAAGCAAAATTGCCAAGTTAGGTGATGATGCAAGGGCATCCGTGTCAGAAATGGCAGCTCTAGTGGAACCTGTTCTCCCTAACAGCCGGGGGAACAGTCCAACTAGTAGTGGGCGGGATGGTATTGTAGGTAGGACAACTAGCAGTGGGCGGGATGGTATTGTAGGTAGGACAGCTAGTAGTGGGCGGGATGGTATTGTAGGTAGGCCTAGACAGCTAGTGGTTATAGGGGATTCTATAATCAGGAAGACGGATAGAATAATTTGTCGCCAAGACCGCCTCAACCGAATGGTTTGCTGTCTCCCTGGTGCCAGGGTTCGGCATGTGGTGGAAAGGGTGGATAAATTACTTGGGGGGGCTGGGGATGACCCAGCTGTCGTGGTCCATGTGGGAACCAATGACAGGATACAAGGTAGGTGGAGGTCTATTAAAAATAATTTTAGAGAACTAGGTGCTAAGTTGAAGGGGAGGACCTCCAAGGTGGTATTCTCTGGAATACTGCCTGTGCCATGCGCATTGCAGGAAAAACAGCGGGAGCTTAGGGAGGTAAATGCATGGCTCAAGTCATGGTGTAGAGGAGAAGGGTTTGGGTTTTTAGAGCACTGGGCTGACTTTTCATTGGGGTACAATCTGTTTTCCGCAGATAACTTGCACCTTAATGGAAGGGGGTCCGCTGTGCTGGGGGAGAGAATCCTAGAAGAGGTGGAGGGGTTTTTAAACTAGGGATGTGGAGGGAGGACAATGTAGTGTATAATATAGTGGCGGATAGGTTAGAGAGGGGACAGAACAATGAGGAGGGAGGAGAAGGGTCTTGTGGGGGGAGGATAAGACCAGAGGATAGGGAGATCCATATGTTGCGGATGAACAGTGAGGATGATTGTAGCCACAGCACAGTAATAAATCCCATTTCTTATAATGAAGCGGTTAAACTCGATGGTAATATAAAGTGTATGGTTACTAATGCCAGAAGTCTAGCCAGCAAGATGGGGGAGCTGGAGGCCTGGGTGCTGGAGGAGTCCATTGATGTGGTTGGTGTGACTGAGACATGGCTGGACTCCTCACATGACTGGGCTGTCAATAGTCAGGGATTTACATTGTTCAGAAGGGACCGGGTGGGCAGAAGGGGAGGAGGAGTATGTCTGTATGTCAGAAATGATATTAAAGTGAGTGTAAAAGATGCAATAGTGGGCGATGACTGTGATGATGTGGAAGCATTATGGGTAGAACTACAGAAGGAGGAAAAGAGGGAAAAAATTATTCTTGGTGTAATCTATAGACCCCCCAACATTACTGAGGAGGTAGATGGCCAGTTGAATAGACAAATAGGGTGGGCTGCCCGGGAGGGGACAGTAGTGATAATGGGGACAACTACCCAGATATAGATTGGGGTCACGGTTCAGCTAAATCCACAAAGGGGGGGAATTTCTTAACCTCCTGCAGGATAATTTTCTGGGCCAGTTTGTGGAGGAGCCAACTAGAAGTGATGCCTTGTTGGATCTGGTTATTTCTAACAACGCTGAGCTGGTTGGGGACGTCACTGTCCATGAACACCTGGGGAATAGTCACCACAATATTGGGACTTTTAGCTTAAAGTGTAGAAAAGAAAAACATGTTGGGAGGGCAAAAACTCTTAATTTTAAAAGGGCCAATTTTCCTGGGTTAAGGGCAGAACTTCAGGGCATAGACTGGGAGCGGCTGCTGTCACATACGGATACTGATAATAAATGGGAAATATGCAAATCCACATTACATAACTGTACGGCCAAATATATTCCTATGGGGAACAAATATAAACGGTTAAAATCCAATCCCACATGGCGACAACCGAGGATAGAAGGGCTATAAATGAGAAAAAAGGGGCATTCAAAAAATATAAATCAGAGGGGTCAGCTGTAGCATTTAAACATTACAAAGAAGTCAACAAAACCTGTAAAAATGTAATAAAAGCAGCAAAAATTCACAATGAAAGGCAGGTAGCTATAGAAAGCAAAAGAAACCCCAAAAAATTCTTCAAATATATTAATGCAAAAAAACCAAGGACAGAGCATGTAGGACCCCTAAATAATGGTGACGGGGAATTAATAACTGGGGATCAGGAGAAAGCTGAGTTACTTAATAGGTTCTTCAGTTCTGTATATACAAAAGAGGATGGAGCTGTGGTGGGTGGGGCCAGTACTGAGGTGGGTGGGGCCAGTGCTGCTAACACATGTAATGTACTGAACTGGTTTACTATAGATTTGGTCCAAGATAAATTAACCAAAGCTCCAGGGCCTGATGGATTGCACCCCAGAGTTCTTAGGGAACTCAGTTCTGTAATTTCACTACCCTTGTATGAAATATTCCGTGATTCTTTGCTTACTGGTATTGTGCCGAGGGACTGGCCTAAGGCAAATGTAATGCCGATCTTCAAAAAGGGCTCTCGAACTTCCCCAGGTAACTATAGACCCGTAAGCTTAACGTCCATTGTGGGGAAACTATTTGAGGGGCTTATAAGGGACTACATCCAGGAATATGTAGGAGACTACATCCAGGAATATATAGGAGACTACATCCAGGAATATGTAGGGGTAATAGTATTATAAGTGATAACCAGCAGGGTTTTACTAAGGACAGAAGCTGTCAAACCAACCTAATATGTTTCTATGAAGAGGTAAGTAGAAGCCTGGATGGCGGCGCGGCTGTGGATATAGTGTACCTGGATGGGGGGGGCGGCTGTGAATATCGTGTACCTGGATTTTGCAAAAGCGTTTGACACAGTTCCTCATGGACGTCTGATGGGTAAGTTAAAGTCTATCGGTTTGGAAAATTTAATGTGTAACTGGATTGAAAACTGGCTTAATAATCGTACCCAGAGAGTGGTGGTCAATGATTCCTACTCCGAATGGTCCCCGGTAATAAGTGGTGTACCCCAAGGGTCAGTACTGGGCCCTCTTCTGTTTAACTTGTTTATTAATGATATTGAGAATGGAATTAACAGCAATGTTTCTATCTTTGCAGATGACACCAAGCTTTGTAGTACAGTACAGTCTATGGAAGATGTGCAGATGTTACAGGCTTTGTAGTACAGTACAGTCTATGGAGGATGTGCAGATGTTACAGGATGACTTAGACACACTGAGTGTTTGGGCGTCCACTTGGCAAATGAGGTTCAATGTGGATAAATGTAAAGTTATGCACCTGGGTACTAATAACCCGCATGCTTCATATGTCTTGGGGGGAGTTACTCTGGGAGAGTCACTGATAGAGAAGGATCTGGGTGTACTTGTAGATAATAGACTACAGAACAGCACACAATGTCAGTCAGCTGCTTCTAAGGCCAGCAGGATATTGTCATGCATTAAAACAGGCATGGACTTAGGGGGCAGGGATATAATATTACCGCTTTATAAAGCTTTGGTGCGGCCTCATCTGGAGTATGCCGTCCAGTTTTGGAACCCGATTCATAAAAAGGACGTTCTAGAGCTGGAGAGGGTACAAAGACGGGCAACTAAACTAATAAGGGGAATGGAGCATCTTAGTTATGAGGAGAGATTAAAAGAATTACATTTGTTTAGTCTGGAGAAGAGACGTTTAAGGGGAGATATGATTAACTTATTTAAATATATAAATGGCCCCTACAAGAGATATGGGGAAAAGATGTTCCAGGTAAAACCCCCTCAAAGGACAAGAGGGCACTGCCTCCGCCTGGAGAGACAAGGGGGCGCTGCCTCCGCCTGGAGAAAAAAAGGTTCAATCTCCGGAGGCGACAAGTCTTCTTTACCATGAGAACTGTGAATCTGTGGAACAGTCTCCCACAGGATCTGGTCACAGCAACAACAGTAGAGGGCTTCAAAACCGGGCTAGACAAGTTCTTAGACCAAAATAATATAGATGCATATGTATAGAACCTATCACCCCTCCCCTTCCCTGTATCCATCCCCTCCTTGGTTGAACTTGATGGACATGTGTCTTTTTTCAACCGTATTAACTATGTAACTATGTAATCCCGGTCATTATAGGATCTTTAAAGCGACTCTGTACCGACAATCTGACCCCCCCCCCAAACACCACTTGTACCTTCGGATAGCTGCTTTTAATCTAAGATCTGTCCTGGGGTCCGTTTGGCAGGTGATGCAGTTATTGTCCTAAAAAAATACTTGAAGCCCGTGCCAAACAGGAGTATTTGTGCCCAGGCAGATTGCCTCCTATTCCTCACCTGTGGCAGCCAGGCACATGGGCTGGATCATTAAGGACCTGTGCAATGTTCAGCATGGAGAAAATGTTTCAGTGGCATTCCTAATGCTCAAGAGGGTTGGAAGGAGGGGTGTGCAAAGTTAGGGCACAGATACTCCCGTTTGGCACAGGCTTCAAGTTTAAAAAGTATTTTTTAGGACAATAACTGCATCACCTGCCGACCGATCTTGGATTAAAAGCAGCTATCCGAAGGTACAAGTGTTTTAGGGGGATCAGATTGTGGGTACAGAGTCACTTTAAATATTAGGAATATCTGTCTGTCTAACACAGTACTAAATTCCTGCAGTACTCTAGGATGGATACCTTCTGGGCCCGGTGACTTATGGATATTAATGTTTTTAAGGCGTCTCCCCACTTCTTCTTGTGTTAGGCAGGTGAGATTTATGGGAGGATTTATATTATCCCTAGTCATGTCCTCTGTTATGGGATTCTACTCTGTGAATACAGTAGAGAAGAATGTATTTAGTAGATTGGCCTTTGCCTCTTCCCCCTCCACCATTACACCCAGATTATTTTTGAGGGGACCAACATTTTCAGTTTTAAGTCTTTTGTTGTTTATATAAGTGAAGAACATTTTGGGATTCCTGTTACTTTCTGTGGCTATCCTTCTTTCTCTTGCAATTTTTGCTTCTTTTGGCTGCGTTCACACTACGTATATTTCAGTCAGTATATTTCAGTCAGTATTGCAACCAAAACCAGGAGTGGATTAAAAACACAGAAAGGATCTGTTCACACACAATGGTGAAATTGAGTGGATGGCTGCCATATAACAGTAAATAACGGCCATTATTTCAATAAACCAGCCGTTGTTCTAAAATAACAGCAAATATTTGCCATTAAATGACGGCCATCCACTCAATTTCAACATTGTGTGAACAGATCCTTTCTGTGTTTTTAATCCACTCCTGGTTTTGGTTGCAATATGAGGACCACAATACTGACTGAAATATACGAAGTGTGAACCCAGCCAAAGGATTATCTGTTTTTAACACATTCTATTCTTCTGTCTATAGTTGCTCAATGCTTCCCTGCCACATTCTTGTTTTAGTAGTCTGAATGCTTGTTTCTTCTCATTTTTGCCCCCCTTACAGCTGTAGTTACCACATTGGTTTTCTCCTATTTCTACTACTTTTATTCCCATATGGTACAGTATGTGTCCTTCACAAGATCTACCCAGGATGCCCTTAACCCTTTGAGGACCAGGCCCAAAATGACCCAGTGGACCGCGCAAATTTTGATCTTAGTGTTTCCGTTTTTCCCTCCTTCCCTTCTAAGAGCTCTAGCACTTTCAGTTTTTTATCTACAGGCCATGTAAGGGCTTATTTGTTACAGGAATAGTTGTACTGTGTAATGGCGTCTTTCATTTTACCATAACATGTATGATGGAATTCTAAATATATTATTTATGAAGATATAAATTGGTGAAATCGCAAAAAAGAATGCAATATGGTAACGTTTGGGGGGTTCCTGTGTCTACGTAATGCACTATATGGTAACAGCGACATGACATTATTATTCTATAGGTCAGCCTGAACACAACCATATGCAGGTTACACAGATTCTCTAATGTTATATATGTATTTTTTTATGAAATCCTTTTTTTGGCAATTAATTATAAATAAAATGGGACTATTGTGACGCTTATAACGGTTTTATTTTTTCACCTACGGGGCTGTATGGGGTGTCATTTTTTCCGCCATGATCTCTAGTTTTTATTAATACCATATTTGTGAAGATCGGACGTTTTGATCACTTTTTATTAATTTTTTTATATATATAATGTAACATAAAATCGGTAATCTGCGCACTTTTTCCCCTCTTTTCGTGTACGCCGTTTACCGTTCGCAATGACACTTGTTATATTTTAATAGATCGGACAATTACGCACGCTACGGTATATTATATGTTTATCTATTTATTTATTTTTATATGTTTTATTTATATAATAGGATAGGGGGGTGATTTCAACTTTTATTGGGGGAGGGGTTTTGGGGTAGTGTGTTAGTGTTTTTAACTTTTTTTTTTTTTACACATTTGAAGTCCCTTTGGGGGACTTTTACATAGATTAGTTTGATTTCTACACTGGTGAATGCTATGCCATAGGCACAGCATTGATCAGTGTTATCGGCGATCTGCTCATTGAGCCTGCCTGTGCAGGCTTAGAGTAGCAGAGCGCCGATCGGACCGCATGGAGGCAGGTAAGAGACCTCCAGCAGTCCGTTTTACCGATCGGGACCCCCGCAGTCACACTGCGGGGGTCCCGATCGGTAAGTGACAGGGGACTCCCCCTGTCACTTACACCTAAACGCCGCGGTCGCGCCGCGATCGCGGCGTTTAAGGGGTTAATGACACGCGGCAGCGCGATCGCTGCAGCGTGTCATTGCCGGTGAGGTCCCGGCTGCTCACTGCAGCCGGCCCCCACCTCCTATGAAGCGCGCTCCGCTCCGGAGCGCGCTTCATAGCGGAAATAACACCCAGGGCGTACAGTTACGCCCTAGGTCGTCTGGGGACAGACTTCCATGGCGTAACTATACGCCCTGGGTCGTCTAAGGGTTAAAGCGACTCTGTACCCACAATCTGCCCCCCCCCCCCCCCAAAGCACTTGTGAGCACGGCACATAGGCTGGATCGTTAAGGCACCTGTGCAATGTTCAGACAGGAGAAAATGTTCTAGGGGCATTCCTAATGATGAAGAGGGTGGTGAGGAGGGATAGAAGGGTGGTGCAAAGTTAGGGCACAGATATTCTAGGCTACGGCCGTTTGACTCAGGGCTGCAAGTTTAAAAGTTGTTTTTTAGGACAATAACTGCATCACCTGCCAAACGGACCCCTGGACAGATCTTTGATTAAAAGCAGCTATTCGACGGTACAAGTGGTTTGGGGGGGGGGGGGGCAGATTGTGGGTAGAGTCGCTTGTCCCATTTCTCTTGTGTACTTTTATTTCTGACTGCATTCTCCCAGTCTTTGTCCCCAAGGTCCTCTCGTTAGTTTTTGGAAATTAGCCTTCCTGAAATTTAATGTTTTTGTTGTCCCTCTACTTAGCATTTTATTGAAGGATATTTGAAAACCTATTATGTTGTGGTCACTATTACCTAGGTGACCCCCCCCCCACCTCTATTTTAGATATTCTGTCTGGCCTATTGGTTAAGATCAGGTCCAGCAGTGACCCCCCTCTTGTTGGTTCCTGTACTAGTTGGGAAAGGTAATTATCTTGTACTATTTCTACAGAAAGAGACTCCACATTATCATTACTTATATCCTCCCGCAGAATGGGCATAAGGCAGGATTTAACATATAGACAGACCCCTCCCCCTTTCTTAATTTTACGGTCATTTCTGAAGACTATAACCCTGGATATTAACCGCCCAGTCATAGCTCTCATCCAGCCAGGTCTCGCTTATCCCAACTATATCATATTTCTCGTCCACCATTATGAGCTGTAATTCCTCAGCTTTATTACTGAGGCTTCGAGCATTTGTATACATACATTATATATGTTTGTCCATATTCCCTCTCCTCGTCACTAGTGACAAGTGTGAACAGGGGTGTTGAAGTGTCGGCTACTCTTTGCTTTTTATGTCTCTGTGACACAACAAAAGATGTTTCTAATGACAGGTACTAGTTATGTCCCCCTGGTGCCCCATACAGTAGTTAGGTCCCTCTGTGCCTCCATATGGTAATGTTTCCCTGGGCACAATAATGTTAGGTGCGCAAAGTGGCTAATAGTTAGTGGCTCCTACAGTGGAAGAAAACATCTAACCAACCCCAAAAAGAATGAGATGTTTTTGCGGTTATTATTAGCTGAGTGTTCTAATCACACACCGCCTCCTGTCCTCAAGATACATGGGTTTATAGACCAGAGGGGACACTGCGGGGCTCCCCCTCACCACAGGGCACACTGCGGGGCTCCCCCTCACCACAGGGCACACTGCGGGGCTCCCCCTCACCACAGGGCACACTGCGGGGCTCCCCCTCACCACAGGGCACACTGCGGGGCTCCCCCTCACCACAGGGCACACTGCGGGGCTCCCCCTCACCACAGGGCACACTGCGGGGCTCCCCCTCACCACAGGGCACACTGCGGGGCTCCCCCTCACCACAGGGCACACTGCGGGGCTCCCCCTCACCACAGGGCACACTGCGGGGCTCCCCCTCACCACAGGGCACACTGCGGGGCTCCCCCTCACCACAGGGCACACTGCGGGGCTCCCCCTCACCACAGGGCACACTGCGGGGCTCCCCCTCACCACAGGGCTCCCCTCACCACAGGGCACACTGCGGGGCTCCCCCTCACCACAGGGCACACTGCGGGGCTCCCCCTCACCACAGGGCACACTGCGGGGCTCCCCCTCACCACAGGGCACACTGCGGGGCTCCCCCTCACCACAGGGCACACTGCGGGGCTCCCCCTCACCACAGGGCACACTGCGGGGCTCCCCCTCACCACAGGGCACACTGCGGGGCTCCCCCTCACCACAGGGCACACTGCGGGGCTCCCCCTCACCACAGGGCACACTGCGGGGCTCCCCCTCACCACAGGGCACACTGCGGGGCTCCCCCTCACCACAGGCCTCCCCTCACCACAGGGCACACTGCGGGGCTCCCCCTCACCACAGGGCACACTGCGGGGCTCCCCCTCACCACAGGGCACACTGCGGGGCTCCCCCTCACCACAGGGCACACTGCGGGGCTCCCCCTCACCACAGGGCACACTGCGGGGCTCCCCCTCACCACAGGGCACACTGCGGGGCTCCCCCTCACCACAGGGCACACTGCGGGGCTCCCCCTCACCACAGGGCACACTGCGGGGCTCCCCCTCACCACAGGGCACACTGCGGGGCTCCCCCTCACCACAGGGCACACTGCGGGGCTCCCCCTCACCACAGGGCACACTGCGGGGCTCCCCCTCACCACAGGGCACACTGTGGGGCTCCCCCTCACCACAGGGCACACTGCGGGGCTCCCCCTCACCACAGGGCACACTGCGGGGCTCCTCCTCACCACAGGGCTCCCCTCACCACAGGGCTCACTGCGGGGCTCCCTTCACCACAGGGCTCCCCCTCACCACAGGGCACACTGCGGGGCTCCCCCTCACCACAGGGCACACCACAGGGCTCCCCCTCACCACAGGGCACACCACAGGGCTCCCCCTCACCACAGGGCACACTGCGGGGCTCCCCTCACCACAGGGCAC
>JAQFWZ010000072.1:1035535-1050535 GCA_027789725.1 Dendropsophus ebraccatus
CTTGCCTTCTGTTGCGTTGTGTATGTGTTCTCTTGCCTTCTGTTGCGTTGTGTATGTGTTCTCTTGCCTTCTGTTGCGTTGTGTATGTGTTCTCTTGCCTTCTGTTGCGTTGTGTATGTGTTTTTTGCCTTCTGTTGCGTTGTGTATGTGTTCTCTTGCTTTGTGTTGCGTTGTGTATGTGTTCTCTTGCTTTGTGTTGCGTTGTGTATGTGTTCTCTTGCTTTGTGTTGCGTTGTGTATGTGTTCTCTTGCTTTCTGTTGCGTTGTGTATGTGTTCTCTTGCTTTGTGTTGCGTTGTGTATGTGTTCTCTGGCTTTCTGTTGCGTTGTGTATGTGTTCTCTTGCTTTGTGTTGCGTTGTGTATGTGTTCTCTGGCTTTCTGTTGCTTTGTGTATGTGTTCTCTTGCTTTCTGTTGCGTTGTGTATGTGTTCTCTTGCTTTGTGTTGCATTGTGTATGTGTTCTCTTGCCTTCTGTTGCGTTGTGTATGTGTTCTCTTGCTTTGTGTTGCGTTGTGTATGTGTTCTCTTGCTTTGTGTTGCGTTGTGTATGTGTTCTCTTGCTTTGTGTTGCATTCTCTGTGTTCTCTTGCCTTGTGTGCCTGTGTTTTTTTGCCTTGTGTTGTATTGTGTGCGTGTTGCTTGTGCATGTTTTGGAGTAGTCCTGACATGTAGGGGAGTTTCAGGCTGGATTTTTGTGTGTTAGTAATCGATGTACTGTATGCTATATAATATGATGGCATCTGATTTGTCATGTATTGGGGTAGGGGGCAGTGCCATGGAATCGGAATTCCCAACAATTGAGGACATGTTGGAACAAGTGGGTTTCTTTACTTCAGATTGTAAAATGCAGCCATTTCCTCTGCGGACTGTGCCTGTGATTGGCTGTGACTCTCATCCTGGGTATTGCTGAGGGTTTCCAGCAGGGCAACCAACCTAAGGGCCCTATTCCACGGCGCAATCGTTCACACAATTGTTAAAACGATAAATAATCTCAAACGACCGCTATTGCAAACGACCTGAAATCATTCACCCATTTACACGGAAGGATGATCGTTACTTATGATCGTTCTTGCGGTGGTCTTGTCATCGCTATTGCGTACGTATCTACTGCGAACGACCGAACGACATCTTAATCCATTCAAACGATTTGCGAACGAGCAACGATAAAAATAGGTCCAGGTCTTATTAAGCGAGCGATAATTTCTTGTTCGTCGATTAATCGTTAACTGCTATTCAACCGAACAATTATCGCTTCAATCCGAACAATTTAACGATTATCCGAACGATAATCGTCCCGTGGAATAAGGCCCTTACTGTGTCCGCAGCCTCTGGGCAAATATACCTGACCCAAACCTGATGGGAACTATTACCTGCATGTACATGGGATCTCAGTAACTGCATCCAGGTGTAGGTGTGAACACATCATAATAGTGTGTGTATAATAGTGTATGTGTGTGTTTATAATATAGTATGTATATAATAGCGTGTATGTATATAGTAGTCCCAGTGGGATAGGTTATACTTATACTGGCAATGCTAATGATGCCGCTGCTGTTTGTCATGTGATAGGAAGCGTCCTGGGGAACTCCGCACTAGATCCCAGGGAATACCAGGAAGCCTGGCCCTATAGGCGCCTACAGGGACAGCCCATTGTTTGGCTGAGGGTCAGGCTGTACGGATCTCCTAAGCAACAGCTGATTGGTTAATGATCCGTATACCTGCCATTCTACTTGAACTTATGTTGGTGGATTTATCATCAGGAATCCCTGTAATCTGTATATTGGACCATGTCAGTGGATTATTACCGCAGCAGCATCTCAGGACTACATTGATGACCTTGACAAAGGATACGGCTTCTTTTTATATTCTGCTAGCGCTAAGATTGCTGCGGGCTGAGGTGCGCTCTGAGATGACAAGATTTATCACAGAAAGTGCGCTGCCCCCTCATCCCTCCTACCCACCGGTGTCAGAAAGTTATACAGATTAGTAAATTACTTCTATATAAAAATCTCCTGTCTTCCAGCACTTATCAGCTGCTGTATGTCCCGCAGGAAGTGGTGTATATTCTCCAGTGTGACACAGTATTCTCGGCTGCCACCTCTGTCCATGTCAGGAACTGTCCAGAACAGCAAACCTCTCCTGCTTAAAGCGACTCTGTACCCACAATCTGACCCCCCCCCCCCCCCCCCCCAAGCTACTTGTACCTTCGGATAGCTGCTTTTAATCCATGATCTGTCCTGCTGTCCTTTTGGCAGGTGATGCAGTTATTGTCCTAAAAAACATCTTTCAAACTGGCAGCCCTGTGCCCTACGGGAGTGTCTGTGCCCTAACTTTGCACACCCCTCCGTCTCTCCTCCCCACCCTCTTCAGCATTAGGAATGCCACTGGAACATTTACTTCTGTCTGAACATTACACAGGTGCTTAACGATCCAGCCCATGTGCCGTGCTGACACAGCTGTCGAATAGGAGGCAATTTGCCTGGAGCATTCCTAATGATGAGGAGGGTGGGGAGGAGGGACGGAGAGGGTGTGCCAGTCTAATGCATACACAATCTAGGCCACTCCCGTAGGGCACAGCGCTGCCAGTTTAAAAGTTGTTTTTTTTAGGACAATAACTGCATCACCTGTCGAATGGACCGGTGTCACTTTTTGCTGCTCAGGTGTAGCCTGAAGAGGCCGGTCAGAGATGTCGAATCACTGAGGGGATTGGTGTATCCAGCCCCGCCTCCTGTGACATCACACCCTGCCCCCTGGCACGGGGGGGCTGACCGGTCCTCTTTAAAGTGGATGGACCATCAGGTAAATCATCTTTTTTTTTTTTTGTACCTCAGCCACTTGGCGCCGGGATCCCAGTGGCGCGGTCCTTTTTTTTTTTTTTAAACGCTCTGAGCACTGGGGGCAGGCCCGCCGCCCCAGTTTGACGACCCCCTCCCCTATAAAAACGGTGGAGCTGTATCACAGATGGGAGGGGACGTGGTCACACTGGGGGTCGGCAGGCCTGCCCCTAGTGCTCCGAGTCTGGCTGGTATTTAGGAAAAGAGCGGTGACGGTGGAATATGCCCTGCTACATCCTTGAAGGGATTTGATCCCAGGACTCAGGGCCCTCAAGGTAGTTTCAGCTTGTGGTCTGCTTCATGTTCTGCTGCCCGCACCCACCTGATGACTCACACTGTGACTTTACGAAGTTCACTGGAATTAATAGGAAACAGACACTGAACGTGACATCATAGGAAATAAAGAAATTACAGGCAGAGCGGTCAAGAAGTGCTCTGTACATAGGACAACACCCACAGAAGTCAATGCAATGCTAGCTCATTGTAAAGTCCTGGGCAACCCCTCTAAGAGCATCTTTAGGCCACATTCTCGCATGCAAACTAAGGGCCCTATTCCGCGGAGCGAGAATCTGCCAAGTCAGGCCAATTCAGGTAGATATCCCTCCGTGTAATAAACAACGATTAGCCGAAGAAACAATCATTGGTTGTCTTTTAACATGTATAGAAATCATCGGCTGCAGCCTGCGCATCTCTGCGTGTAATAGTGATGTGAGGCTGACAGCTAATGCTAGAAAAGAAAACAACTTAAATGTTATACTTACCTGTCCAGGCTCCCCCGGTGTCCACCAGCCTTGTTCCTGTGTTCCCTGCTCACCTCCTGCCGCCTCTGGCACTTACAAACCCTACTCTGAAGTGACAGGCCGCTCAGCTAAGCTGTGGTGAGCTGGGAACACAGGAGCAAGGCTAGAGGACACCGGGGGAGCTTGGACAGGTCAGTACATCTCTTAATTGTTTTCACAACAAAGCTAACACTGCACGGACATCGCTAATAAGATATACATATGTATATATGCAGAGAGAGAAGAGTGAGTTTTCACTAATCTAAATGAAGGGAAGTGCTTCGTTTGATCAGTGCTTCTCTCATCATGTTGCCGGCGTATCAGCGCTGCTCCACTCCATCCCTGGTGCTGGGGAAAAGCTGGATCCAACCCTGGGAAACTGGGAAAAATTTCCCAGGATTGGATCCAGCTTTTCCTAAGAGGAGTGGCAAGAGCGGAGCAGCGCTGAAAGGCCGGCGGCTTGATGAGCGGAGCGCTGATCTAATGAAACGCTTTGCCTCGTTTAGATGAGTGATTCACACATCTCTCTATAATTACAGCAAGGGCTGCATGGACATCACTAACGATATAAAACGTGGCTGGTGGAATAATGAGGCAGTAGCTTCTTTGCATGTGTTCCTCTGCACGTGGGAATGTGACAGGAGAAGACAATGTAGGGGCCAGTCACGTCCAGCACTCTTTCTCCAGAATAGTGAGGGACTGTGCTTTGGGATCATAGTCATTTACAATCTTGCACTTCACAAACAATGTGTACCAAAAAAAAGATTGAAAGGGTTATTCAGCCAATGTCCTTTCAAACCAAATTGTCCCAAACCCAATGGGGCTTCCTCACCAAACCTCGGGAGTTTTTAGACCCTTTTCCAGTGCTTGTAGGACACTCTGTTCCTCCGTTGTAACTTTTCCTCAAATTGTGACTATTTTAAAGACATGGCACCAGATGGGGAATTGCGTCTCCCAGCATTCTGCATGCCTCCGGCTTCCTCGTACCAGGCCCACCTGTGAGCCGAAAAGACCACGTAGCCCATGTCTCTGAGGGGAGGAGGGGTGAGTGGCCTGGAGTGTGCAGAATACAAAGTGAGATATTTTAGGAGATTAATTTTTATATGTACAAAAAGCATTTTCAGCAGAATACCTTTAAAGGGAACCTGTCACCCCCGTGCCGGGGTGACAGGCTCCCGACCCCCTTAGAGCCCCCTATACTCACCTAATCCCGCCGGGTCCCACTTTTGGAGGTGGTCGGGTGACGGAGATCTCAGCCGCTGCAGCCCGGCGCGCGCACTGAGAGATGAGTCCAACACCCATAGAGAATGACAGGAGAGTCCAGCGCTCCGTCATTCTCTATGAGCGTTGGACTCATCTCTCAGCACGCGCGCCGGGCTGCAGCGGCTGAGATCTTAATCACCCGACCACCTCCAGAAGTGGGACCCGGCGGGATTAGGTAAGTATAGGGGGCTCTAACGGGGGTCGGGATCCTGTCACCCCGGCACGGGGGGTGACAGGTTCCCTTTAAAGGGGTAGTGCGGTGTTCAACATTTATTCACTAAATAACACTCATTACAAAGTTATACAACAATGCACTACCCCATTAATTACTTTTTATTGGTAATTGTAGTCGTGTTTGTGTCCCAGCGTTACAATTTTTTTTATACCTGTACAGTCAGATTTGTTTTATGTATATAGTATTTTACTGGGGTTGGCCGTATTAGGAACTATCTAGGAGAGCACAAAGCTACACTCTAAGGGGAATGTGCGCACTAAGTAATTTTGACGGAAACTCCGTTGCAGAATTCTCAGCTCGCGCCCGCTCGCAGACTGCGGCGCCCGCTCGCAGACTGCGGCGCACGCATCTCCACCCGTGTCATAGACTCCATTCTATGCACGGGCGGATTCTTTCATCCAATGATTCAATGATCAAGTTCATTCTTTGGGCGGATGAAATAATCCGCCCTTGCATAGAATGGAGTCTATGTCACGGGCGGAGACGCAAGCTGAGTATTCCGCAATGGAGTTTCCGTCAAAATTACTCAGTGTGCACATACCCAAACTCAGTAATGCTGTTTTTGAAAGAAAGTGACCATGTTTTTCTAAGCCTGCACAACCCTTTTCACCTATAAAAGGCACGCCATTGATTGCAATGAAATACTCTCACACGTCACCCATCAGTTTTAGGCTATGTTCACACATACAAATTCCTAAACAAAAGAGGGCTAATCCTGTATTAAACCATAAACATCCTTTATTAGTACAAAAAATTTAAAACCACGACATGGAGTAAAGTTATGCACATGAGAGGTACCATCCAAAAGCACTGTAACATATAAGTATAAGCAGTGTGGCTATGTAAGATCTAGAGTAGCCTATACAGAAATACACACAATAATTATATATTACACCATAACCCTGCACAGTTACATTGGCTTCTATGTTCTGCCGTGTACTTGCTAATTGCCCAGTATTGCACTCAACCCAGATGATTGAATAGACTAATAAATGTTGTAAAATTACAATGCCATACAAAGTTCCAACAAATGGGGAGAAAGACAGTCACCACTATAGTATAAAAGGGTGCAATATGTATCCCTGGTACACAAACACACAGCACCAAAACAGAAGGGTGTGTACCCAGTAATGAGAGAATGCACCCGCCAATATACACAATGTAACAATATCTACACTGTGGTATTGCTAAATAAAGATAAACATATTAAAGCGACTCTGTACCCGCAATCTGCCCTCCCCAAACCGCTGCTTTTAATCCAAGATCTGTCCTGGGGTCCAGTTGGCAGCTGATGCGATTATTGTCCTAAAAAACAACTTTTAAACTTGCAGCCTTGTGTCAAATCCGCGTGGCCTAGAGTGTGTGTGCCCTAATCCTGCACCGCCTCTCCGTCCCTCCTCCCCACCCTGTTCATCATTAGGAATTGTCCAGGCAGGGTTTATACTATTCGTCACCTGTGTTAGCACGGCACATGGGCTGCATCTTTAAAGGAGAAGTCCAGTGAAAATTTTTATTAAAGTATTGTATTGCCCCCAAAAGTTATATAAATCCCCAATATAGACTTATTACAGGAAATGCTTATACAGTGCTTTTTTCCCTGCACTTACTACTGCATCAAGGCTTCACTTCCTGGATAACACGGTGATGTCACTTCCTGGATAACACGGTGATGTCACTTCCTGCATAACACGGTGATGTCACTTCCTGCATAACATGGTCCGTTCCGTCCGCGCACCTGTCCGCCCTACCCACCCATCCCGTCCGAGGCTCCGTCCCGCCGCACCTGTCCTGCCAAAGCGCCCACCACCCGTCCGGTCCAGCCTCCCTGCACACTGAGGGGACTACAGGAAAGCCACCGCCAAGTGCTGCTGTAACATGGCCGTGTCCCTGCACAAACAGGACAACATGTGCAGCGCTCGCCGGTCAGGTGTGGGGGCGATCGGACGGGACTGGTGCCGGTCCCCCCTCCCGTACCAGTCCCGTCCGATCGCCTCCACACCCGGCCAGCGAGCGCTGCACATGTTGTCCTGTTTGTGCAGGGACACGGCCATGTCACAGCAGCACTTGGCGGCGGCTTTCCTGTAGTCCCCTCAGTAACAGTACAGGAGTGTAACATAGGAGGAATGTGCTGCAGCAGGCAGGATAAGTTATAGGAGACATTGCTGTGTGTGGCATCCTGCCTGCTGCAGCCCATCCATTCCTCCTATGTTACAGTCCTGTATTCTTACTGAGGGGACTACAGGTCCCAGCATACACCTCCCTGTGCTCCCTGTACAGTAATACACCCCAATCCCTCTCCTCCCCCTATATAGTCATATACCCCAATCCACCCCCTGTATAGTCATACACCCCAATCCACCCCCTGTATAGTCATACACCCCAATCCGCCCCCTGTATAGTCATACACCCCAATCCACCCCCTGTATAGTCATACACCCCAATCCACCCCCTGTATAGTCATACACCCCAATCCACCCCCTGTATAGTCATATACCCCAATCCGCCACCTGTATAGTCATACACCCCAATCCGCCCCCTGTATAGTCATACACCCCAATCCACCCCCTGTATAGTCATACACCCCAATCCACCCCCTGTATAGTCATACACCCCAATCCACCCCCTGTATAGTCATACACCCCAATCCACCCCCTGTATAGTCATATACCCCAATCCGCCACCTGTATAGTCATACACCCCAATCCACCCCCTGTATAGTCATACACCCCTACCCCCCCCCCCCTGTATAGTCATACACCCCTATCCCCCCCTGTATAGTCATACACCCCTATCCCCCCCTGTATAGTCATACACCCCTATCCCCCCTCCTGTATAGTCATACACCCCTATCCCCCCCTGTATAGTCATACACCCCTATCCACCCCCTGTATAGTCATACACCCCTATCCCCCCCTGTATAGTCATACACCCCAATCCACCCCCTGTATAGTCATACACCCCTATCCCCCCCTGTATAGTCATACACCCCAATCCGCCCCCTGTATAGTCATACACCCCAATCCACCCCCTGTATAGTCATACACCCCTACCCCCCCCCCCTGTATAGTCATACACCCCTATCCCCCCCTGTATAGTCATACACCCCTATCCCCCCCTGTATAGTCATACACCCCTATCCCCCCCTGTATAGTCATACACCCCTATCCCCCCTCCTGTATAGTCATACACCCCTATCCCCCCCTGTATAGTCATACACCCCTATCCCCCCTCCTGTATAGTCATACACCCCTATCCCCCCCTGTATAGTCATACACCCCTATCCACCCCCTGTATAGTCATACACCCCTATCCCCCCCTGTATAGTCATACACCCCTATCCACCCCCTGTATAGTCATACACCCCTATCCCCCCCTGTATAGTCATACACCCCTACCCCCCCCTGTATAGTCATACATCCCTATCCCCCCTGTATAGTCATACACCCCTATCCCCCCCTGTATAGTCATACACCCCTATCCCCCCCTGTATAGTCATACACCCCTATCCACATGTGCCCCCCCTGTATAGTCATACACCCCTATCCCCCCTCCTGTATAGTCATACACCCCTATCCCCCCTCCTGTATAGTCATACACCCCTATCCCCCCCCCCGTATAGTCATACACCCCTACCCCCCCCCTGTATAGTCATACACCCCTACCCCCCCCTGTATAGTCATACATCCCTATCCCCCCTGTATAGTCATACACCCCTATCCCCCCCTGTATAGTCATACACCCCTATCCCCCCCTGTATAGTCATACACCCCTATCCACATGTGCCCCCCCTGTATAGTCATACACCCCTTTCCCCCCTCCTGTATAGTCATACACCCCTATCCCCCCTCCTGTATAGTCATACACCCCTATCCCCCCCCCCCGTATAGTCATACACCCCTACCCCCCCCCTGTATAGTCATACACCCCTATCCCCCCCTGTATAGTCATACACCCCTATCCCTATGCACTCCCATGTATAGACCTGTACCCCCAAACCTATGTACCTCCTGTATAGTAATACACCCCTATCCCCCCCCCCATATAGTCATACACACCTATCCCTATGTGACCCCCTGTGTATACACTTCCTGTAGAGGCTGTATACCTGTATATACATGTCCAGGTCCCCTAATAATGACAAATAATAATAATGATAATAAACTAACCATGGGTTGCTGCTCAATGAGTTCTTTTTTACTTTTTTTTTAATCAAAATTTTACCAGTTTGGCACGGCAAGTGGGTGTGGTTTGCTAAAAGGGGCGTGTCATAATTATCGTTGAATTATCGTTACCGCGGCTACATGTGCGATGAACCGTGATATTGATTTAGGCCAATATCGCCCAGCACTAGTATGACACAAGGCTGCAAGTTGTAAAGCTGATTTTTAGGACAATAACTGCATCACCTGCCGAACGGACCCCAGGACAGATCTTGGATTAAAAGCAGCTATCTGAAGGTACAAGTGGTTTGGGGGGTCAGATTGTGGGTACAGAGTCGCTTTAAAACAAAATACAAAAGAAAACACCCAAGGGAGGGAATCTTCAAGCCAACACTGTGCTGGGGTACCCCTGATGAAGTCACACAGGTGACGACACAAGAGGGGCTTCAGAGCCCCCCAGCACAGTGTTTGCCCTGGTGATAGGTTTCCGTGCGTTACTTATCGTTAATGTGTTATTAGATTTGGGTAGGTTCTATCTTCAGGTTGCACTTTTTAAGTTCGTTTTTATTACATGATTTTGGGTGCTGAGGGGGGTCAGTTGAGGTATTGGGGTGAGGGTTCCCTCCCCCAGGTGTTTTTTTGTATTCTTTATTTTTTTTCGTGTTCAAAAGATTTCAATTGTATACTGGAAAGATTACAGAGAAACAAAGACTGAAGGGAAGGAGAAAGGCAACGTACCCAAAAACAAGACAATACCGTGGTGAACCTTACCAGATAACATGAACAGGTTCCGCTACATTGGTGAAAAAATGACGTTCACAGAAATCCCGCACAACTAAGGACAATTAGGCTTTATAGCCACCAGAAATTCTTTCCTCGCTTTTAGAAAGACGGTTTGTGGGATGAAGGGGGGTATCGTTTGGTAGAGGGATAACAAGCGGGGAAGGATGTATCGAAAGGAGGAGTGTCTCCATTTACATAAGGAGGGTCCTAAGGTGTGTAGTAAGTCGGTGTTATACTATTAGTCCAGTTGATCTTAAATTTATTAAATTTGGAGAATTTCTGGAATTCCTTCATTATACTGGAAAGGGACCTAAAGGAGTTTTCAACAAATAACAATAAATCATCAGCAAAGGCCGAACATTTGTGGTGTGTATCCGCTACCCACAGACCCTGAAAGTCAGGCTTATGCCTCAGGGCGTCAAGAAGGTCCTCCATGCATAGCACATATAGTGGTGGTGGATACACCTGTCAAGTGCCGTTGTGTATGATTAGTGTCGAATGGAGCCATTGATTCTCAGCTGCACCTGCGGCCCCTGGTACAGGCCCATGATCCTGCCCAACATGTCTGGATCAATCATAATTTGTGGTAACATAGCCTCCACGAATTCTCAGTCTGCCCAGTCGAACACTTTTTTTTGGCGTCCAATGACGGCAACATCAGCAGGATTATTATTATTTTTTTTTCCACGCACATACTGGAGAACGGAGATCCCGCGCCTTCTTGGACTGTACGGATCCTACTTGTTGCGGGTGGAATAGGTATCCAAGGACACTCCCCAGTCTTGTAGCTATCATTTTCACATAGATAAAGTTATACAAATCCCCACTTTACACTTATTACAGGAAATGCTTATAAAGGGCTTTTTTTTCCCTGCACTTACTACTGCATCAAGGCTTCACTTCCTGGATAATATGGGGATGTCACTTCCTGGATAACATGGGGATGTCCCTTCCTGGATAACATGGGGATGTCACTTCCTGGATAACATGGTGATGTCACTTCCTGGATAACATGGTGATGCCACTTCCTGGATAATATGGGGATGTCACTTCCTGGATAATATGGGGATGTCACTTCCTGGAAAACATGGTGATGTCCCTTCCTGGATAACATGGGGATGTCCCTTCCTGGATAACACGGTGATGTCACTTCCTGGATAACATGGTGATGTCACGACTCCCAGAGCAGTGCGGGCTGTGGCTGCTGGAGAGGATGATGGCAGAGGGATGCTCAGTGTCCCTCCAGTGCCCTGTGTCCCTCAGTGTCCCCCTGCCATCATCCTCGTGACATCACCATGTTATCCAGGAAGTGACATCCCCATGTTATCCAGGAAGTGACATCCCCATGTTATCCAGTAAGTGACATCACCATGTTATCCAGGATGTGACATCACCATGTTATCCAGTAAGTGACATCACCATGTTATCCAGGAAGTGACATCCCCATGTTATCCAGGAAGTGACATCCCCGTGTTATCCAGTAAGTGACATCACCATGTTATCCAGGATGTGACATCACCGTGTTATCCAGGAAGTGACATCCCCGTGTTATCCAGGAAGTGACATCCCCGTGTTATCCAGGATGTGACATCCCCGTGTTATCCAGGAAGTGACATCCCCGTGTTATCCAGGAAGTGACATCCCCGTGTTATCCAGGAAGTGACATCCCCGTGTTATCCAGGAAGTGACATCCCCGTGTTATCCAGGAAGTGACATCCCCGTGTTATCCAGGAAGTGACATCAGCGTGTTATCCTGGAAGTGACATCAGCGTGTTATCCTGGAAGTGACATCACCGTGTTATCCAGGATGTGACATCACCGTGTTATCCAGGAAGTGACATCACCGTGTTATCCAGGAAGTGACATCCCCGTGTTATCCAGGAAGTGACATCACCGTGTTATCCAGGAAGTGACATCACCATGTTATCCAGGAAGTGACATCACCATGTTATCCAGGATGTGAAGCCTTGATGCAGTAGTAAGTGCAGGGAAAAAAGCCCTTTATAAGCATTTCCCATAATAAGTGTATTTTGGGGATTTGTATAACTTTTAAGGGGCAAAACAATTCATTCACTGGACTTCTCCTATAAGGGTCCTTGCGCTCCTTGGGGAGCCCAGTGATGGCTGCCAGAAGTGACTCTTTCAGGAAGGGTTCGATCGGATATATGATGTTTGAGGCTGCAAGGAGCACCTGCAGAAGTTTGTGGAATTTAGCGGTATAGGTGTCAGGCTTGGGGCTTTTCCCTGATGGCATGAAAGAGATGGTTGCCTGGAGCGCCTCCAGAGAAAAAGGGGATTCTAAAAGAGCTTCTGCATCCTACTGTGGCAGAGTTGTGTCGGCGACATACTCCCCAAAAGCAGTGGAGGAGGTGGAAGGGGCCGGAAGGTTATACAGTTTGGCATAATAGAGGTCTGAGGGGAAATTGATTACAAGTGCTAACCTCTCCCCATGCTTGCTGTGAATGGTGGGACCGGCCACAGGACCCCCAGGGAGCGCCTGGTCCTTAAGGGGTTAAAGTAGTAATTAAAAAAGAAAATTTACATAAATTGAGTAACAAATAACCCCCCTGTCCTTCTCTACACTGAGAAATATCCGAAACAACCCCAAAGTGACAATTGGCTGCGGAGGGGTTAATCTCATTACGGAATCCCCAGGAGTGTGCTGTCTGTAGTTTCATCCCTTGAAATCCATGCCTATACCTTTAAGCAGATGAATCTGTGAGCTGTTTTGCTGATAGGATAAAGCGGGTCATCCAAAGCTGTGCTAATGCCGCTGATCCTAAGTCTATTTGTGTTGGGAGCCGATGTAAGACCAGTGTGATCCTGCTGATATGTGCCGGGACAAAGGAGAGTTTATTTGTTATAACGGCTAATACAAATGATTTAGTCATGTGCTTAGAGGGAAAGTCCTACTAAAACCTATGTAAATGATTACATCCAACTCATGGGCCTGTCTGTTTATGTATATATATGATGTGTAGGTGGAATGTGTCCTATGAAACACGTTAGGTCTCCTATGCAGAGAAGCAGTATGTGCAGATACTTGACAACTTGGTCGTTGTCACTTAAAGTGTACGTGTTAATAGTCTGGACCCGCTGCGGCTTGCAATCTATTTGCACATTCTTATCCAATTGGGGTTCTGCACGTTACCGACCCAGCGTGGTCTCCATGGATCGCTGAACTTATGACGGCAGATGGATTGCGCACTGCGCCAGGTTCAGTCTTTGTGACAGGTTCACTGTAGGGCTATGTTCACGGCAACAACGACCATACTTTTCACAAAAACATACGTTGCCTATTCCTCTATAGGATCCCGGCCGGAGCATATACACACAGTATACTCTCCAGCCGGGATCTCTCATGGCGCCGCAAACAACTGACATGTTGGCTGCCGCAGAAAACCCTGTCAGTGCACACTGTGAAGCGAGCGGATCCGGCCGCACACTCAATAGTGTGCAGTGGAGTGTTCTGATGCGGGCGCACGCGGATGTGCCCGCATCAGAACTCTGTGGCCCTAAAGATCATCCGGCCGGGATGATTTTTTTCAGAGACCGGCTGTTCCGTGACCTGGCCAGATCACGGAATGGCCGGTCTCTTACGCTGTGGGAACATAGTCTAATGCTGCTAGATTTGCTATCTTTTTCTGCTGACAGCTCCCTAATGTGCATGGGGCACCGAGGATGAAGGTTTGTACCTTGCCCTTATCCTCGGCGCCTTTCCCATGCTGTTTTATTGTAGTGCTCTGTCCGGCAAGACCATTGGGAGAGCCGATTCGCCCCTGGCTGCCACCCCCCTTCTTATGATTATCTACGCTCCTTGGGTCGGTACAATAACAGCGATTGGCAATTTATATAAATTTTATTTGACGGCTTTTAAATAGAGATGGTCCGAACCTGCCGAACGCTCGGCAGCAGATTCCCGCTGTCGGATACAGCGGGAGTAACGCCTGGAAAACTGGGATTATGGCTATGGCTGTATCCCAGTTTTCCAGGCGGTCCTCCCGCTGGATCCGCCCGCTCCACGGAGCGGGCAGACAGCAGGAATTATTACCGAGGGTTCGGGTTCGTACGAACCTGAACCGAACTCTGTTCGGACCATCCCTAAAATAATTAAAATGTCTCCTTTCCCATCTTCATAGCGCTGTTGTTTTTTTGTCTGTGGATCTGTACTTTTTATTGGTACCCAAGTGATGGATTTGATTTTGGCTTGATCAGGAATGCGATAATGCAATAGTTCAGGTGATTCCGCATGCAGGGATACAAAATATGTTTTCTTTTTATTTATATTAATAAAATGGGGAGATGGGGTGAGTTAAACTGTAATTATGGCATAAACTTTTTTTTAAAGAAAAATTTATATTTGTTTACAGTAATTTGTAGTCCCCCTGGGGGATCTATACGCAATGCACTGATTGCTCATAGAGATCAGTGCAGTACATATGGTAATACATTGATCTCTGTATTCAGTGCCTGACTACTATGGGCTGTTAGAGCCCTTAGTAAAGGATTGCCGAGCTGGGATCAGCGTCATTACATGGCTGAGGCTCGGCAAGTAGGAAGGAACACTGCATCGCAGGGGGGTGATCCTGCCACTAGACCACCACGTAATTGGTTTTAAACAGCATTTAATTGCTGCTGTCAGTTTTAAAAATTCACATTTTTTTTATGGGAAAAAGGGATTGATTTAAAATTTTTTGTACTTTTAAAGACTCATTTTATTTTAAACAATTTATGTCCGTTAGGTCTTAGGGGACTATAATATGCAACCATTAGATTGCGTATACTAATCATGGCTATGCTTCTGCACAGCACTGATCATTTATATCAGTGCTCTGCTGAGTCTCCCTGTGGCCATGGAAGGTAAGTATAATCCTCCGGCAGGCACAACAACCGATCAGCACTCTCGTTGTTTGGCGGCATGCAGGGGGTTAAGCTCCGTATAATT
>JAQFWZ010000072.1:1053035-1060535 GCA_027789725.1 Dendropsophus ebraccatus
CCCAGCTGCCCCAGTCCCCGTCAGTCATCCCCAGTCCCCGTCAGTCATCCCCAGCTGCCCCAGTCCCCGTCAGTCATCCCCAGCTGCCCCAGTCCCCGTCAGTCATCCCCAGCTGCCCCAGTCCCCGTCAGTCATCCCCAGCTGCCCCAGTCCCCGTCAGTCATCCCCAGCTGCCCCAGTCCCCGTCAGTCATCCCCAGCTGCCCCAGTCCCCGTCAGTCATCCCCAGCTGCCCCAGTCCCCGTCAGTCATCCCCAGCTGCCCCAGTCCCCGTCAGTCATCCCCAGCTGCCCCAGTCCCCGTCAGTCCCCCTCAGTCACAGGGGAGCACTGTTACACTGGGAAGCAATACAGTTGTTGTCTCAAACATCATTAAAATAGTATCTGACGCTGTGAGAAAAATTTTGTTTATTTAGCAAAATAAAAAAAATCGAGATTTAAATTGAGAATCGTTTAGATTTCTAAAAAAAATTGAGATTTTATTTTTTGGCCATATCGCCCAGCCCTAATATATATGTACACATACACAACTAGCAGAATTAGCTAGCTTGGCACGGCACTGTTTAACTGTTTGTTCTCCGTGTGCGGTTAATAACATAGTTTCCTAGTGATATGAAGCAGGTGGGTGGGTGAGCCGGGCATCTCTGCTACTCGTCTGCCTCAGGCTGCCGGGGAGTTCCGGAAGATTGCTTGTGGCTGTAACGTGTCTGGTTAGCCTGGAGACAGGATCTGCTGAGAGACTTGCCTGCCGGGGCAGCAGCCGTGTGCTTTACAGCAGGAGAATTACGTCCAGGTGCAGCGCTCCTTTTCGGAGGTATGAGGCATAACATTGATGGCAATGCCCAAATTCATTATAGGTACAGACTGGTTACGGCGGGTAAAAAGAAAACCGTCTGGCTTGTTATGGCAGAAATGTGATGTCTCGCCAGTGGCATCCAAAAGAGATTTTCATTAAAGGGGTATTCCAGGAAAATCTAATTTTACCCTATCAACAGGATAGGAGATCACGGAGAGTCCGACCTCTGTACCCCTCGCCAATCTTCCTTCAGGCTCAGCTTCTGTATTATGAATAGGGTCGCGGGTACGTCACGTGACCCGTGGCTATTCATTCCTATGGAGCGACGGAAAGAACAGAGTTTGCCGAATAACGCTGTACTCTTTCTGTCGCCTCCATAGGAATGAATAGATCCACAGGTCATGTGCTCTCTGAATTACACAGAAGCCGGGCCCAATACAGAGATCGGCAGAGTTCAAAGTTTTTTTCCCTGGAATACCTCTTTAATATTCGTCTTATCTCCTGGGCTTCTGTAGAGTCTGGGAGGTTCTGGGTAATGGGAAGCCCAGGCAGCAGCTTCTCTCCACGGTGGGTCACATGATGAGCTGGGGCAGGAGAGGAAGAGGGGCATGATTGGCATTCGAGCACCAGCATGGGAACGCCAGAGGACGGAGTAATGTCAGGTTATGCAATTCCAGGGGAACCTGGATACGAGGTTGTTCAGAACTGGCAGCGTTCCCAATCAATGCGGAGGGCGTGCAGGTACTTTGAAATAGGATCCCTACAGCTCCTCTGCCTTCGTGTCTCCTCTGTATGCTGCCAGGATGGACTCCAGCCAACAATCCCAGTCCGCAGATAGAGTAGTGTAGTATATAGGAAGTATATGGTCATGTTAACTTGTGTCTTTCTATGGTCGTGTAAGGGCCGTATTACACATACAGATAAGCACTTATCTTATCGTAATTGCGTTTGTAAATTACCGCAAATGTGTCTGTATCTCTATACTGTGATTGATGAGTTTTTACACTGAAAGAAGCGATTTATTGTTGCTGCAATTACACCAGAGATTTAGCACTTCAATTTGAATGATTTAACCTTTTTTTGCACGATAATTGGCCCGTGTAAAAGGCCATTGAGACTAAAAGTCTGGCTGAAGGCCCAAAGGTGTGTAATAACCGCTTAGGGGTGTCAGACACAAAAGAATTGGGTGAGTCAGGTGTTGACTTCATATTGGGGAAGAAAACTCCCTATAGTGAATATATAATATATATATATATATATATATATATATATATATATATATATATATATATATAAAAGCTCCTTTGAATATATATATATATATATATATATATATATATATATAAATATAAAAGCTCCTTTGAGCAGCCGGGCAGCGGGGAGTCCTCACCGGCGACGGTGCCCCCTAATTATTCTCATTTGGCATCAATCTCCTCATCTGATACCTGATCTCGGTTTCATTGCGTTACCGTATCCTGTAATTGCAGTAATTATTTGCCACCCTGTTGTCCTTCTTTGCATTACTGCAATGAAGCTCCATTGTGTGTGAGCATATCCCTACGCAAACATAAATGCTACTTGATTTAGCAGTAGTGTGACCGATATCTTGTCACATCTGTAAAAGGTTGGATAGTCGAACAGCCTGCAGCCTAGTCGTCCTGCTTGAGCCGAATACCAGCTGAAGTCGGAAGCTAAGGAGCCACAGGCCTGGTAACTCCAAGCATGGGAGACCACCATGGCGGGGACAAGCTTGCCAATTTACCAGTCCAATCTAGCAGCTAACTTGTTGGTGCAGTGTATCTGGCAGGAGAACAAGGAATCTGTCCTCTTTTAAAGGTGGACACTAGGTTAGTAGCAGAGACCTAAGCAAAGTCCATCGGTGCCGGAGGGCCAGTATTGCCTAGGTCTCTCATGCTGTTTAAAGACCGATATTGAATTTGTTTATTTAAAATGTTATACTTGTTATGGCGTCCATCTTGTCTGAACTATTAAGTATCATGTTTTATATGCATTTAGTGTCATGCTTTACATGCGTTTAGTTTCATGCTTTACATGCATTTAGTGTCATGCTTTACATGCCTTGCGTTACATGCGTTTAGTGTTGTGCTTTACATGCGTTGCATTACATGCATTTAGTGTCATGCGTTACATGCATTTAGTGTCATGCATTTAGTGTTGTGCTTTACATGCGTTTAGTGTCATGCTTTACATGTGGTGCATTACATGCATTTAGTGTCGTGCTTTACATGCATTTAGTGTCGTGCTTTACATGCGTTTAGTGTCGTGCTTTACATGTGGTGCGTTAGATGCATTTAGTGTCATGTGTTTAGTGTTGTGCTTTACATGCGTTTAGTGCTGTGCTTTACATGTGGTGCATTAGATGCATTTAGTGTCATGCGTTTAGTGCCGTGCTTTACATACAGTGCGTTAGATGCATTTAGTGTCATGCGTTTAGTGCCGTGCTTTACATGTGGTGCGTTAGATGCATTTAGTGTCATGCGTTTAGTGCCGTGCTTTACATGTGGTGCGTTAGATGCATTTAGTGCCATGCGTTTAGTGTTGTGCTTTACATGTGGTGCGTTAGATGCATTTAGTGTCATGCGTTTAGTGCCGTGCTTTACATGTGGTGCGTTAGATGCATTTAGTGTCATGCGTTTAGTGCCGTGCTTTACATGTGGTGCGTTAGATGCATTTAGTGTCATGCGTTTAGTGCCGTGCTTTACATGTGGTGTGTTAGATGCATTTAGTGTCATGCGTTTAGTGCCGTGCTTTACATACAGTGCGTTAGATGCATTTAGTGTCATGCGTTTAGTGCCGTGCTTTACATGTGGTGCGTTAGATGCATTTAGTGTCATGCGTTTAGTGCCGTGCTTTACATGTGGTGCGTTAGATGCATTTAGTGTCATGCGTTTAGTGCCGTGCTTTACATGTGGTGCGTTAGATGCATTTAGTGTCATGCGTTTAGTGCCGTGCTTTACATGTGGTGCGTTAGATGCATTTAGTGTCATGCGTTTAGTGCCGTGCTTTACATGTGGTGCGTTAGATGCATTTAGTGTCATGCGTTTAGTGCCATGCTTTACATACAGTGCGTTAGATGCATTTAGTGTCATGCGTTTAGTGTTGTGCTTTACATGTGGTGCGTTAGATGCATTTAGTGTCATGCGTTTAGTGCCGTGCTTTACATGTGGTGCGTTAGATGCATTTAGTGTCATGCGTTTAGTGCCATGCTTTACATACGGTGCGTTAGATGCATTTAGTGTCATGCGTTTAGTGCCGTGCTTTACATACGGTGCGTTAGATGCATTTAGTGTCATGCGTTTAGTGCCGTGCTTTACATACGGTGCGTTAGATGCATTTAGTGTCATGCGTTTAGTGCCGTGCTTTACATCAAGCCTTATGGGCATAGACAACAGTAGACAGGACCTATCACCTTTAAATGAATGTAAAACATTACTGAGCATACTGTGATCTTCTGAAGAGGTCATTCCACAGGGAGCTGCTATTGTCTTATACTGGTGCTATCTATATCCTGGTGTCCTCGCTCTATGTAGTTCTGTACAGATCACTTAAAATTCAAGTGACACATTCCCTTTAAGGGTACTATTACACGGAACGATAATCGGCTGAATTGGCCCGATTCGGCCGATTATCGCTCTGTGTAATAAATGCAACGATCAGCCGATGACAACGATCATCGGCTGATCGTTGATCTAGGTTAGAACCTATGTTTGTCGGGCGCCAACTGCGCACCGCTGTGTGTAATAGCGGTGCACGGGCGGCGACTAACGATATACATTACCCATCCACATTCCAGGGCTGCTCCTGCCATCCGCTTCTCCCGGGGTCCCGCGTGCGCTCTAGCTTCACAGCGGCTTGTCAGCTGATAGGCCGCTCAGCCAATCACAGGCCGCAGCGGTCTCGGCCTGTGATTGGCTGAGCGGCCTATCAGCTGACAGGCCGCTATGAAGCTAGAGCGCATGCGGGACCCCGGGAGAAGCGGACGGCAGGAGCAGCCCTGGAACGTGGATGGGTAATGTATGCCAGTTTAGCAAGGGCTGCAAGGACATCGGTAACTATGTCCCTGCAGCTCTTGTTAAACGATTATCGAGCCGTGTAGTAGGCCCAGTAAACTAGCAACGATCTAGCAGATCGCTGCTCGTTTACAGGTATTATCGGGCCCCCATCGGCCCGTGTAATACCACCCTAAGTCTGCAGTACACTCTGACTCTGTATGTGCTACAGAGTACATGTTGTGACCCTTCTCTGTAATCCCTTAGGGACACCCTGGCATACAGGTAAATCATAGGTCCTTAAGGACTTTTATTATCTTAATTTATCATTAAGGTTTACATCGATAGGAGAGATCGGCCCGGGGAATCTTTACTGAGCTCTGATCTTGCAGCTTCACAAGCGTATCAGAAAACGGCGTGTTTGGGTGACTTGGTGTGTAAGAACTTGACTGACCAAATGAGCAAAGATAGCGGGGCAGGTGGAGGTTTAGTAAAGTGGTCCCCCTGTGCCCATATCCTCACACTGTATACACTGTGTTGAGTGGGGGAGCGTGGTCATCACCCCCAGTACTCTGACCCAGAGGCTGTGCACTTCCCTACACGGCAATTCTCCCTCACCTTCCAGGGATCCAATTCCCTGTCTGTGAATGAGAGCGGCTATGTTTCGGACTCTTAGCGGCGGGCCTCTCCAGAAGTCTGTGAATGAGAAGCGATCTGAGCACGGCCTCCTCAGTGATAACGTCCCCCTGACTAACAGGAGAGATGCCAGCTCCCCCTCAGTTTGGATCTGTTGTCTGTAGTAAGGGACTGGTCTTTCAGGGCTGGTGTTGTGGTGGTGAGGTTCGGTGCCATGTGGATCGCTAAAGGTACTTTGCCGGCTGCGAGGAAGGAACAGCTAGACGCATGTGTAGGCAAAGGTGACTCAGGATCTGCTGGGGATGATGGTGTTGGGCACAGATGGTGTTGGGCACAGATGGGTGGCGCAGGGATCTATGCCGGGACAGTGCCACTGACTGCATAAGGTGCCCGAACTGTGGTGAGGAGGTAACCGAGCACATGCCGGATCTCTCCATACTTCTGTGCGACAAAACTTCTGCCTTTCAGTGATATTATGGGGAAACTTGCCGGGATATACGCGTGATTTACATTACAGATACATTTCCCCAGGTTTCCCTGTACTTTAATTTGAATGATATTTGTGACACTTCATGACTGAATAGCTTAGAGGTAGATTTGTGAATGAATGAGACACAAGGTTAGTGAATGAGAGCGCATGAAAGAGACAATTTGTGAGCATGAGCTGCGGGGCTTGGAGCACAATGCCCATCTAGTGTAAGACATGATGACAAGCGCTCAGGACGTCTCCCAGAACAGTCATCGGTATCTCCATCTCTTCCCCCTCTCTGTGTCACGGCCCAACGTTCTCCATTCTCCTCTGTTTCCTATCCTGATATCTCTTTAGGCCACAAGCCAGCTCTCTCATTGATTGTCACATGACTGTTGCCCAGCAGCGTCGATTAAACTGCATCTAAAAGAGGCATTGAGGAGAACAAATAGATGTGGGGAGCGGCAGAGGGGACGTGGAGATGGGGAGCGGCAGAGGGGTCGTGGAGATGGGGAGCGGCAGAGGGGATGTGGAGATGGGGAGCGGCAGAGGGGACGTGGAGATGGGGAGCGGCAGAGGGGACGTGGAGATGGGGAGCGGCAGAGGGGTCGTGGAGATGGGGAGCGTCAGAGGGGTCGTGGAGATGGGGAGCGGCAGAGGGGACGTGGAGATGGGGAGCGGCAGAGGGGACGTGGAGCTGGGGAGCGGCAGAGGGGACGTGGAGATGGGAAGCGGCAGAGGGGACGTGGAGATGGGGAGCGGCAGAGGGGTCGTGGAGATGGGGAGCGGCAAAGGGGACGTGGAGATGGAGAGCGGCAGAGGGGACGTGGAGATGGGGAGCGGCAGAGGGGACGTGGAGATGGGGAGCGGCAGAGGAGACGTGGAGATGGGGAGCGGCAGAGGGGACGTGGAGATGGGGAGCGGCAGAGGGGACGTGGAGATGGGGAGCGGCAGAGGGGACGTGGAGATGGGGAGCGGCAGAGGGGACGTGGAGATGGGGAGCGGCAGAGGGGACGTGGAGATGGGGAGCGGCAGAGGGGACGTGGAGATGGGGAGCGGCAGAGGGGACGTGGAGATGGGGAGCGGCAGAGGGGACGTGGAGATGGAGAGCGGCAGAGGGGACGTGGAGATGGGGAGCGGCAGAGGGGACGCGGAGATGGGGAGCGTCAGAGGGGACGTGGAGCTGGGGAGCGGCAGAGGAGACGTGGAGATGGGGAGCGGCAGAGGGGACGCGGAGATGGGGAGTGGCAGAGGGGACGAGGAGATGGGGAGCGTCAGAGGGGACGCGGAGCTGGGGAGCGGCAGAGGGGACGCGGAGCGGCAGAGGGGACGCGGAGCTGGGGAGCGGCAGAGGGGACGCGGAGCTGGGGAGCGGCAGAGGGGACGCGGAGCTGGGGAGCGGCAGAGGGGACGCGGAGCTGGGGAGCGGCAGAGGGGACGCGGAGCTGGGGAGCGGCAGAGGGGACGCGGAGCTGGGGAGCGGCAGAGGGGACGCGGAGCTGGGGAGCGGCAGAGGGGACGCGGAGCTGGGGAGCGGCAGAGGGGACGCGGAGCTGGGGAGCGGCAGAGGGGACGCGGAGCTGGGGAGCGG
>JAQFWZ010000072.1:1065535-1185535 GCA_027789725.1 Dendropsophus ebraccatus
TCTTACATGACTATGTTGCTCGCTCTCCCGCCTCCGTCCCCCTAGGTGTGGGCAGCCTGTAGTCTTACATGACTATGTGGCTCGCTCTCCCGGCTCCGTCCCCCTAGGTGTGGGCAGCCTGTAGTCTTACATGACTATGTTGCTCTCTCTCCCGGCTCCGTCCCCCTAGGTGTGGGCAGGCTGTAGTCTTACATGACTATGTTGCTCGCTCTCCCGTTCGCCCCCCTCGGTGTGAGCAGCCTGTAGTCTTACATGACTATGTGGCTCGCTCTCCCGGCTCCGTCCCCCTAGGTGTGGGCAGCCTGTAGTCTTACATGACTATGTTGCTCGCTCTCCCGGCTCCGTCCCCCTAGGTGTGGGCAGCCTGTAGTCTTACATGACTATGTTGCTCGCTCTCCCGGCTCCGTCCCCCTAGGTGTGGGCAGCCTGTAGTCTTACATGACTATGTTGCTCTCTCTTCTGGCTCCGTTCCCCTAGGTGTGGGCAGCCTGTAGTCTTACATGACTATGTTGCTCTCCCGGCTCCGTCCCCCTAGGTGTGGGCAGCCTGTAGTCTTACATGACTATGTTGCTCTCTCTCCTGGCTCCATCCCCCTAGGTGTGGGCAGCCTGTAGTCTTACATGACTATGTTGCTCGCTCTCCCGGCTCCGTCCCCCTAGGTGTGAGCAGCCTGTAGTCTTACATGACTGTGTTGCTCTCTCTCCCGTTTGCCCCCCTAGGTGTGGGCAGCCTGTAGTCTTACATGACTATGTTGCTCGCTCTCCCGGCTCCGTCCCCCTAGGTGTGGGCAGCCTGTAGTCTTACATGACTATGTTGCTCTCTCTCCCGGCTCCGTCTCCCTAGGTGTGGGCAGCCTGTAGTCTTACATGACTATGTTGCTCTCTCTCCCGGCTCCGTCCCCCTAGGTGTGGGCAGCCTGTAGTCTTACATGACTATGTTGCTCGCTCTCCTGACTCCGTTCCCCTAGGTGTGGGCAGCCTGTAGTCTTACATGACTATGTTGCTCTCTCTCCTGGCTCCGTCCCCCTAGGTGTGGGCAGCCTGTAGTCTTACATGACTGTGTTGCTCGCTCTCCTGGCTCCGTCCCCCTAGGTGTGGGCAGCCTGTAGTCTTACATGACTATGTTGCTCGCTCTCCCGGCTCCGTCCCCCTAGGTGTGGGCAGCCTGTAGTCTTACATGACTATGTTGCTCTCCTGGCTCCGTCCCCCTAGGTGTGGGCAGCCTGTAGTCTTACATGACTATGTTGCTCGCTCTCCTGGCTCCGTCCCCCTAGGTGTGGGCAGCCTGTAGTCTTACATGACTATGTTGCTCGCTCTCCCGGCTCCGTCCCCCTAGGTGTGGGCAGCCTGTAGTCTTACATGACTATGTTGCTCGTTCTCCCGGCTCCGTCCCCCTAGGTGTGGGCAGCCTGTAGTCTTACATGACTATGTTGCTCTCTCTCCCGGCTCCGTCCCCCTAGGTGTGGGCAGCCTGTAGTCTTACATGACTCTGTTGCTCGTTCTCCCGTTCACCCCCTAGGTGTGGGCAGCCTGTAGTCTTACATGACTATGTTGCTCTCTCTCCCGGCTCCGTCCCCCTAGGTGTGGGCAGCCTGTAGTCTTACATGACTATGTTGCTCGCTCTCCTGGCTCCGTCCCCCTAGGTGTGGGCAGCCTGTAGTCTTACATGACTATGTTGCTCGCTCTCCCGTTCGCCCCCCTAGGTGTGGGCAGCCTGTAGTCTTACATGACTATGTTGCTCGCTCTCCCGGCTCCGTCCCCCTAGGTGTGGGCAGCCTGTAGTCTTACATGACTATGTTGCTTGCTCTCCCGGCTCCGTCCCCCTAGGTGTGGGCAGCCTGTAGTCTTACATCACTATGTTACTCTCTCTCCTGGCTCCGTCCCCCTAGGTGTGGGCAGCCTGTAGTCTTACATGACTATGTTGCTCGCTCTCCCGGCTCCGTCCCCCTAGGTGTGGGCAGCCTGTAGTCTTACATGACTGTGTTGCTCTCTCTCCCGTTTGCCCCCCTAGGTGTGGGCAGCCTGTAGTCTTACATGACTATGTTGCTCTCTCTCCTGGCTCCATCCCCCTAGGTGTGGGCAGCCTGTAGTCTTACATGACTATGTTGCTCTCTCTCCCGGCTCCGTCCCCCTAGGTGTGGGCAGCCTGTAGTCTTACATGACTATGTTGCTCGCTCTCCCGGCTCCGTCCCCCTAGGTGTGGGCAGCCTGTAGTCTTATATGACTATGTTGCTCGCTCTCCCGGCTCCGTCTCCCTAGGTGTGGGCAGCCTGTAGTCTTACATGACTATGTTGCTCGCTCTCCCGGCTCCGTCTCCCTAGGTGTGGGCAGCCTGTAGTCTTACATGACTATGTTGCTCTCCTGGCTCCGTCCCCCTAGGTGTGGGCAGCCTGTAGTCTTACATGACTATGTTGCTCTCCTGGCTCCGTCCCCCTAGGTGTGGGCAGCCTGTAGTCTTACATGACTATGTTGCTCGCTCTTAAGGCTCCGTCCCCCTAGGTGTGGGCAGCCTGTAGTCTTACATGACTATGTTGCTCGCTCTCCCGGCTCCGTCTCCCTAGGTGTGGGCAGCCTGTAGTCTTACATGACTATGTTGCTCGCTCTCCCGGCTCCGTCCCCCTAGGTGTGGGCAGCCTGTAGTCTTACATGACTATGTTGCTCGCTCTTAAGGCTCCGTCCCCCTAGGTGTGGGCAGCCTGTAGTCTTACATGACTATGTTGCTCTCCTGGCTCCGTCCCCCTAGGTGTGAGCAGCCTGTAGTCTTACATGAGAGTTTGGGGATTGTGGAGCTTAGCGATGGATAATTTTATGAATGACTGTGGTCTCCAGTATGAATGACTATGTGGTCTCCAGTATGAATGACTATGTGGTCTCCAGTATGAATGACTATGTGGTCTCCAGTATGAATGACTATGTGGTCTCCAGTATGAATGACTATGTGGTCTCCAGTATGAATGACTATGTGGTCTCCAGTATGAATGACTATGTGGTCTCCAGTATGAATGACTGTGGTCTCCAGTATGAATGACTATGTGGTCTCCAGTATGAATGACTATGTGGTCTCCAGTATGAATGACTGTGGTCTCCAGTATGAATGACTATGTGCGGTCTCCAGTATGAATGACTATGTGGTCTCCAGTATGAATGACTGTGGTCTCCAGTATGAGTGACATTTTCTGCTTTCTCGTGCTTTCCGCCAGACACGCCGTTCTGGGCTTCTCCTTTTTTTGGCGTCTTTCCACCACTAGATCTGGGGCAGGAGGGCAGGATTCCCCCATCTTTCTCAGTCATAGAACTAATAATAGCACAAAGCTGCTTCTCACTGCTGTCTGCGCACACTGGAGGGGGGGGGGACTTATTAAAGGGATAGGCTGGCTAAACTTTGCAGGACCAGCACTGGGATCAGCGGCTGATATATAGTGATCCATATATCTAATCTATATATAGTTAGGCTTGTCCTCCTTTATGTCTTGGAGAATCATGTTCCATGTGCCGGCGTTATCCCGTGGTCCGTGTGCCGGCGTTATCCCATGGTCCGTGTGCCGGCGTTATCCCATGGTCCGTGTGCCGGCGTTATCCCATGGTCCGTGTGCCGGCGTTATCCCATGGTCCGTGTGCCGGCGTTATCCCATGGTCCGTGTGCCGGCGTTATCCCGTGGTCCGTGTGCCGGCGTTATCCCGTGGTCCGTGTGCCGGCGTTATCCCGTGGTCCGTGTGCCGGCGTTATCCCGTGGTCCGTGTGCCGGCGTTATCCCGTGGTCCGTGTGCCGGCGTTATCCCGTGGTCCGTGTGCCGGCGTTATCCCGTGTGCCGGCGTTATCCCGTGGTCCGTGTGCCGGCGTTATCCCGTGGTCCGTGTGCCGGCGTTATCCCGTGGTCCGTGTGCCGGCGTTATCCCGTGGTCCGTGTGCCGGCGTTATCCCGTGGTCCGTGTGCCGGCGTTATCCCGTGGTCCGTGTGCCGGCGTTATCCCGTGGTCCGTGTGCCGGCGTTATCCCGTGGTCCGTGTGCCGGCGTTATCCCGTGGTCTGGATGCCAGCTGGCTCTGAGGTGCTATGCATGCGGGCAAATGTAGTTTACTGACTGAGGCCGTCTTGCTTAGGCTAGGTTCACACTGCGTTTTCAGTATCCGTTTAACGCATCCGTTTTTTGCCAAAAACGCATGAAAAACGGATTGCAAAAAACGGATTCATTTGTGTGCATCCGTTTTTCCATTGACTTCCATTATAAAAAAAAAACGGATCCGTTTTTTTTGACGGACCAAAACGGCCAAAAAAACGTTGCTGACCCTATTTTTCTGGACGTTAAAAAAAAACGGATCCGTTAAACGGATGCTGAAAACGCAGTGTGAACCTAGCCTTACAGATAGGCTTTTAGAAATACTTGCTGCTTAGGAACGGCCGCAGCTAGAAAGACTTGAGACAGCTGAAAATACTGAGTAAATACTGAGTAAGAGCAGCTAGGTTTGGGAGCGTTTTGACTTTTTAGCTCTTGGGTGGAGTACCCCTTTAAATGTCATGATGAAGCATCCATGTCTGTTAATCGGATTGGTTTGCTCAGAGCAATCATGAGTTTTCCTTCTTTTTAGGGTACGTTCACACATACCGAATCTGCAGTGGATTTCTCGCTGCAGATCCTTGCCCAGTAAACTCTATGGGCAGATAAACTCGCAGCAGGATGCACATCCCGTTGCGAGTTTGTCCATAGCCCACCCCGTTAACCCCCAGCCGCCGGACGTGAAGACACCAGGAGCCCCAAAGCAAGCCGTAGCGAGGACCAGGTGAAGTATAGGCTCTGGCGGCGGGCGGTTACCGGGGCGGGCTGCGAACAAACTCGCAGCGGGATATGCATCCTGCTGCGAGTTTGTCTGCCCATAAAGTTTACTGGGCAGGGGTCTGCTGCGAATATGCAGCGAGAAACCCGCTGCGGATCTGGTACGTGTGAACGTACCCTGGATATTGGAGAGCTGGGACTGAGGCATTATGGTCTTTGTGCCCCGTATAATATAACTGTAGCACCAACTTTTTAGTTTTTCCATAAATTGCGTGGTTTTGTGAGTAGTGTATATAGCGCTAGCCCAGCGGGATCTATGGGTTCCCCTGACAGGCCCGTCTCTGGCCACTGATACCTCTTTCTTGAGCAGTCACACAAGCTCCGCTATGATCTAATCCGAGTTGACAGCTTTGATGAACTTTGATTAGAGCAAACCTGAGGAGATATCATCCCTCGGGAGATGGCGGGCATGTCCGTAGACCGGACGTTGCAGCTTGTCGTATACAGTGAAATGTAGAAGCTGCAGAAGCGTGAGGGGAATTTATCTAGCTGACGTACAGTAAGATTCTCTTTGCCCATCTAGTCTGCCCTATTTCCTTCATCATCATCGGATAGATATGTTTCTTCTGGTCATGTTTAACCCCTTCTTCCCCCTACAAGATCTTTGGCAGATTAGTAACTCCTTTCTTATAATAACTCTTGTGTGTTTTCCTTTTTGAGGGACTAATAGACCTTTTTAAGAAACACTTCATTTTATCATAAAACGTACTGCTAAACAAAAATATTATCTCTGGCACAAAATGTAAAGAAAATAACAATAACCTGCACTTCTTCCCTTATTAAAGGGAACCAATCAGCCCAATGGGCACGTACCGCCCGCGGCTGCAGCAGGAGCTTTATACCGGAGAAAAAGAGAGTTTTATACTCCGGCCATGTGACAGACACGGGCAGGGAAGTAGTCATCTGGGCAGCTCCCCGCCCATATCTAGCCACCGCGCTCTGCCTGTCAGCGCGCTCCGCAGGATTATTGACAGACAGAGAGGCCAGTAATGGACCTCTCTCCCTGTCAATCATCCTGCGGAGCGCGCTGATTGGTTCCCTTACTCCTACATTCATCACGTTGAAATAGAACTGATTTGTTCTCTTCGTTCAGTAGGTCAGTAACATTACAGCTTTGGGCTGGGTTCACGTATATTTGAGGCTGTATAGCAACCAAAACCAGGAGTGGATTGAAAACACAGAAGGGCTCTGTTCACACAATGTTGTAATTGAGTGGATGGCCGCCATATAATGGCAAATATTTTCTGTTATTTTAAAACAACGGCTGTTATATTGAAATAATGGAAGTTATTTACTGTTATATGGCGGCCATCCACTCAATTTCATCAGTGTGTGAACAGAGCCTTTCTGTGTTTTCAGTCCACTCCTGGTTTTGGTTGCTATGAGGACCTGACATGAGGACCAAATACAGCCTCAAATATACATAGTGTGAACCCAGCCTTAGGCAGTTTATATCTCATAGTCAGTATAATGGAGGTCTTCTTCTTTTTGCACATAATAGAGGTCACCCAGCTCTCCCAGTATCTCATAGTCTGTATAATGGAGGTCACCCAGCTTTCTCAGTATCTCATAGTCTGTATAATGGAGGTCACCCAGTTCTCCCAGTATCTCATAGTCTGTATAATGAAGGTCACCCAGCTTTCCCAGTATCTCATAGTCAGTATGATGGAGGTCACCCAGCTTTCTCAGTATCTCATAGTCTGTATAATGGAGGTCACCCAGCTTTCTCAGTATCTCATAGTCAGTATGATGGAGGTCACCCAGTTCTCCCAGTATCTCATAGTCTGTATAATGAAGGTCACCCAGCTTTCCCAGTATCTCATAGTCAGTATGATGGAGGTCACCCAGCTTTCTCAGTATCTCATAGTCAGTATGATGGAGGTCACACAGCTTTCCTAGTATCCTGTAGTCAGTGTGATGGAGGTCACCCAGCTTTCCTAGTATCCTGTAGTCAGTGTGATGGAGGTCACCCAGCTTTCCTAGTATCCTGTAGTCAGTATGATGGAGGTCACCCAGTTCTCCCAGTATCTCATAGTCTGTATAATGAAGGTCACCCAGCTTTCCCAGTATCTCATAGTCAGTATGATGGAGGTCACCCAGCTTTCTCAGTATCTCATAGTCAGTATGATGGAGGTCACACAGCTTTCCTAGTATCCTGTAGTCAGTGTGATGGAGGTCACCCAGCTTTCCTAGTATCCTGTAGTCAGTGTGATGGAGGTCACCCAGCTTTCCTAGTATCTCATAGTCTGTATAATGAAGGTCACCTAGCTTTCCCAGTATCTCATAGTCAGTATGATGGAGGTCACACAGCTTTCCCAGTATCTCATAGTCAGTATGATGGAGGTCACCCAGCTTTCCCAGTATCTCATAGTCAGTATGATGGAGGTCACACAGCTTTCCTAGTATCCTGTAGTCAGTGTGATGGAGGTCACACAGCTTTCCTAGTATCCTGTAGTCAGTGTGATGGAGGTCACCCAGCTTTCCTAGTATCCTGTAGTCAGTGTGATGGAGGTCACACAGCTTTCCTAGTATCCTGTAGTCAGTGTGATGGAGGTCACCCAGCTTTCCTAGTATCCTGTAGTCAGTGTGATGGAGGTCACCCAGCTTTCCTAGTATCCTGTAGTTAGTGTGATGGAGGTCACACAGCTTTCCTAGTATCCTGTAGTCAGTGTGATGAAGGTCACACAGCTTTCCTAGTATCCTGTAGTCCGTGTGATGGAGGTCACACAGCTTTTCCAGTATCCTGTATAGTATTCAGTATGATGGTGGTCACCTAGCTTTCCCAGCATCTTATACTCAGTATGATGGAGGTCACCCAGCTTTCTAGCATCTTGTAGTCAGTATAATGGAGTAGGGATGGTCCGAAACTGCCAAGGTCGGGTTCGTATGAACCCAAACGCTCGACATCAGATTCCCGCTGTCTGGCCGCTCCGTGCAGCGGGTGGATACAGCAGGAGGACTGCCTATGGCTATGGCTGTTTCCCAGTTTTCCAGGCGGTCCTCCCGCTGTATCCACCCTCTCCACGGAGCGGGCAGACAGCGGGAATCATTACCAAGAGTTCGGGTTCGTACGAACCCGAACCGAACTCAGTTCGGACCATCCCTATAATGGAGGTCACCCAGCTTTCCAGCATCTTGTAGTCAGTATAATGGAGGTCACACAGCTTTCCTAGTATCCTGTAGTCAGTATAATGGAGGTCACCCAGCTTTCCAGCATCTTATACTCAGTATAATGGAGGTCACCCAGCTTTCCAGCATCTTATACTCAGTATGATGGAGGACACCCAGCTTTCCAGCATCTTGTAGTCAGTATAATGGAGGTCACCCAGCTTTCCAGCATCTTATACTCAGTATGATGGAGGACACCCAGCTTTCCAGCATCTTGTAGTCAGTATAATGGAGGTCACACAGCTTTCCCAGCATCTTGTAGTCAGTATGATGGTGGTCACACAGCTTTCCTAGTATCCTGTAGTCAGTATGATGGAGGACACCCAGCTTTCCTAGTATCCTGTAGTCAGTATGATGGAGGACACCCAGCTTTCCAGCATCTTGTAGTCAGTATGATGGAGGTCACCCAGCTTTCCCAGCATCTTGTAGTCAGTATGATGGAGGTCATCCAGCTTTCCCAGTATCTTGTAGTCAGTATGATGGAGGTCACCCAGCTTTCCAGCATCTTGTAGTCAGTATGATGGAGCGTGGGGTCCCCCTCTCTGTGTAGTATCAGTGTGATGCGGGGTCTCTCTCTGTGTAGTATCAGTGTGATGTGGGGTCCCCCCCTCTCTGTGTAGTATCAGTGTGATGCGGGGTCCCCCCTCTCTGTGTATTATCAGTGTGATGGGGGGGTCCCCCCTCTCTGTGTATTATCAGTGTGATGCGGGGTCCCTCTCTGTGTAGTATCAGTGTGATGCGGGGTCCCCCTCTCTGTGTAGTATCAGTGTGATGCGGGGTCCCCCCTCTCTGTGTATTATCAGTGTGATGCGGGGTCCCCCTCTCTGTGTAGTATCAGTGTGATGCGGGGTCCCCCCTCTCTGTGTAGTATCAGTGTGATGCGGGGTCCCCCTCTCTGTGTATTATCAGTGTGATGCGGGGTCCCTCTCTGTGTAGTATCAGTGTGATGCGGGGTCTCTCTCTGTGTAGTATCAGTGTGATGTGGGGTCCCCCCCTCTCTGTGTAGTATCAGTGTGATGCGGGGTCCCCCCTCTCTGTGTATTATCAGTGTGATGGGGGGGTCCCCCCTCTCTGTGTATTATCAGTGTGATGCGGGGTCCCTCTCTGTGTAGTATCAGTGTGATGCGGGGTCCCCCTCTCTGTGTAGTATCAGTGTGATGCGGGGTCCCCCCTCTCTGTGTATTATCAGTGTGATGCGGGGTCCCCCTCTCTGTGTATTATCAGTGTGATGCGGGGTCCCCCTCTCTGTGTAGTATCAGTGTGATGCGGGGTCCCCCCTCTCTGTGTAGTATCAGTGTGATGCGGGGCCCCTCTCTGTGTATTATCAGTGTGAGGCGGGGTCCCCCCTCTCTGTGTAGTATCAGTGTGATGCGGGGTCCCTCTCTGTGTAGTATCAGTGTGATGCGGGGTCCCCCCTCTCTGTGTAGTATCAGTGTGATGCAGGGTCCCCCCCTCTCTGTGTAGTATCAGTGTGATGCGGGGTCCCCCCTCTCTGTGTAGTATCAGTGTGATGCGGGGTCCCCCCTCTCTGTGTATTATCAGTGTGATGCGGGGTCCCCCCCTCTCTGTGTATTATCAGTGTGATGCGGGGTCCCCCCTCTCTGTGTAATATCAGTGTGATGCGGGGTCCCCCCTCTCTGTGTAATATCAGTGTGATGCGGGGTCCCTCTCTGTGTAGTATCAGTGTGATGCGGGGTCCCCCCTCTCTGTGTAGTATCAGTGTGATGCGGGGTCCCCCCTCTCTGTGTAGTATCAGTGTGATGCGGGGTCCCCCTCTCTGTATATTATCAGTGTGATGCGGGGTCCCTCTCTGTGTATTATCAGTGTGATGCGGGGTCCCTCTCTGTGTATTATCAGTGTGATGCGGGGTCCCCCCTCTCTGTATATTATCAGTGTGATGCGGGGTCCCCCCTCTCTGTGTAGTATCAGTGTGATGCGGGGTCCCTCTCTGTGTATTATCAGTGTGATGCGGGGTCCCCCCTCTCTGTGTAGTATCAGTGTGATGCGGGGTCCCCCTCTCTTTGTAGTATCAGTGTGATGCGGGGTCCCCCCCTCTCTGTGTAGTATCAGTGTGATGCGGGGTCCCCCCTCTCTGTGTAGTATCAGTGTGATGCGGGGTCCCCCCTCTCTGTGTATTATCAGTGTGATGCGGGGTCCCCCCCTCTCTGTGTATTATCAGTGTGATGCGGGGTCCCCCCTCTCTGTGTAGTATCAGTGTGATGCGGGGCATCCCTCTCTGTGTATTATCAGTGTGATGCGGGGTCCCCCCTCTCTGTATATTATCAGTGTGATGCGGGGTCCCTCTCTGTGTAGTATCAGTGTGATGCGGGGTCCCTCTCTGTGTAGTATCAGTGTGATGCGGGGTCCCCCCTCTCTGTGTAGTATCAGTGTGATGCGGGGTCCCTCTCTATGTATTATCAGTGTGATGCGGGGTCCCCCCTCTCTGTGTAGTATCAGTGTGATGCGGGGTCCCCCTTTCTTTGTAGTATCAGTGTGATGCGGGGTCCCCCCCTCTCTGTGTAGTATCAGTGTGATGCGGGGTCCCCCCTCTCTGTGTAGTATCAGTGTGATGCGGGGTCCCCCCTCTCTGTGTATTATCAGTGTGATGCGGGGTCCCCCCCTCTCTGTGTATTATCAGTGTGATGCGGGGTCCCCCCTCTCTGTGTAGTATCAGTGTGATGTGGGGTCCCCCCTCTCTGTGTAGTATCAGTGTGATGCGGGGTCCCCCCTCTCTGTATATTATCAGTGTGATGCGGGGTCCCCCCTCTCTGTGTAGTTTCAGTGTGATGCGGGGTCTCTCTCTGTGTAGTATCAGTGTGATGCGGGGTCCCCCCTCTCTGTGTAGTATCGGTGTGATGCGGGGTCCCTCTCTGTGTATTATCAGTGTGATGCGGGGTCCCCCCTCTCTGTGTAGTATCGGTGTGATGCGGGGTCCCTCTCTGTGTAGTATCGGTGTGATGCGGGGTCCTCCTCTCTGTGTAGTTTCAGTGTGATGCGGGGTCCCTCTCTGTGTATTATCAGTGTGATGTGGGGTCCCCCTCTCTGTGTAGTATCAGTGTCATGCGGGGTCCCCCCTCTCTGTGTAGTATCAGTGTAATGCGGGGTCCTCCCTCTCTGTGTAGTATCAGTGTGATGCGGGGTCCCCCCTCTCTGTGTAGTATCAGTGTAATGCGGGGTCCCCCCTCTCTGTGTAGTATCAGTGTGATGCGGGGTCCCTCTCTGTGTAGTATCAGTGTAATGCGGGGTCCCCCCTCTCTGTGTAGTATCAGTGTGATGCGGGGTCCCTCTCTGTGTAGTATCAGTGTGATGCGGGGTCCCCCCCTCTCTGTGTATTATCAGTGTGATGCGGGGTCCCCCCTCTCTGTGTAGTATCAGTGTGATGCGGGGTCCCCCCTCTCTGTGTAGTATCAGTGTGATGCGGGGTCCCTCTCTGTGTAGTATCAGTGTGATGCGGGGTCCCTCTCTGTGTAGTATCAGTGTGATGCGGGGTCCCTCTCTGTGTAGTATCAGTGTGATGCGGGGTCCCCCCTCTCTGTGTAGTATCAGTGTGATGCGGGGTCCCTCTCTGTGTAGTATCAGTGTGATGCGGGGTCCCTCTCTGTGTAGTATCAGTGTGATGCGGGGTCCCCCTCTCTGTGTAGTATCAGTGTGATGCGGGGTCCCCCCTCTCTGTGTATTATCAGTATGATGCGGGGTCCCCCCTCTCTGTGTAGTATCAGTGTGATGCGGGGTCCCCCCTCTCTGTGTAGTATCAGTGTGATGCGGGGTCCCCCCTCTCTGTGTATTATCAGTGTCATGCGGGGTCCCTCTCTGTGTATTATCAGTGTGATGCGGGGCCCCTCTCTGTGTAGTATCAGTGTGATGCGGGGTCCCCCCTCTCTGTGTAGTATCAGTGTGATGCGGGGTCCCTCTCTGTGTAGTATCAGTGTGATGCGGGGTCCCCCCTCTCTGTGTAGTATCAGTGTGATGCGGGGTCCCTCTCTGTGTAGTATCAGTGTGATGCGGGGTCCCCCCTCTCTGTGTAGTATCAGTGTGATGCGGGGCCCCTCTCTGTGTATTATCAGTGTGATGCGGGGCCCCTCTCTGTGTAGTATCAGTGTGATGCGGGGTCCCTCTCTGTGTAGTATCAGTGTGATGTGGGGTCCCCCCCTCTCTGTGTAGTATCAGTGTGATGCGGGGTCCCCCCTCTCTGTGTATTATCAGTGTGATGGGGGGGTCCCCCCTCTCTGTGTATTATCAGTGTGATGCGGGGTCCCTCTCTGTGTAGTATCAGTGTGATGCGGGGTCCCCCTCTCTGTGTAGTATCAGTGTGATGCGGGGTCCCCCCTCTCTGTGTATTATCAGTGTGATGCGGGGTCCCCCTCTCTGTGTAGTATCAGTGTGATGCGGGGTCCCCCCTCTCTGTGTAGTATCAGTGTGATGCGGGGTCCCCCTCTCTGTGTATTATCAGTGTGATGCGGGGTCCCTCTCTGTGTAGTATCAGTGTGATGCGGGGTCTCTCTCTGTGTAGTATCAGTGTGATGTGGGGTCCCCCCCTCTCTGTGTAGTATCAGTGTGATGCGGGGTCCCCCCTCTCTGTGTATTATCAGTGTGATGGGGGGGTCCCCCCTCTCTGTGTATTATCAGTGTGATGCGGGGTCCCTCTCTGTGTAGTATCAGTGTGATGCGGGGTCCCCCTCTCTGTGTAGTATCAGTGTGATGCGGGGTCCCCCCTCTCTGTGTATTATCAGTGTGATGCGGGGTCCCCCCTCTCTGTGTAGTATCAGTGTGATGCGGGGTCCCCCCTCTCTGTGTAGTATCAGTGTGATGCGGGGTCCCCCCTCTCTGTGTAGTATCAGTGTGATGCGGGGTCCCCCCCTCTCTGTGTAGTATCAGTGTGATGCGGGGTCCCCCCTCTCTGTGTAGTATCAGTGTGATGCGGGGTCCCCCCTCTCTGTGTATTATCAGTGTGATGCGGGGTCCCCCCTCTCTGTGTAGTATCAGTGTGATGCGGGGTCCCCCCTCTCTGTGTAGTATCAGTGTGATGCGGGGTCCCCCCTCTCTGTGTAGTATCAGTGTGATGCGGGGTCCCCCCTCTCTGTGTAGTATCAGTGTGATGCGGGGCCCCTCTCTGTGTATTATCAGTGTGAGGCGGGGTCCCCCCTCTCTGTGTAGTATCAGTGTGATGCGGGGTCCCTCTCTGTGTAGTATCAGTGTGATGCGGGGTCCCCCCTCTCTGTGTAGTATCAGTGTGATGCAGGGTCCCCCCCTCTCTGTGTAGTATCAGTGTGATGCGGGGTCCCCCCTCTCTGTGTAGTATCAGTGTGATGCGGGGTCCCCCCTCTCTGTGTATTATCAGTGTGATGCGGGGTCCCCCCCTCTCTGTGTATTATCAGTGTGATGCGGGGTCCCCCCTCTCTGTGTAATATCAGTGTGATGCGGGGTCCCCCCTCTCTGTGTAATATCAGTGTGATGCGGGGTCCCTCTCTGTGTAGTATCAGTGTGATGCGGGGTCCCCCCTCTCTGTGTAGTATCAGTGTGATGCGGGGTCCCCCCTCTCTGTGTAGTATCAGTGTGATGCGGGGTCCCCCTCTCTGTATATTATCAGTGTGATGCGGGGTCTCTCTCTGTGTATTATCAGTGTGATGCGGGGTCCCTCTCTGTGTATTATCAGTGTGATGCGGGGTCCCCCCTCTCTGTATATTATCAGTGTGATGCGGGGTCCCCCCTCTCTGTGTAGTATCAGTGTGATGCGGGGTCCCTCTCTGTGTATTATCAGTGTGATGCGGGGTCCCCCCTCTCTGTGTAGTATCAGTGTGATGCGGGGTCCCCCTCTCTTTGTAGTATCAGTGTGATGCGGGGTCCCCCCCTCTCTGTGTAGTATCAGTGTGATGCGGGGTCCCCCCTCTCTGTGTAGTATCAGTGTGATGCGGGGTCCCCCCTCTCTGTGTATTATCAGTGTGATGCGGGGTCCCCCCCTCTCTGTGTATTATCAGTGTGATGCGGGGTCCCCCCTCTCTGTATATTATCAGTGTGATGCGGGGTCCCTCTCTGTGTAGTATCAGTGTGATGCGGGGTCCCTCTCTGTGTAGTATCAGTGTGATGCGGGGTCCCCCCTCTCTGTGTAGTATCAGTGTGATGCGGGGTCCCTCTCTATGTATTATCAGTGTGATGCGGGGTCCCCCCTCTCTGTGTAGTATCAGTGTGATGCGGGGTCCCCCTTTCTTTGTAGTATCAGTGTGATGCGGGGTCCCCCCCTCTCTGTGTAGTATCAGTGTGATGCGGGGTCCCCCCTCTCTGTGTAGTATCAGTGTGATGCGGGGTCCCCCCTCTCTGTGTATTATCAGTGTGATGCGGGGTCCCCCCCTCTCTGTGTATTATCAGTGTGATGCGGGGTCCCCCCTCTCTGTGTAGTATCAGTGTGATGTGGGGTCCCCCCTCTCTGTGTAGTATCAGTGTGATGCGGGGTCCCCCCTCTCTGTATATTATCAGTGTGATGCGGGGTCCCCCCTCTCTGTGTAGTTTCAGTGTGATGCGGGGTCTCTCTCTGTGTAGTATCAGTGTGATGCGGGGTCCCCCCTCTCTGTGTAGTATCGGTGTGATGCGGGGTCCCTCTCTGTGTATTATCAGTGTGATGCGGGGTCCCCCCTCTCTGTGTAGTATCGGTGTGATGCGGGGTCCCTCTCTGTGTAGTATCGGTGTGATGCGGGGTCCTCCTCTCTGTGTAGTTTCAGTGTGATGCGGGGTCCCTCTCTGTGTATTATCAGTGTGATGTGGGGTCCCCCTCTCTGTGTAGTATCAGTGTCATGCGGGGTCCCCCCTCTCTGTGTAGTATCAGTGTAATGCGGGGTCCTCCCTCTCTGTGTAGTATCAGTGTGATGCGGGGTCCCTCTCTGTGTAGTATCAGTGTGATGCGGGGTCCCCCCTCTCTGTGTAGTATCAGTGTGATGCGGGGTCCCTCTCTGTGTAGTATCAGTGTGATGCGGGGTCCCTCTCTGTGTAGTATCAGTGTGATGCGGGGTCCCCCTCTCTGTGTAGTATCAGTGTGATGCGGGGTCCCCCCTCTCTGTGTATTATCAGTGTGATGCGGGGTCCCCCTCTCTGTGTATTATCAGTGTGATGCGGGGTCCCCCTCTCTGTGTAGTATCAGTGTGATGCGGGGTCCCCCCTCTCTGTGTAGTATTAGTGTGATGCGGGGCCCCTCTCTGTGTATTATCAGTGTGATGCGGGGTCCCCCCTCTCTGTGTAGTATCAGTGTGAGGCGGGGTCCCCCCTCTCTGTGTAGTATCAGTGTGATGCGGGGTCCCTCTCTGTGTAGTATCAGTGTGATGCGGGGTCCCCCCTCTCTGTGTAGTATCAGTGTGATGCAGGGTCCCCCCCTCTCTGTGTAGTATCAGTGTGATGCGGGGTCCCCCCTCTCTGTGTAGTATCAGTGTGATGCGGGGTCCCCCCTCTCTGTGTATTATCAGTGTGATGCGGGGTCCCCCCCTCTCTGTGTATTATCAGTGTGATGCGGGGTCCCCCCTCTCTGTGTAATATCAGTGTGATGCGGGGTCCCCCCTCTCTGTGTAATATCAGTGTGATGCGGGGTCCCTCTCTGTGTAGTATCAGTGTGATGCGGGGTCCCCCCTCTCTGTGTAGTATCAGTGTGATGCGGGGTCCCCCCTCTCTGTGTAGTATCAGTGTGATGCGGGGTCCCCCTCTCTGTATATTATCAGTGTGATGCGGGGTCTCTCTCTGTGTATTATCAGTGTGATGCGGGGTCCCTCTCTGTGTATTATCAGTGTGATGCGGGGTCCCCCCTCTCTGTATATTATCAGTGTGATGCGGGGTCCCCCCTCTCTGTGTAGTATCAGTGTGATGCGGGGTCCCTCTCTGTGTATTATCAGTGTGATGCGGGGTCCCCCCTCTCTGTGTAGTATCAGTGTGATGCGGGGTCCCCCTCTCTTTGTAGTATCAGTGTGATGCGGGGTCCCCCCCTCTCTGTGTAGTATCAGTGTGATGCGGGGTCCCCCCTCTCTGTGTAGTATCAGTGTGATGCGGGGTCCCCCCTCTCTGTGTATTATCAGTGTGATGCGGGGTCCCCCCCTCTCTGTGTATTATCAGTATGATGCGGGGTCCCCCCTCTCTGTGTATTATCAGTGTGATGCGGGGTCCCCCCTCTCTGTGTAGTATCAGTGTGATGCGGGGTCCCCCCTCTCTGTGTAGTATCAGTGTGATGCGGGGTCCCCCCTCTCTGTGTATTATCAGTGTGATGCGGGGTCCCCCCCTCTCTGTGTATTATCAGTATGATGCGGGGTCCCCCCTCTCTGTGTATTATCAGTGTGATGCGGGGTCCCCCTCTCTGTGTATTATCAGTGTGATGCGGGGTCCCCCCTCTCTGTATATTATCAGTGTGATGCGGGGTCCCTCTCTGTGTAGTATCAGTGTGATGCGGGGTCCCTCTCTGTGTAGTATCAGTGTGATGCGGGGTCCCCCCTCTCTGTGTAGTATCAGTGTGATGCGGGGTCCCTCTCTATGTATTATCAGTGTGATGCGGGGTCCCCCCTCTCTGTGTAGTATCAGTGTGATGCGGGGTCCCCCCTCTCTTTGTAGTATCAGTGTGATGCGGGGTCCCCCCCTCTCTGTGTAGTATCAGTGTGATGCGGGGTCCCCCCTCTCTGTGTAGTATCAGTGTGATGCGGGGTCCCCCCTCTCTGTGTATTATCAGTGTGATGCGGGGTCCCCCCCTCTCTGTGTATTATCAGTGTGATGCGGGGTCCCCCCTCTCTGTGTAGTATCAGTGTGATGTGGGGTCCCCCCTCTCTGTGTAGTATCAGTGTGATGCGGGGTCCCCCCTCTCTGTATATTATCAGTGTGATGCGGGGTCCCCCCTCTCTGTGTAGTTTCAGTGTGATGCGGGGTCTCTCTCTGTGTAGTATCAGTGTGATGCGGGGTCCCCCCTCTCTGTGTAGTATCGGTGTGATGCGGGGTCCCTCTCTGTGTATTATCAGTGTGATGCGGGGTCCCCCCTCTCTGTGTAGTATCGGTGTGATGCGGGGTCCCTCTCTGTGTAGTATCGGTGTGATGCGGGGTCCTCCTCTCTGTGTAGTTTCAGTGTGATGCGGGGTCCCTCTCTGTGTATTATCAGTGTGATGTGGGGTCCCCCTCTCTGTGTAGTATCAGTGTCATGCGGGGTCCCCCCTCTCTGTGTAGTATCAGTGTAATGCGGGGTCCTCCCTCTCTGTGTAGTATCAGTGTGATGCGGGGTCCCCCCTCTCTGTGTAGTATCAGTGTAATGCGGGGTCCCCCCTCTCTGTGTAGTATCAGTGTGATGCGGGGTCCCTCTCTGTGTAGTATCAGTGTAATGCGGGGTCCCCCCTCTCTGTGTAGTATCAGTGTGATGCGGGGTCCCTCTCTGTGTAGTATCAGTGTGATGCGGGGTCCCCCCCTCTCTGTGTATTATCAGTGTGATGCGGGGTCCCCCCTCTCTGTGTAGTATCAGTGTGATGCGGGGTCCCCCCTCTCTGTGTAGTATCAGTGTGATGCGGGGTCCCCCCTCTCTGTGTAGTATCAGTGTGATGCGGGGTCCCCCCTCTCTGTATATTATCAGTGTCATGCGGGGTCCCCCCTCTCTGTGTAGTATCAGTGTGATGCGGGGTCCCCCTCTCTGTGTAGTATCAGTGTGATGCGGGGTCCCCCCTCTCTGTGTAGTATCAGTGTGATGCGGGGTCCCCCCTCTCTGTGTAGTATCAGTGTGATGCGGGGTCCCCCCTCTCTGTGTAGTATCAATGTGATGTGGGGTCCCCCCTCTCTGTGTAGTATCAGTGTGATGCGGGGTCCCCCTCTCTGTGTAGTATCAGTGTGATGCGGGGTCCCCCCTCTCTGTGTAGTATCAGTGTGATGCGGGGTCCCCCCTCTCTGTGTAGTATCAGTGTGATGCGGGGTCCCCCCTCTCTGTGTAGTATCAGTGTGATGCGGGGTCCCCTTCCTCTGTGTAGTATCAGTGTGATGCGGGGTCCCCCTCTCTGTGTAGTATCAGTGTGATGCGGGGTCCCCCCTCTCTGTGTAGTATTAGTGCGATGCAGGGTCCCCCCTCTCTGTGTAGTATCAGTGTGATGCGGGGTCCCTCTCTGTGTAGTATTAGTGCGATGCAGGGTCCCCCCTCTCTGTGTAGTATCAGTGTGATGCGGGGTCCCTCTCTGTGTAGTATCAGTGTGATGCTGGGTCCCCCCTCTCTGTGTAGTATCAGTGTGATGCGGGGTCCCCCTCTCTGTGTAGTATCAGTGTGATGCGGGGTCCCTCTCTGTGTAGTATCAGTGTGATGCGGGGTCCCCCCTCTCTGTGTAGTATCAGTGTGATGCGGGGTCCCTCTCTGTGTAGTATCAGTGTGATGCGGGGTCCCTCTCTGTGTAGTATCAGTGTGATGCGGGGTCCCCCTCTCTGTGTAGTATCAGTGTGATGCGGGGTCTCTCTCTGTGTAGTATCAGTGTGATGGGGGGTCCCTCTCTGTGTATTATCAGTGTGATGCGGGGCCCCTCTCTGTGTATTATCAGTGTGATGCGGGGTCCCTCTCTGTGTAGTATCAGTGTCATGCGGGGTCCCCCCCCTCTGTGTAGTTTCAGTGTGATGCGGGGTTCTCCCCTCTCTGTGTAGTATCAGTGTGATGCGGGGTCCCCCCCCCTCTGTGTAGTATCAGTGTGATGCGGGGTCCCCCCTCTCTATGTAGTATCAGTGTGATGCGGGGTCCCCCCTCTCTGTATATTATCAGTGTGATGCGGGGTCCCCCCTCTCTGTGTAGTATCAGTGTGATGCGGGGCCCCCCCTCTCCGTGTAGTATCAGTGTGATGCGGGGTCCCCCCTCTCTGTATATTATCAGTGTGATGCGGGGTCCCCCCTCTCTGTGTAGTATCAGTGTGATGCGGGGTCCCCCTCTCTGTGTAGTATCAGTGTGATGCGGGGTCCCCCTCTCTGTGTAGTATCAGTGTGATGCGGGGTCCCCCCTCTCTGTGTAGTATCAGTGTGATGCGGGGTCCCCCCCTCTCTGTTTTGTATCAGTGCGATGCAGGGTCCCCCCTCTCTGTGTAGTATCAGTGTGATGCGGGGTCCCCCTCTCTGTGTAGTATCAGTGTGATGCGGGGTCCCCCCTCTCTGTGTATTATCAGTGTGATGCGGGGTCCCCCCTCTCTGTGTAGTATCAGTGTGATGCGGGGTCCCCCTCTCTGTGTAGTATCAGTGTGATGCGGGGTCCCCCCTCTCTGTGTAGTATCAGTGTGATGCGGGGTCCCCCCTCTCTGTGTAGTATCAGTGTGATGCGGGGTCCCCCTCTCTGTGTAGTATCAGTGTGATGCGGGGTCCCCCCTCTCTGTGTAGTATCAGTGTGATGCGGGGTCCCCCCCTCTCTGTGTAGTATTAGTGTGATGCAGGGTCCCCCCTCTCTGTGTAGTATCAGTGTGATGCGGGGTCCCCCCTCTCTGTTTAGTATCAGTGCGATGCAGGGTCCCCCCCCCTCTCTGTGTATTATCTGGGTGATGCGGCATCTCTCTCTGTGTATTATCTGTTTGATGCGGGGTCCCCCCTCTCTGTGTAGTATCAGTGTGATGCGGGGTCCCTCTCTGTGTAGTATCAGTGTGATGCGGGGTCCCCCCTCTCTGTGTAGTATTAGTGTGATGCGGGGTCCCCCCCCTCTCTGTGTATTATCAGTGTGATGCGGGGTCCCCCCTCTCTGTGTAGTATCAGTGTGATGCGGGGTCCCTCTCTGTGTAGTATCAGTGTGATGCGGGGTCCCCCCTCTCTGTGTAGTATCAGTGTGATGCGGGGTCCCCCCTCTCTGTGTAGTATCAGTGTGATGCGGGGTCCCTCTCTGTTTAGTATCAGTGCGATGCAGGGTCCCCCCCCCTCTCTGTGTATTATCTGGGTGATGCGGCATCTCTCTCTGTGTATTATCTGTTTGATGCGGGGTCCCCCCTCTCTGTGTGCTGGCAGTGTGATGAGGGGTCCCTCTCTAAATTTTCAGTAAAAAAAATGGCTAAAAAAATCCTGTGAATAACAAACTAACTTAAAGTGACTGTACCACTAGGCCCAGGCTGAAGCACTGGAGGCGGCCGACCCCCCCTTAGTGGGAAGAACCCCTCTATGATAGGGTTCCATTCATTCTAATGGAGTCACGCCATGGAGGGGCTGGGGTTTCATCACACTAAGGGTCGGCCGCCTCCAGTGCTTCAGCCTGGGCCTGGTGGTACAGTCACTTTAAGCATCAAACAGATCAGTCACATTGTTACGGGGGGTATGATCTAGGAATTTACTGACAGAGCCTATGGCGACAGTGTGGAAGTGGGGTTGTCTCGTCCTGTGTGGATGTGGGGTTGTCTCGTCCTGTGTGGATGTGGGGTTGTCTCGTCCTGTGTGGATGTGGGGTTGTCTCGTCCTGTGTGGATGTGGGGTTGTCTCGTCCTGTGTGGATGTGGGGTTGTCTCGTCCTGTGTGGATGTGGGGTTGTCTCGTCCTGTGTGGATGTGGGGTTGTCTCGTCCTGTGTGGATGTGGGGTTGTCTCGTCCTGTGTGGATGTGGGGTTGTCTCGTCCTGTGTGGATGTGGGGTCGAGTCCTCCTGTGTGGATGTGGGGTCGTGTCCTCCTGTGTGGATGTGAGGTGGTCTCGTCCTGTGTGGATGTGGGCTTGTCTCGTCCTGTGTGGATGTGGGGTGGTCTCGTCCTGTGTGGATGTGGGGAGGTCTCGTCCTGTGTGGATGTTGGTTAGTATTGTCCTGTGTGGATGTGGGTTAGTATTGTCCTGTGTGGATGTGGGGTGGTCTCGTCCTGTGTGGATGTGGGGTGGTCTCGTCCTGTGTGGATGTGGGGTTGTCTCGTCCTGTGTGGATGTGGGTTAGTATTGTCCTGTGTGGATGTGGGTTAGTATTGTCCTGTGTGGATGTGGTGTGGTCTCGTCCTGTGTGGATGTGGGGTGGTCTCGTCCTGTGTGGATGTGGGGTGGTCTCGTCCTGTGTGGATGTGGGGTTGTCTCGTCCTGTGTGGATGTGGGGTGGTCTCGTCCTGTGTGGATGTGGGGTAGTCTCGTCCTGTGTGGATGTGGGGTAGTATTGTCCTGTGTGGATGTGGGCTTGTCTCGTCCTGTGTGGATGTGGGGAGGTCTCGTCCTGTGTGGATGTGGGTTAGTATTGTCCTGTGTGGATGTGGGTTAGTATTGTCCTGTGTGGATGTGGGGTGGTCTCGTCCTGTGTGGATGTGGGGTGGTCTCGTCCTGTGTGGATGTGGGGTTGTCTCGTCCTGTGTGGATGTGGGTTAGTATTGTCCTGTGTGGATGTGGGTTAGTATTGTCCTGTGTGGATGTGGGGTAGTCTCGTCCTGTGTGGATGTGGGGTAGTCTCGTCCTGTGTGGATGTGGGGTAGTCTCGTCCTGTGTGGATGTGGGGTTGTGTCCTCCTGTGTGGATGTGGGGTGGTCTCGTCCTGTGTGGATGTGGGGTTGTGTCCTCCTGTGTGGATGTGGGGTGGTCTCGTCCTGTGTAGATGTGGGATTGTCAGGCGATCCTGTTGCAGGCTTTAGTATTCTGGGCAGGTTTGTCTGCAGTGCTGGTTGAGGCCTCTCCCTCCCCATTAATCACCCCAGCCTCCCACCCTCCCCCCCTGCTTTCCTGCTCTCCACCCACACTCATTGTCTCTCCTGCACTGACTCATTCATTCGCTTCACACTTTCCTGCTGTAGGTAGTGGGTGCCTGGCTGCAGGGAAGGAGATCTTCAGGTTGCAGTATAAAGAAATGCATCCTAAAACGGTTGCTGTATCAGGAAATGCGCGGCTGGGCTAAGGGCGCACTATTTATATGCCAAGAAAAGCTAAAAGAAATGGAAATCTTAAAGTGTACCTATCATATCTAAAAACTTCTGACATGTCATAGTGACAAGTGTGAAGTGTGTATCGGTGGGGGTGCGGGCGCTCAACAGCACCCGCACTGCCCCTTATTCTCCGCTGTACGGAGGGGAATTCTGTGGACTACTAATACAAGCAGTCTATGGAATTATGATGAGGGCCTATGGAACAGTCCAGAAGTCCCATAGGCGCCTTTATAATTCAGTAAACTGGGGTTATAGCAGGGAAGGTTTCCTATATCTGTAGAAGAAGGCTTTGTTGGCGGAGTAGCACTTTAGTATGCTACTTTCCCCCCCTCTTTGTCACTTTAATTACCAAGTCAGCAGCCCAAATCTTAATGAGCTGCACCGTCTGCCTGTTTAGTCCATGAAAGCCGGACACAGAGATGATTTGCCACGTAGCAGAAGTCTAGAAAGCAGTCCCCATCTGGCACACCATCAGACCTCCGTCCCCATCTGGTACACCATCAGACCTCAGTCCCCATCTGGCACACCATCAGACCTCAGTCCCCATCTGGCACACCATCAGACCTCCGTCCCCATCTGGTACACCATCAGACCTCAGTCCTCATCTGGTACACCATCGGACCTCAGTCCTCATCTGGCACACCATCGGACCTCAGTCCCCATCTGGTACACCATCAGACCTCAGTCCCCATCTGGTACACCATCAGACATCCGTCCCCATCTGGCACACCATCAGACCTCCGTCCCCATCTGGCACACCATCAGACCTCCGTCCTCATCTGGCACACCATCAGACCTCCGTCCCCATCTGGTACACCATCAGACCTCCGTCCCCATCTGGTACACCATCAGACCTCCGTCCCCATCAGGCACACCATCAGACCTCAGTCCCCATATGGCACATCATCAGACCACCGTCCTCATCGGGTACACCATCAGACCTCCGTCCCCATCTGGCACACCATCAGACCTCCGTCCCCATCTGGTACACCATCAGACCTCCGTCCTCATCTGGTACACCATCAGACCTCCGTCCTCATCTGGTACACCATCAGACCTCCGTCCTCATCTGGCACACCATCAGACCTCAGTCCCCATATGGCACATCATCAGACCTCAGTCCCCATCTGGCACACCATCAGACCTCAGTCCCATCTGGCACACCATCAGACCTCAGTCCCCATCTGGTACACCATCAGACCTCCGTCCTCATCTGGTACACCATCAGACCTCCGTCCTCATCTGGTACACCATCAGACCTCCGTCCTCATCTGGCACACCATCAGACCTCAGTCCCCATCTGGCACACCATCAGACCTCAGTCCCCATCTGGTACACCATCAGACCTCCGTCCTCATCTGGTACACCATCAGACCTCCGTCCTCATCTGGTACACCATCAGACCTCCGTCCTCATCTGGTACACCATCAGACCTCAGTCCCCATCTGGCACACCATCAGACCTCCGTCCCCATCTGGCACACCATCAGACCTCCGTCCCCATCTGGCACACCATCAGACCTCCGTCCCCATCTGGCACACCATCAGACCTCCGTCCCCATCTGGCACACCATCAGACCTCCGTCCCCATCTGGCACACCATCAGACCTCAGTCCCCATCTGGCACACCATCAGACCTCAGTCCCCATCTGGCACACCATCAGACCTCAGTCCCCATCTGGCACACCATCAGACCTCAGTCCTCATCTGGTACACCATCAGACCTCAGACCCCGTCTGGTACACCATCAGACCTCCGTCCTCATCTGGTACACCATCAGACCTCCGTCCTCATCTGGTACACCATCAGACCTCCGTCCTCATCTGGTACACCATCAGACCTCAGTCCCCATCTGGCACACCATCAGACCTCCGTCCTCATCTGGCACACCATCAGACCTCCGTCCCCATCTGGCACACCATCAGATGTCAGTCCCCATCTGGTACACCATCAGACCTCCGTCCTCATCTGGCACACCATCAGACCTCAGTCCCCATCTGGCACACCATCAGACCTCCGTCCTCATCTGGTACACCATCAGACCTCCGTCCTCATCTGGTACACCATCAGACCTCCGTCCTCATCTGGTACACCATCAGACCTCAGTCCCCGTCTGGTACACCATCAGACCTCAGTCCCCATCTGGCACACCATCATTCGTAAGCTGTAAGGCCTCCTTGCCCCCCTTCCATCCCTATCCTTGCTTCGTTTTTAATGTATTTAAATGGCCAAACGAACGATACAGGGACAATTGATGCAGCCCGACTCGATTTATTGTGCCATGTACGGACAAATGAGTGGCGATCTCGATGATAGGTGGGTGCCCAAAGATCAGGTCATGTGAACAGAACCTAACATTCCAGTGGTCATCGCGGAGACATTACAGCTCTCAGGACTTCAAGGCCTCCAAAAAGCCACTCAGCACTCGGCAATGTTTTTTTTGTCAACTTATTTCGCATCTGGTACAAATGCAAAACTTGTTGCCAAAAAATAGTGCTTTTGGAACTCCATACAGTCCAAGGGTTATCCTTTTCTGTACGGTCAGTTCCGTTTTTTTAATGCGACTTTGCAGCAAATTTGCCATATTCCTTTCAGAATTGGTGCAGTTTTACTGCATGTGTACAAGTATGTAAAATTTTGCTATTTTTGCCAGAATTTCACTAAAATCCTAGCAAAATTGCAATGTGTGAACACAGCCTAACTGTATTCTAGCAGTATTGTGCACCTGAAATGCCTTTTCTCTGTATATAGTTAGTCTTAGAGGGGTACTCCACTCAGACATAACTTCTGATATGTTGCTGCCCATGGTGAGACTAACAAGTCCTTCCATACTTATTATTTATTCAGCCTCCTTTTCCCAGTTCTCAGCTGCTGCTTTCTGCTGAAGATAAAATAATTTGTGTCTCCTCCTTCCCCCTCCCTTCTAAGATGGCTGATGTAAACAAGTCCCTGGCAGGCTTTATCTGCAACATTGTAGCTTCTTGGTAATGCTGGGAGGGTTGTTCTGAGCTTAAGTTGCTAATTAACTCACTGTGATTAATCCTTCCAGCATTACAGAGAAGCTACAATGTTGCAGATTCAGCCTGCCACAGACTTGTTTACATCAGCCATCTTAGGGCTCGTTCACACAGAGCAAAAGCAGCTGAATTTCTGCGCTGAATCAGCGCTGAAATTTCAGCCGTTAAAATAGGTGCAGAGCTAATTTACATTGTGTTGAATGGAAATTCTGCTCTGCAGTTCACACGGTGGAATTTCCGCACTGAACTAATCCGCTTTCCGCCAGAAGAATGATCATGTTCATTCTGCCGCTAGCAGAAGCCTATACAAACCAATGGGGCTCTGATTTTCTGTTTCAGCGCGGAATACAAGCGGAAATTACGAGCAGAATCAGCGCGGAAATGTGGAAAAAAGGGGGAGGAGGATTCTGGTATATATTCTGGTATAGTCTAGTTTACTCGCCAAATACTCGCTCAATTTCATCGCTGAATGCATGCGGATTCAGCACGGATTCCTCGAGTATTCCGCGCTGAATTTGTCAAGAGCTGATCACTTTCCTAGCGGAATACGCAGGGATTCTGCTTATATTCTGCTCGGAATTCAGCGTCAGTTGATTTCAGGCGGAAATATTTCCTCGCATAATCCGCCCCTTTTGCTCTGTGTGAACGTAGCCATAAAAGGTAGAGGGGAGACAGAGAGGCTTGCACACAGATTTTTGTGTTATAAGCAGAAAGCAGCCGCTGAGAACTGGGGGAAGGAGTCTAAATAGATTATAACACAGAGGTTATGTTTGAGTGCCATACCCCTTTAACACGTTTCAGTACCAGTACTGAGGTAGTAGTATCACACACTGTAATCTAATCCACTTGCGAGTCCCCTGCCTGGATGTGACACATTGAAGCTAATCTCAGATTAGGTTACAGCAGATTTATGGGTAATTACCGTACAGTCCGGCGCTGACTTCTTGGCTGCAGTTGCGTGTGAGCTGTAAGGAATCGCGGCTTATATTCTCACATCCTGATTGCAGCAGAAAGGAGAAGGTTTGGCAGATGGCCTCTGCTTTTCCTTCCTGTCATCTCCTATAGTTGTATTATATAAACATTGTTCTACTGACTTATTAGCAGTATAAGCACATGGGACGTCGTGTATTAGATGTCCGTACATCGGTCAGACAGACTGCAACCACTTACAGCTCAGCCTTCGCTTCTTACAATGGGCTGTGAATATATATATATATTATTTTTTTTTTGCTTTCTGTCTGTGTTTGATTTTTGTGTCGGGAAGATTGATAAATCTGGGCCGTTATTAATGTGCAGCCGTCAGAGGGGAGAAGGCAACCAAGCAAATCACTTGGGCTCCAAGGGCAAACAAGGACAAATGGTAAAGAAGTAGGGAGCGGGATTATCCAAAGGAACATAATAAGAACGCACATTTGTACTGAGAGAAAGAAAAAAAAATATTGAAGGGGGGGCGGGGGGCGTTAGCGTAAGAGCTCAAGCACAGGCTGAGGAGAGTATCTGATGGAGACATAAGTACAGTACAGGCCGAGGAGAGTATCTGATGGAGACATAAGTACAGTACAGGCTGAGGAGAGTATCTGATGGAGACATAAGTACAGTACATGCTCAGTATCTGATGGAGACATAAGTACAGTACAGGCTCAGTATCTGATGGAGACATAAGTACAGTACAGGCTCAGTATCTGATGGAGACATAAGTACAGAACAGGCTGAGGAGAGTATCTGATGGAGACATAAGTACAGTACAGGCTGAGGAGAGTATCTGATGGAGACATAAGTACACTACAGGCTCAGTATCTGATGGAGACATAAGTACAGTACAGGCTGAGTATCTGATGGAGACATAAGTACAGTACAGGCTGAGGAGAGTATCTGATGGAGACATAAGTACACTACAGGCTGAGTATCTGATGGAGACATAAGTACACTACAGGCTCAGTATCTGATGGAGACATAAGTACAGTACAGGCTGAGGAGAGTATCTGATGGAGACATAAGTACAGTACAGGCTGAGGAGAGTATCTGATGGAGACATAAGTACAGTACAGGCCGAGTATCTGATGGAGACATAAGTACAGTACAGGCTGAGGAGAGTATCTGATGGAGACATAAGTACAGTACAGGCCGAGGAGAGTATCTGATGGAGACATAAGTACAGTACAGGCTGAGTATCTGATGGAGACATAAGTACAGTACAGGCTGAGGAGAGTATCTGATGGAGACATAAGTACAGTACAGGCTGAGGAGAGTATCTGATGGAGACATAAGTACAGTACAGGCTGAGTATCTGATGGAGACATAAGTACAGTACAGGCTGAGGAGAGTATCTGATGGAGACATAAGTACAGTACAGGCTGAGGAGAGTATCTGATGGAGACATAAGTACAGTACAGGCTGAGGAGAGTATCTGATGGAGACATAAGTACAGTACAGGCTGAGGAGAGTATCTGATGGAGACATAAGTACAGTACAGGCCGAGTATCTGATGGAGACATAAGTACAGTACAGGCTGAGTATCTGATGGAGACATAAGTACAGTACAGGCTGAGGAGAGTATCTGATGGAGACATAAGTACAGTACAGGCTGAGGAGAGTATCTGATGGAGACATAAGTACAGTACAGGCTGAGTATCTGATGGAGACATAAGTACAGTACAGGCTGAGGAGAGTATCTGATGGAGACATAAGTACAGTACAGGCTGAGGAGAGTATCTGATGCAGACATAAGTACAGTACAGGCTGAGGAGAGTATCTGATGGAGACATAAGTACAGTACAGGCTGAGGAGAGTATCTGATGGAGACATAAGTACAGTACAGGCTGAGGAGAGTATCTGATGGAGACATAAGTACAGTACAGGCTGAGGAGAGTATCTGATGGAGACATAAGTACAGTACAGGCTGAGGAGAGTATCTGATGGAGACATAAGTACAGTAGAGGCTGAGGAGAGTATCTGATGGAGACATAAGTACAGTACAGGCTGAGGAGAGTATCTGATGGAGACATAAGTACAGTACAGGCTGAGGAGAGTATCTGATGGAGACATAAGTACAGTACAGGCCGAGGAGAGTATCTGATGGAGACATAAGTACAGTACAGGCCGAGGAGAGTATCTGATGGAGACATAAGTACAGTACAGGCTCAGTATCTGATGGAGACATAAGTACAGTACAGGCCGAGGAGAGTATCTGATGGAGACATAAGTACAGTACAGGCCGAGGAGAGTATCTGATGGAGACATAAGTACAGTACAGGCCGAGGAGAGTATCTGATGGAGACATAAGTAGAGTACAGGCTGAGGAGAGTATCTGATGGAGACATAAGTACAGTACAGGCTGAGGAGATTATCTGATGGAGACATAAGTACAGTACAGGCTGAGTATCTGATGGAGACATAAGTACAGTACAGGCTGAGGAGAGTATCTGATGGAGACATAAGTACAGTACAGGCTGAGGAGAGTATCTGATGGAGACATAAGTACAGTACAGGCCGAGTATCTGATGGAGACATAAGTACAGTACAGGCTGAGGAGAGTATCTGATGGAGACATAAGTACAGTACAGGCCGAGGAGAGTATCTGATGGAGACATAAGTACAGTACAGGCTGAGGAGAGTATCTGATGGAGACATAAGTACAGTACAGGCTGAGGAGAGTATCTGATGGAGACATAAGTACAGTACAGGCTGAGGAGAGTATCTGATGGAGACATAAGTACAGTACAGGCCGAGGAGAGTATCTGATGGAGACATAAGTACAGTACAGGCTGAGTATCTGATGGAGACATAAGTACAGTACAGGCCGAGGAGAGTATCTGATGGAGACATAAGTACAGTACAGGCTGAGGAGAGTATCTGATGGAGACATAAGTACAGTACAGGCCGAGGAGAGTATCTGATGGAGACATAAGTACAGTACAGGCTGAGGAGAGTATCTGATGGAGACATAAGTACAGTACAGGCTGAGGAGAGTATCTGATGGAGACATAAGTACAGTACAGGCTGAGGAGAGTATCTGATGGAGACATAAGTACAGTACAGGCTGAGGAGAGTATCTGATGGAGAATAAGTACACGTACAGGCTTAGAGTATCTGATGGAGACATATAGTACAGTACAGGCTGAGGAGAGTATCTGATGGAGACATAAGTACAGTACAGGCTGAGGAGAGTATCTGATGGAGACATAAGTACAGTACAGGGGCGGAGAGTATCTGATGGAGGACATAAGTAGTACAGGCTGAGGAGAGTGATTATGATGGAGACATAAGTACAGTACAGGCTGAGGAGAGTATCTGATGGAGACATAAGTACAGTACAGGGCTGAGTATCTGAGGAGACATAAGTACAGTAAGGAGGAGAGTATCTGATGGAGACATAAGTACAGTACAGGCTGAGGAGGTATCTGATGGAGACATAAGTACAGTACAGGCTGAGGACGAGTATCTGATGGAGACATAAGTACAGTACAGGCTGAGGAGATATCTGATGGAGACATAAGTACAGTACAGGCTGAGGAGAGTATCTGATGGAGACATAAGTACAGTACAGGCTGAGGAGAGTATCTGATGGAGACATAAGTACAGTACAGGCTGAGGAGAGTATCTGATGGAGACATAAGTACAGTACAGGCTCAGTATCTGATGGAGACATAAGTACAGTACAGGCTCAGTATCTGATGGAGACATAAGTACAGTACAGGCCGAGGAGAGTATCTGATGGAGACATAAGTACAGTACAGGCCGAGGAGAGTATCTGATGGAGACATAAGTAGAGTACAGGCTGAGGAGAGTATCTGATGGAGACATAAGTACAGTACAGGCTGAGGAGAGTATCTGATGGAGACATAAGTACAGTACAGGCCGAGTATCTGATGGAGACATAAGTACAGTACAGGCTGAGGAGAGTATCTGATGGAGACATAAGTACAGTACAGGCTGAGGAGAGTATCTGATGGAGACATAAGTACAGTACAGGCCGAGTATCTGATGGAGACATAAGTACAGTACAGGCTGAGTATCTGATGGAGACATAAGTACAGTACAGGCTGAGGAGAGTATCTGATGGAGACATAAGTACAGTACAGGCTGAGGAGAGTATCTGATGGAGACATAAGTACAGTACAGGCCGAGTATCTGATGGAGACATAAGTACAGTACAGGCTGAGGAGAGTATCTGATGGAGACATAAGTACAGTACAGGCCGAGGAGAGTATCTGATGGAGACATAAGTACAGTACAGGCCGAGGAGAGTATCTAATGGAGACATAAGTACAGTACAGGCTGAGGAGAGTATCTGATGGAGACATAAGTACAGTACAGGCTGAGGAGAGTATCTGATGGAGACATAAGTACAGTACAGGCTGAGGAGAGTATCTGATGGAGACATAAGTACAGTACAGGCTGAGGAGAGTATCTGATGGAGACATAAGTACAGTACAGGCTCAGTATCTGATGGAGACATAAGTACAGTACAGGCTGAGGAGAGTATCTGATGGAGACATAAGTACAGTACAGGCCGAGGAGAGTATCTGATGGAGACATAAGTACAGTACAGGCTGGAGTATCTGATGGAGACATAAGTACAGTACAGGCTGAGGAGAGTATCTGATGGAGACATAAGTACAGTACAGGCTCAGTATCTGATGAGACATAAGTACAGTACAGGCTGAGGAGAGTATCTGATGGAGACATAAGTACAGTACAGGCTGAGGAGAGTATCTGAGGGAGACATAAGTACAGTACAGGCTGAGGAGAGTATCTGATGGAGACATAAGTACAGTACAGGCTGAGTATCTGATGGAGACATAAGTACAGTACAGGCTGAGGAGAGTATCTGATGGAGACATAATGTACAGTACAGGCTGAGGAGAGTATCTGATGGAGACATAAGTACAGTACAGGCTGAGGAGAGTATCTGATGGAGACATAAGTACAGTACAGGCTGAGGAGGAGTATCTGATGGTAAGAACATAAGTACAGTACATGGCTGAGGAGAGTATCTGATGTGAGACATAAGTACAGTACAGGCGATGGCAGAGTATCTGATGGAGACATAAGTACAGTACAGGCCGAGGAGAGTATCTGATGGAGACATAAGTACAGTACAGGCTCAGTATCTGATGGAGACATAAGTACAGTACAGGCTGAGGAGAGTATCTGATGGAGACATAAGTACAGTACAGGCTGAGGAGAGTATCTGATGGAGACATAAGTACAGTACAGGCCGAGGAGAGTATCTGATGGAGACATAAGTACAGTACAGGCTGAGGAGAGTATCTGATGGAGACATAAGTACAGTACAGGCTGAGGAGAGTATCTGATGGAGACATAAGTACAGTACAGGCTGAGGAGAGTATCTGATGGAGACATAAGTACAGTACAGGCTGAGGAGAGTATCTGATGGAGACATAAGTACAGTACAGGCTGAGTATCTGATGGAGACATAAGTACAGTACAGGCTGAGGAGAGTATCTGATGGAGACATAAGTACAGTACAGGCGGAGGAGAGTATCTGATGGAGACATAAGTACAGTACAGGCTGAGTATCTGATGGAGACATAAGTACAGTACAGGCTGAGGAGAGTATCTGATGGAGACATAAGTACAGTACAGGCTGAGGAGAGTATCTGATGGAGACATAAGTACAGTACAGGCCGAGTATCTGATGGAGACATAAGTACAGTACAGGCTGAGGAGAGTATCTGATGGAGACATAAGTACAGTACAGGCTGAGGAGAGTATCTGATGGAGACATAAGTACAGTACAGGCTGAGTATCTGATGGAGACATAAGTACAGTACAGGCTGAGGAGAGTATCTGATGGAGACATAAGTACAGTACAGGCTGAGGAGAGTATCTGATGGAGACATAAGTACAGTACAGGCTGAGGAGAGTATCTGATGGAGACATAAGTACAGTACAGGCTGAGGAGAGTATCTGATGGAGACTAAGTACAGTACAGGCTGAGGAGAGTATCTGATGGAGACATAAGTACAGTACAGGCTAGGAGAGTATCTGATGGAGACATAAGTACAGTACAGGCTGAGGAGAGTATCTGATGGAGACATAAGTACAGTACAGGCTGAGGAGAGTATCTGATGGAGACATAAGTACAGTACAGGCTGAGGAGAGTATCTGATGGAGACATAAGTACAGTACAGGCTCAGTATCTGATGGAGACATAAGTACAGTACAGGCTGAGGAGAGTATCTGATGGAGACATAAGTACAGTACAGGCTGAGGAGAGTATCTGATGGAGACATAAGTACAGTACAGGCTGAGGAGAGTATCTGATGGAGACATAAGTACAGTACAGGCCGAGTATCTGATGGAGACATAAGTACAGTACAGGCTGAGGAGAGTATCTGATGGAGACATAAGTACAGTACAGGCTGAGTATCTGATGGAGACATAAGTACAGTACAGGCTGAGGAGAGTATCTGATGGAGACATAAGTACAGTACAGGCTGAGGAGAGTATCTGATGGAGACATAAGTACAGTACAGGCTGAGGAGAGTATCTGATGGAGACATAAGTACAGTACAGGCTTCGAGTATCTGATGGAGACATAAGTACAGTACAGGCTGAGGAGAGTATCTGATGGAGACATAAGTACAGTACAGGCTGAGGAGAGTTATCTGATGGAGACAATAAGGACATGTACAGGCTGAGGAGAGTATCTGATGGAGACATAAGTACAGTACAGTCTGAGGAGAGTATCTGATGGAGACCTAAGTACAGTACAGGCTGAGGAGAGTATCTGATGGAGACATAAGTACGTACAGGCTGAGTATCTGATGGATAGCATAAGTACAGACAAGGCTGAGGAGAGTATCTGATGGAGACATAAGTACAGTACAGGCTGAGGAGAGTATCTGATGGAGGACATAAGTACAGTACAGGCTGAGGAGAGTATCTGATGGAGACTAAGTACAGTACAGGCTCGAGGAGAGTATCTGATGGAGACATAAGTACAGTACAGGCTGAGGAGAGTATCTGATGGAGACATAAGTACAGTACAGGCTGGAAGATTTCTTTGATGGAAGACATAAGTACAGTACAGGCTGAGGAGAGTATCTGATGGAGACATAAGTACAGTACAGGCGAGGAGAGTATCTGATGGAGACATAAGTACAGTACAGGCCTGAGGAGATATCTGATGGAGACATAAGTTACAGTAAGGCCGAGTATCTGACTGGAGACATAAGTACAGTACAGGCTGAGTATCTGATGGAGACATAAGTACAGTACAGGCCGAGTATCTGATGGAGACATAAGTACAGTACAGGCTGAGGAGAGTATCTGATGGAGACATAAGTACAGTACAGGCTGAGGAGAGTATCTGATGGAGACATAAGTACAGTACAGGCTGAGGAGAGTATCTGATGGAGACATAAGTACAGTACAGGCTGAGTATCTGATGGAGACATAAGTACAGTACAGGCTGAGGAGAGTATCTGATGGAGACATAAGTACAGTACAGGCTGAGGAGAGTATCTGATGGAGACATAAGTACAGTACAGGCCGAGGAGAGTATCTGATGGAGACATAAGTACAGTACAGGCTGAGGAGAGTATCTGATGGAGACATAAGTACAGTACAGGCTGAGGAGAGTATCTGATGGAGACATAAGTACAGTACAGGCTCAGTATCTGATGGAGACATAAGTACAGTACAGGCTGAGGAGAGTATCTGATGGAGACATAAGTACAGTACAGGCTGAGGAGAGTATCTGATGGAGACATAAGTACAGTACAGGCTGAGTATCTGATGGAGACATAAGTACAGTACAGGCTGAGTATCTGATGGAGACATAAGTACAGTACAGGCTGAGGAGAGTATCTGATGGAGACATAAGTACAGTACAGGCTGAGTATCTGATGGAGACATAAGTACAGTACAGGCTGAGTATCTGATGGAGACATAAGTACAGTACAGGCTGAGTATCTGATGGAGACATAAGTACAGTACAGGCTGAGGAGAGTATCTGATGGAGACATAAGTACAGTACAGGCTGAGGAGAGTATCTGATGGAGACATAAGTACAGTACAGGCTGAGGAGAGTATCTGATGGAGACATAAGTACAGTACAGGCTGAGGAGAGTATCTGATGGAGACATAAGTACAGTACAGGCTGAGGAGAGTATCTGATGGAGACATAAGTACAGTACAGGCTGAGGAGAGTATCTGATGGAGACATAAGTACAGTACAGGCTGAGGAGAGTATCTGATGGAGACATAAGTACAGTACAGGCTGAGGAGAGTATCTGATGGAGACATAAGTACAGTACAGGCTGAGGAGAGTATCTGATGGAGACATAAGTACAGTACAGGCTGAGGAGAGTATCTGATGGAGACATAAGTACAGTACAGGCTGAGGAGAGTATCTGATGGAGACATAAGTACAGTACAGGCTGAGGAGAGTATCTGATGGAGACATAAGTACAGTACAGGCCGAGGAGAGTATCTGATGGAGACATAAGTACAGTACAGGCTGAGGAGAGTATCTGATGGAGACATAAGTACAGTACAGGCTGAGTATCTGATGGAGACATAAGTACAGTACAGGCTGAGGAGAGTATCTGATGGAGACATAAGTACAGTACAGGCTGAGGAGAGTATCTGATGGAGACATAAGTACAGTACAGGCTGAGGAGAGTATCTGATGGAGACATAAGTACAGTACAGGCTGAGGAGAGTATCTGATGGAGACATAAGTACAGTACAGGCTGAGTATCTGATGGAGACATAAGTACAGTACAGGCTGAGTATCTGATGGAGACATAAGTACAGTACAGGCTGAGGAGAGTATCTGATGGAGACATAAGTACAGTACAGGCTGAGGAGAGTATCTGATGGAGACATAAGTACAGTACAGGCTGAGGAGAGTATCTGATGGAGACATAAGTACAGTACAGGCTGAGGAGAGTATCTGATGGAGACATAAGTACAGTACAGGCTGAGGAGAGTATCTGATGGAGACATAAGTACAGTACAGGCTGAGTATCTGATGGAGACATAAGTACAGTACAGGCCGAGTATCTGATGGAGACATAAGTACAGTACAGGCTGAGGAGAGTATCTGATGGAGACATAAGTACAGTACAGGCTGAGGAGAGTATCTGATGGAGACATAAGTACAGTACAGGCTGAGTATCTGATGGAGACATAAGTACAGTACAGGCCGAGGAGAGTATCTGATGGAGACATAAGTACAGTACAGGCTGAGGAGAGTATCTGATGGAGACATAAGTACAGTACAGGCTGAGGAGAGTATCTGATGGAGACATAAGTACAGTACAGGCTGAGGAGAGTATCTGATGGAGACATAAGTACAGTACAGGCTGAGTATCTGATGGAGACATAAGTACAGTACAGGCTGAGTATCTGATGGAGACATAAGTACAGTACAGGCTGAGGAGAGTATCTGATGGAGACATAAGTACAGTACAGGCTGAGGAGAGTATCTGATGGAGACATAAGTACAGTACAGGCTGAGGAGAGTATCTGATGGAGACATAAGTACAGTACAGGCTGAGGAGAGTATCTGATGGAGACATAAGTACAGTACAGGCCGAGTATCTGATGGAGACATAAGTACAGTACAGGCTGAGGAGAGTATCGGATGGAGACATAAGTACAGTACAGGCTGAGGAGAGTATCTGATGGAGACATAAGTACAGTACAGGCTGAGGAGAGTATCTGATGGAGACATAAGTACAGTACAGGCTGAGGAGAGTATCTGATGGAGACATAAGTACAGTACAGGCTGAGGAGAGTATCTGATGGAGACATAAGTACAGTACAGGCTGAGGAGAGTATCTGATGGAGACATAAGATCAGCACAGGCTGAGGAGAGTATCTGATGGAGACATAAGTACAGTACAGGCTGAGGAGAGTATCTGATGGAGACATAAGTACAGTACAGGCTCAGTATCTGATGGAGACATAAGTACAGTACAGGCTGAGGAGAGTATCTGATGGAGACATAAGTACAGTACAGGCCGAGGAGAGTATCTGATGGAGACATAAGTACAGTACAGGCTCAGTATCTGATGGAGACATAAGTACAGTACAGGCTGAGGAGAGTATCTGATGGAGACATAAGTACAGTACAGGCTGAGGAGAGTATCTGATGGAGACATAAGTACAGTACAGGCTGAGGAGAGTATCTGATGGAGACATAAGTACAGTACAGGCTGAGGAGAGTATCTGATGGAGACATAAGTACAGTACAGGCTGAGGAGAGTATCTGATGGAGACATAAGTACAGTACAGGCCGAGGAGAGTATCTGATGGAGACATAAGTACAGTACAGGCTCAGTATCTGATGGAGACATAAGTACAGTACAGGCTGAGGAGAGTATCTGATGGAGACATAAGTACAGTACAGGCCGAGGAGAGTATCTGATGGAGACATAAGTACAGTACAGGCTGAGGAGAGTATCTGATGGAGACATAAGTACAGTACAGGCTGAGGAGAGTATCTGATGGAGACATAAGTACAGTACAGGCTGAGTATCTGATGGAGACATAAGTACAGTACAGGCTGAGGAGAGTATCTGATGGAGACATAAGTACAGTACAGGCTGAGTATCTGATGGAGACATAAGTACAGTACAGGCTGAGGAGAGTATCTGATGGAGACATAAGTACAGTACAGGCTGAGGAGAGTATCTGATGGAGACATAAGTACAGTACAGGATCAGTATCTGATGGAGACATAAGTACAGTACAGGCTCAGTATCTGATGGAGACATAAGTACAGTACAGGCTGAGGAGAGTATCTGATGGAGACATAAGTACAGTACAGGCTGAGGAGAGTATCTGATGGAGACATAAGTACAGTACAGGCTGAGGAGAGTATCTGATGGAGACATAAGTACAGTACAGGCTGAGGAGAGTATCTGATGGAGACATAAGTACAGTACAGGCTGAGTATCTGATGGAGACATAAGTACAGTACAGGCTGAGGAGAGTATCTGATGGAGACATAAGTACAGTACAGGCTGAGTATCTGATGGAGACATAAGTACAGTACAGGCTGAGGAGAGTATCTGATGGAGACATAAGTACAGTACAGGCTGAGGAGAGTGATGGAGACATAAGTACAGTACAGGCCGAGGAGAGTATCTGATGGAGACATAAGTACAGTACAGGATCAGTATCTGATGGAGACATAAGTACAGTACAGGCTCAGTATCTGATGGAGACATAAGTACAGTACAGGCCGAGGAGAGTATCTGATGGAGACATAAGTACAGTACAGGCTGAGGAGAGTATCTGATGGAGACATAAGTACAGTACAGGCTGAGGAGAGTATCTGATGGAGACATAAGTACAGTACAGGCCGAGTATCTGATGGAGACATAAGTACAGTACAGGCTGAGGAGAGTATCTGATGGAGACATAAGTACAGTACAGGCTGAGGAGAGTATCTGATGGAGACATAAGTACAGTACAGGCCGAGGAGAGTATCTGATGGAGACATAAGTACAGTACAGGCTGAGTATCTGATGGAGACATAAGTACAGTACAGGCTGAGTATCTGATGGAGACATAAGTACAGTACAGGCTGAGGAGAGTATCTGATGGAGACATAAGTACAGTACAGGCTGAGGAGAGTATCTGATGGAGACATAAGTACAGTACAGGCTGAGGAGAGTATCTGATGGAGACATAAGTACAGTACAGGCTGAGTATCTGATGGAGACATAAGTACAGTACAGGCTGAGGAGAGTATCTGATGGAGACATAAGTACAGTACAGGCCGAGTATCTGATGGAGACATAAGTACAGTACAGGCCGAGGAGAGTATCTGATGGAGACATAAGTACAGTACAGGCTGAGGAGAGTATCTGATGGAGACATAAGTACAGTACAGGCTCAGTATCTGATGGAGACATAAGTACAGTACAGGCTGAGGAGAGTATCTGATGGAGACATAAGTACAGTACAGGCTGAGGAGAGTATCTGATGGAGACATAAGTACAGTACAGGCTGAGGAGAGTATCTGATGGAGACATAAGTACAGTACAGGCTGAGTATCTGATGGAGACATAAGTACAGTACAGGCTGGGAGTATCTGATGAGACATAAGTACAGTACAGCGGAGGAGAGTATCTGATGGAGACATAAGTACAGTACAGGCTCGAGGAGGTATCTGATGGAGACTAAGTACAGTAGACAGGCTGAGGAGAGTATCTGATGGAGACATAAGTACAGTACAGGCTCGAGTAGCTGATGAGACATACGTACAGTAAAGGCTGAGGAGAGTATCTGATGGAGACATATACAGTACAGGGCTGAGGAGAGTATCTGATGGAGACATAAGTACAGTACATGCTGAGAGAGTATCTGATGGAGACATAATTACAGTACAGGCTGAGGAGAGTATCTGATGGAGACATAAGTACAGTACAGGGCTGAGGAGAGTATCTGATGGAGACATAAGTACAGTACAGGCTGAGGAGAGTATCTGATGGAGACATAAGTACAGTAAAGGCTGAGGAGAGTATCTGATGGAGACATAAGTACAGTACGGCTCGAGGAGAGTATCTGATGGAGACATAAGTACAGTACAGTCTGAGGAGAGTATCTGATGAGACATAAGTACAGTACAGGCTAGGAGAGTATCTAATGGAGACATAAGTACAGTACAGGCTGAGTATCTGATGGAGACATAAGTACAGTACAGGCTGAGGAGAGTATCTGATGGAGACATAAGTACAGTACAGGCTCAGTATCTGATGGAGACATAAGTACAGTACAGGCTGAGTATCTGATGGAGACATAAGTACAGTACAGGCTCAGTATCTGATGGAGACATAAGTACAGTACAGGCTGAGGAGAGTATCTGATGGAGACATAAGTACAGTACAGGCTGAGGAGAGTATCTGATGGAGACATAAGTACAGTACAGGCTGAGTATCTGATGGAGACATAAGTACAGTACAGGCTGAGGAGAGTATCTGATGGAGACATAAGTACAGTACAGGCTCAGTATCTGATGGAGACATAAGTACAGTACAGGCCGAGGAGAGTATCTGATGGAGACATAAGTACAGTACAGGCTGAGGAGAGTATCTGATGGAGACATAAGTACAGTACAGGCTGAGGAGAGTATCTGATGGAGACATAAGTACAGTACAGGCTGAGGAGAGTATCTGATGGAGACATAAGTACAGTACAGGCTCAGTATCTGATGGAGACATAAGTACAGTACAGGCTCAGTATCTGATGGAGACATAAGTACAGTACAGGCTGAGGAGAGTATCTGATGGAGACATAAGTACAGTACAGGCTGAGTATCTGATGGAGACATAAGTACAGTACAGGCTGAGGAGAGTATCTGATGGAGACATAAGTACAGTACAGGCTGAGGAGAGTATCTGATGGAGACATAAGTACAGTACAGGCTGAGGAGAGTATCTGATGGAGACATAAGTACAGTACAGGCTGAGTATCTGATGGAGACATAAGTACAGTACAGGCTGAGTATCTGATGGAGACATAAGTACAGTACAGGCTGAGGAGAGTATCTGATGGAGACATAAGTACAGTACAGGCTGAGGAGAGTATCTGATGGAGACATAAGTACAGTACAGGCTGAGGAGGAGTATCTGATGGAGACATAAGTACAGTACAGGCTGAGGAGAGTATCTGATGGAGACATAAGTACAGACAGGCTGAGGAGAGTATCTGATGGAGACATAAGTACAGTACAGGCTGAGGAGAGTATCTGATGGAGACATAAGTACAGTACAGGCTGAGGAGAGTATCTGATGGAGACATAGTACAGTACAGGCTGAGGAGAGTATCTGATGGAGACATAAGTACAGTACAGGCTGAGGAGAGTATCTGATGGAGACATAAGTACAGTACAGGCTGAGGAGAGTATCTGATGGAGACATAAGTACAGTACAGGCTGAGTATCTGATGGAGACATAAGTACAGTACAGGCTGAGGAGAGTATCTGATGGAGACATAAGTACAGTACAGGCTGAGGAGAGTATCTGATGGAGACATAAGTACAGTACAGGCTGAGGAGAGTATCTGATGGAGAACATAAGTACGTACAGGCTGAGGAGAGTATCTGATGGAGACATAGTACAGTACAGGCTGAGGAGAGTATCTGATGGAGACATAAGTACAGTACAGGCTGAGTATCTGATGGAGACATAAGTACAGTACAGGCTGAGGAGAGTATCTGATGGAGACATAAGTACAGTACAGGCTGAGGAGAGTATCTGATGGAGACATAAGTACAGTACAGGCTGAGGAGAGTATCTGATGGAGACATAAGTACAGTACAGGCTGAGTATCTGATGGAGACATAAGTACAGTACAGGCCGAGGAGAGTATCTGATGGAGACATAAGTACAGTACAGGCTGAGGAGAGTATCTGATGGAGACATAAGTACAGTACAGGCTGAGGAGAGTATCTGATGGAGACATAAGTACAGTACAGGCTGAGGAGAGTATCTGATGGAGACATAAGTACAGTACAGGCTGAGTATCTGATGGAGACATAAGTACACTACAGGCTCAGTATCTGATGGAGACATAAGTACAGTACAGGCTGAGGAGAGTATCTGATGGAGACATAAGTACAGTACAGGCTGAGGAGAGTATCTGATGGAGACATAAGTACAGTACAGGCTGAGGAGAGTATCTGATGGAGACATAAGTACAGTACAGGCTGAGTATCTGATGGAGACATAAGTACAGTACAGGCTGAGTATCTGATGGAGACATAAGTACAGTACAGGCTGAGGAGAGTATCTGATGGAGACATAAGTACAGTACAGGCTGAGGAGAGTATCTGATGGAGACATAAGTACAGTACAGGCTGAGGAGAGTATCTGATGGAGACATAAGTACAGTACAGGCTGAGGAGAGTATCTGATGGAGACATAAGTACAGTACAGGCTGAGGAGAGTATCTGATGGAGACATAAGTACAGTACAGGCTGAGGAGAGTATCTGATGGAGACATAAGTACAGTACAGGCTGAGGAGAGTATCTGATGGAGACATAAGTACAGTACAGGCTGAGGAGAGTATCTGATGGAGACATAAGTACAGTACAGGCTGAGGAGAGTATCTGATGGAGACATAAGTACAGTACAGGCTGAGGAGAGTATCTGATGGAGACATAAGTACAGTACAGGCTGAGGAGAGTATCTGATGGAGACATAAGTACAGTACAGGCTGAGTATCTGATGGAGACATAAGTACAGTACAGGCTGAGGAGAGTATCTGATGGAGACATAAGTACAGTACAGGCTGAGGAGAGTATCTGATGGAGACATAAGTACAGTACAGGCTGAGGAGAGTATCTGATGGAGACATAAGTACAGTACAGGCTGAGGAGAGTATCTGATGGAGACATAAGTACAGTACAGGCTGAGGAGAGTATCTGATGGAGACATAAGTACAGTACAGGCCGAGTATCTGATGGAGACATAAGTACAGTACAGGCCGAGTATCTGATGGAGACATAAGTACAGTACAGGCTCAGTATCTGATGGAGACATAAGTACAGTACAGGCTTAGGAGAGTATCTGATGGAGACATAAGTACAGTACAGGCTGAGGAGAGTATCTGATGGAGACATAAGTACAGTACAGGCTCATTACTTATGGAGACATAAGTACAGTACGCCATATTGGAGACAAGTAAAGAGACAGGGCTGATAGAGTATCTGTGGAGACCTAAGTACAGTACAGGCTGAGTATCTGAATGGAGACATAAGTGTAACAGTACAGGCTGAGGAGAGTATCTGATGGAGACATAAGGTACAGTACAAGGCTGAGGAGAGTAAGCCTGATGGAGACATAAGTACAAGTACAGGCTGAGTGAGAGTATCTGATGGAGACTAAGATACAGGTACAGGCTGAGTATCTGATGGGAGACGAGATGAAGTACAGTACAGGGCTGCGTATCTGATGGAGACATAAGTACAGTACCAGGCTGAGGAAGAGTATCTGGATGGAGGACATAAGTACAGTACAGGCTGAGGAGAAGTAGCTGAATGGAGACATAAGTACAGTACAGGCTAGGGGAGAGTAATCTGATGGAGACATAAGTACAGTACAGGCTGAGGAGAGTATCTGATGAGACATAAGTACAGTACAGGACGAGGAGAGTATCTGATGGAGACATAAGTACAGTACAGGCCGAGGAGAGTATCTGATGGAGACATAAGTACAGTACAGGCTGAGGAGAGTATCTGATGGAGACATAAGTACAGTACAGGCTGAGGAGAGTATCTGATGGAGACATAAGTACAGTACAGGCTGAGGAGAGTATCTGATGGAGACATAAGTACAGTACAGGCTGAGGAGAGTATCTGATGGAGACATAAGTACAGTACAGGCTGAGGAGAGTATCTGATGGAGACATAAGTACAGTACAGGCTGAGGAGAGTATCTGATGGAGACATAAGTACAGTACAGGCTGAGGAGAGTATCTGATGGAGACATAAGTACAGTACAGGCTGAGGAGAGTATCTGATGGAGACATAAGTACAGTACAGGCTGAGGAGAGTATCTGATGGAGACATAAGTACAGTACAGGCTGAGGAGAGTATCTGATGGAGACATAAGTACAGTACAGGCTGAGGAGAGTATCTGATGGAGACATAAGTACAGTACAGGCTGAGGAGAGTATCTGATGGAGACATAAGTACAGTACAGGCTGAGGAGAGTATCTGATGGAGACATAAGTACAGTACAGGCCGAGTATCTGATGGAGACATAAGTACAGTACAGGCCGAGTATCTGATGGAGACATAAGTACAGTACAGGCTCAGTATCTGATGGAGACATAAGTACAGTACAGGCTTAGGAGAGTATCTGATGGAGACATAAGTACAGTACAGGCCGAGGAGAGTATCTGATGGAGACATAAGTACAGTACAGGCTGAGGAGAGTATCTGATGGAGACATAAGTACAGTACAGGCTGAGGAGAGTATCTGATGGAGACATAAGTACAGTACAGGCTGAGGAGAGTATCTGATGGAGACATAAGTACAGTACAGGCCGAGGAGAGTATCTGATGGAGACATAAGTACAGTACAGGCCGAGGAGAGTATCTGATGGAGACATAAGTACAGTACAGGCCGAGTATCTGATGGAGACATAAGTACAGTACAGGCTGAGTATCTGATGGAGACATAAGTACAGTACAGGCTGAGGAGAGTATCTGATGGAGACATAAGTACAGTACAGGCTGAGGAGAGTATCTGATGGAGACATAAGTACAGTACAGGCTGAGGAGAGTATCTGATGGAGACATAAGTACAGTACAGGCTGAGGAGAGTATCTGATGGAGACATAAGTACAGTACAGGCTGAGGAGTATCTGATGGAGACATAAGTACAGTACAGGCTGAGGAGAGTATCTGATGGAGACATAAGTACAGTACAGGCTGAGGAGAGTATCTGATGGAGACATAAGTACAGTACAGGCTGAGGAGAGTATCTGATGGAGACATAAGTACAGTACAGGCTGAGGAGAGTATCTGATGGAGACATAAGTACAGTACAGGCTGAGGAGAGTATCTGATGGAGACATAAGTACAGTACAGGCTGAGGAGAGTATCTGATGGAGACAATAAGTACAGTACAGGCTGAGGAGAGTATCTGATGGAGACATAAGTACAGTACAGGCTGAGGAGAGTATCTGATGGAGACATAAGTACAGTACAGGCTGAGGAGAGTATCTGATGGAGACATAAGTACAGTACAGGCTGAGGAGAGTATCTGATGGAGACATAAGTACAGTACAGGCTGAGGAGAGTATCTGATGGAGACATAAGTACAGTACAGGCTGAGGAGAGTATCTGATGGAGACATAAGTACAGTACAGGCTGAGGAGAGTATCTGATGGAGACATAAGTACAGTACAGGCTCAGTATCTGATGGAGACATAAGTACAGTACAGGCTGAGGAGAGTATCTGATGGAGACATAAGTACAGTACAGGCTGAGGAGAGTATCTGATGGAGACATAAGTACAGTACAGGCTGAGGAGAGTATCTGATGGAGACATAAGTACAGTACAGGCTGAGTATCTGATGGAGACATAAGTACAGTACAGGCTGAGTATCTGATGGAGACATAAGTACAGTACAGGCTGAAGGAGAGTATCTGATGGAGACAGAAGTACAGTAAAGGCTGAGGAGAGTATCTGATGGAGCACATACAGTACAGTACAGGCTGAGGAGGAGTAATCTGATGGAGACATAAGTACAGTAAAGGCTGAGTATCTTGAATGGAGACATAAGTCACACTACAGCTCAGTATCTATGGAGACATAAGTCAGTAAAGGCTGAGGAGAGTATCTGATTGGTAGACATTAAGTACGTACAGGCTGAGGAGAGTATCTGATGGAGACATAAGTACAGTACAGGCTGAGGAGAAGTATCTGATGGAGACATAAGTACAGTACAGGGCTGAGTATCTGATGGAGACATAAGTACAGTACAGGCGAGTATCTGATGGAGACATAAGTACATGTACAGGCTGAGGAGAGTAATCTGATGGAGAACATAAGTACAGTACAGGCTGAGGAGAGTATCTGATGGAAGACATAAGTACAGTAACAGGCTGAGGAGAGTATCTGATGGAGACATAAGTACAGGTACAGGCTGAGAGAGTACTGATGGAGACATAAGTACAGTACAGGCTGAGGAGAGTATCTGATGGAGACATAAGTACAGTACAGGCTGAGGAGAGTATCTGATGGGACATTAGTACAGTACAGGCTGAGGAGAGTATCTGATGGAGACATAAGTACAGTACAGGCTGAGGAGAGTATCTGATGGAGACATAAGTACAGTACAGGCTGAGGAGAGTATCTGATGGAGCACATAAGTACAGTACAGGCTGAGGAGAGTATCTGATGGAGACATAAGTACAGTACAGGCTGAGGAGAGTATCCTGATGGAGACATAAGTACAGTACAGGCTGAGGAAGTATCTGATGGAGACATAAGTACAGTACAGGCTGAGGAGAGTATCTGATGGAGACATAAGTACAGTACAGGCTGAGGAGAGTAACTGATGGAGACATAAGTACAGTACAGGCTGAGGAGAGTATCTGATGGAGACATAAGTACAGTACAGGCTGAGGAGAGTATCTGATGGAGACATAAGTACAGTACAGGCTGAGGAGAGTATCTGATGGAGACATAAGTACAGTACAGGCTGAGGAGAGTATCTGATGAGACATAAGTACAGTACAGGCTAGAGAGTATCTGATGGAGACATAAGTACAGTACAGGCTTGAGGAGAGTATCTGATGGAGACATAAGTACAGTACAGGCCGAGTATCTGATGGAGACATAAGTACAGTACAGGCTAGAGTATCTGATGGAGACATAAGTACAGTACAGGCTGAGGAGAGTATCTGATGGAGACATAAGTACAGTACAGGCCGAGGAGAGTATCTGATGGAGACATAAGTACAGTACAGGCTGAGGAGAGTATCTGATGGAGACATAAGTACAGTACAGGCCGAGGAGAGTATCTGATGGAGACATAAGTACAGTACAGGCTGAGTATCTGATGGAGACATAAGTACAGTACAGGAGAGTATCTGATGGAGACATAAGTACAGTACAGGCTGAGGAGAGTATCTGATGGAGACATAAGTACAGTACAGGCCGAGGAGAGTATCTGATGGAGACATAAGTACAGTACAGGCCGAGGAGAGTATCTGATGGAGACATAAGTACAGTACAGGCTGAGGAGAGTATCTGATGGAGACATAAGTACAGTACAGGCTCAGTATCTGATGGAGACATAAGTACAGTACAGGCTGAGGAGAGTATCTGATGGAGACATAAGTACAGTACAGGCTGAGGAGAGTATCTGATGGAGACATAAGTACAGTACAGGCTGAGGAGAGTATCTGATGGAGACATAAGTACAGTACAGGCTGAGGAGAGTATCTGATGGAGACATAAGTACAGTACAGGCTGAGGAGAGTATCTGATGGAGACATAAGTACAGTACAGGCTGAGGAGAGTATCTGATGGAGACATAAGTACAGTACAGGCTGAGGAGAGTATCTGATGGAGACATAAGTACAGTACAGGCTGAGGAGAGTATCTGATGGAGACATAAGTACAGTACAGGCCGAGGAGAGTATCTGATGGAGACATAAGTACAGTACAGGCTGAGGAGAGTATCTGATGGAGACATAAGTACAGTACAGGCTGAGGAGAGTATCTGATGGAGACATAAGTACAGTACAGGCCGAGGAGAGTATCTGATGGAGACATAAGTACAGTACAGGCCGAGGAGAGTATCTGATGGAGACATAAGTACAGTACAGGCTGAGGAGAGTATCTGATGGAGACATAAGTACAGTACAGGCTGAGGAGAGTATCTGATGGAGACATAAGTACAGTACAGGCTGAGGAGAGTATCTGATGGAGACATAAGTACAGTACAGGCTGAGGAGAGTATCTGATGGAGACATAAGTACAGTACAGGCTCAGTATCTAATGGAGACATAAGTACAGTACAGGCTGAGTATCTGATGGAGACATAAGTACAGTACAGGCTGAGGAGAGTATCTGATGGAGACATAAGTACAGTACAGGCTGAGGAGAGTATCTGATGGAGACATAAGTACAGTACAGGCTCAGTATCTAATGGAGACATAAGTACAGTACAGGCTGAGTATCTGATGGAGACATAAGTACAGTACAGGCTGAGGAGAGTATCTGATGGAGACATAAGTACAGTACAGGCTGAGGAGAGTATCTGATGGAGACATAAGTACAGTACAGGCTCAGTATCTGATGGAGACATAAGTACAGTACAGGCTCAGTATCTGATGGAGACATAAGTACAGTACAGGCCGAGGAGAGTATCTGATGGAGACATAAGTACAGTACAGGCTGAGGAGAGTATCTGATGGAGACATAAGTACAGTACAGGCTGAGGAGAGTATCTGATGGAGACATAAGTACAGTACAGGCTGAGGAGAGTATCTGATGGAGACATAAGTACAGTACAGGCTGAGTATCTGATGGAGACATAAGTACAGTACAGGCTGAGGAGAGTATCTGATGGAGACATAAGTACAGTACAGGCTCAGTATCTGATGGAGACATAAGTACAGTACAGGCTGAGGAGAGTATCTGATGGAGACATAAGTACAGTACAGGCTGAGGAGAGTATCTGATGGAGACATAAGTACAGTACAGGCTCAGTATCTGATGGAGACATAAGTACAGTACAGGCTGAGGAGAGTATCTGATGGAGACATAAGTACAGTACAGGCTGAGGAGAGTATCTGATGGAGACATAAGTACAGTACAGGCTGAGGAGAGTATCTGATGGAGACATAAGTACAGTACAGGCTGAGGAGAGTATCTGATGGAGACATAAGTACAGTACAGGCCGAGGAGAGTATCTGATGGAGACATAAGTACAGTACAGGCCGAGGAGAGTATCTGATGGAGACATAAGTACAGTACAGGCTGAGGAGAGTATCTGATGGAGACATAAGTACAGTACAGGCCGAGGAGAGTATCTGATGGAGACATAAGTACAGTACAGGCTGAGTATCTGATGGAGACATAAGTACAGTACAGGAGAGTATCTGATGGAGACATAAGTACAGTACAGGCTCAGTATCTGATGGAGACATAAGTACAGTACAGGCCGAGGAGAGTATCTGATGGAGACATAAGTACAGTACAGGCTGAGGAGAGTATCTGATGGAGACATAAGTACAGTACAGGCCGAGTATCTGATGGAGACATAAGTACAGTACAGGCTGAGGAGAGTATCTGATGGAGACATAAGTACAGTACAGGCTGAGGAGAGTATCTGATGGAGACATAAGTACAGTACAGGCTGAGGAGAGTATCTGATGGAGACATAAGTACAGTACAGGCTGAGGAGAGTATCTGATGGAGACATAAGTACAGTACAGGCTGAGGAGAGTATCTGATGGAGACATAAGTACAGTACAGGCTGAGTATCTGATGGAGACATAAGTACAGTACAGGCTCAGTATCTGATGGAGACATAAGTACAGTACAGGCTGAGGAGAGTATCTGATGGAGACATAAGTACAGTACAGGCTGAGGAGAGTATCTGATGGAGACATAAGTACAGTACAGGCTGAGGAGAGTATCTGATGGAGACATAAGTACAGTACAGGCTGAGGAGAGTATCTGATGGAGACATAAGTACAGTACAGGCTCAGTATCTGATGGAGACATAAGTACAGTACAGGCTCAGTATCTGATGGAGACATAAGTACAGTACAGGCTCAGTATCTGATGACCTCAGAATTGCTGGAGGATTCTCCATCCTTCTTACCTCCTTATTGTTTGCTGGCAGAGAGCCAGGATTCGGGCTCTTGGAGTGCTGACCAGATGTCCTAGTAGATTGTTCATACGCAGGGAGGGGTGATGTCCCAAAACAGGGCAGGAGGCTTTGGACATGAAGAACAGTAAGAATTAAGTTTATGGCAAAACTGTCAAGACTTGCCCAAAGTAAAGAGGTCGTCGGGGAAGAATGAGTCTTCTACAGGATTCATCAAGTAAAGCGAGCTTATACTGAAGATAAAGAGGTTGTCCGGGAACAGTTAACTTTCCCCCTATTGACGGGATATGGGACAGGTTAGAGATGGTGGGGGGTACAGAGGTTCATCTCTTACTTTGCCCTGTTCTGTCAGTCCCCTCCTGTTGTTATAATATCCTGACATAGAACGTCTCCCGTTATAGCAGCAGCTTATTACCTAGCGGCTCTTTGTCTCTCATCCCACTGACTGTGTGAGATGGTTAGTGAAGTATGGCGGCTATAAGTAACAGGCTTTGTGGGTGGCTATGTGGACTGGTGCGTGCATGGGTGGATGATCCTCTCCTAGAACCCAGTAACTCAGCATTCTGGGATTAGTAGTCCTCCGCAGCGGATTAAACAGGAAGTACAGAGCTAACACCCCCTGCAGATGACTGGGGCGACAGGTGAACAAAACTAACTGCTTGTGCTGCGTGTATATTTGACCCCTTTAAGGTTCCCCTGCCGACATATAGTGACTGTGGCTGAGCTATAGACAGACACCTCTCTGTTTCATGCACCACATCCGGTCGTGGCGTTTCAGGTGCCCCCCCCCAGTAGTCACCATTCATTCCTTCTATTATGTACGGTTGATTTTTTCTTATTTTTGTTGTTTACAGAGGTCACATGATGTAGCAGCCATTTTGCCTCTTACGTTGTGTACAGTCTACTTACCGCTCTCTTCTATCTTTTATAGCACCCATTGTCCTGTATTTGGAGTCTTGAAGACCAGAACCGGCTAGTAGGTGACCTGGTAAGATGCGCCTCCACCTGTTATTCTTCATCCTCATTGGGAGTGTGTGACAGAAGAATGGTGTAGATTCCAAGGGATCCCAAACGTAGAAGATAGAAGATCCCTGAAGAAGAACCTACAATAAAAGATTAGTGGACTGCTGAGAAAATAACATCAACAAAATGGCAAACAACTCCACCGAACAACATCCCAATTCTGTGAATGATGGGATCTATGAAGGGGACTTTGGGTGCAGCGTGGAGGAGCTGCGGGACCTGATGGAGCTGCGGAGTGGAGAGGCAGTGACTCGCATACGGGAAAACTATGGCGGAGTAACCAGCATCTGCAGAAGGCTAAAGACCTCTCCAGTTGAAGGTACAGTCCACAGTGCCAAGGTCCAAATGTGGTTTCATCTCTAATACAGACATTTTAGTCTGGTTGATGCACCAAGAAACACTATTATATTAAAGGGGAACTCCAGCAAAGGAGCACTGTTAGATCAACAGATGTCAGAAAGTTATAGAGACTTGTAATTCCCTTATATTAAAAAAATCTCCAGTCATCCAGTACTTAACAGCTGCTAGATGTCCTGCAGGAAGTGGTGTATTCTCTCCAGTCACAGTGCTCGCTGCTGCCACCTCTGTCCATGTCAGGAACTGTCCAGAGCAGGAGAGGTTTTCTATGGGGATTTGCTGCTGCTCTGGACAGTTCCTGAAATGGACAGAGGTGGCAGCAGAGACCACTGTCAGAGAGAATACACCATTTCCTGCAGGACATACAGCAGCTGATAAGTGCTTTAAGACTGTACAGTTCCTGACATGGAGTTGTAACCACTTAGAGGGGAAGAAGGGATAAAATGTCAGTCTTATCACATGGCATAAAGACGTGGCCTGTGGATTGCAGACTTGTGACTGGATCCCTCCATAGTTATGGGTCCGTGGCTATGGACAGCGCTACAGAACGTGTGTACTTACTGGGGGCGATTTATCAAACATGGTGTAAAGCAGGGGTGGGGAACCTTTTCCATGTCGAGGGCCGGTCGGGCATTAATAAAATCATTCGAGGGCCGCATACCGTGTGCGGCAGTTAGTAGCGGGGGTTTGCAGCACCCGGGGCATAGTATTGTTCCCCTAGTTCCCCTGCTATTGTAGTTAACCCCCAGTGATGCCCCTTGTAGTCTAGTTAACCCCCAAGTCATGTCCCTGGTAGCCTAGTTAACCCCCATCTGGCATGTCCCTGGTGGCCTTGTTAACCCCCATCAGGCATGTCCCTGGTGGCCTAGTTAACCCCCATCAGGCATGTCCCTGGTGGACTAGTTAACCCCCATCAGGCATGTCCCTGGTGGCCTTGTTAACCCCCATCAGGCATGTCCCTGGTGGCCTAGTTAACCCCCATCAGGCATGTCCCTGGTGGCCTAGTTAACCCCCATCTGGCATGTCCCTGGTGGCCTAGTTAACCCCCAAATAAAAAAAATAAACATCCCACTCACCTTACCTTCGCTCCCACGCTGCCCATGTCCTCTTCTGTCCCAGGTCCTCTTCTGTCCCAGGTCCTCTGTGCCGGTCTTCTCCTGCAGGCGGCGCGCGATGAAATGACGTCATCGCGCGGCCCGCAGGAGACTGAAGACACGCGCCGCTCTGCTGGGGAAGAAGCCGGCACAGACAGCATCCTCCTGTGTCCGGCAGCTGTCACAGACACCGGAGGGTGCTGTGTATGCCGGCTTCTTCCTCCTCCAGAGCGGCGCGCATCACAGGGGAGCTGCGGGCCGCATCGGGAGGTCTCAGGGGCCGGATGTGGCCCGCGGGCCGGAGGTTCCCCACCCCTGGTGTAAAGTGACACTGGCTCAGTCGCCCCCGGCAACCAATCAGATTCCACCTTTCATTTTCCAAACACTCTGTGAGGAATGAGAGGTGGAATCTGATTGGCTGCCGGGGGCGACTGAGCCAGTCTCACTTTACACCATGTCTGATAAATCTCCCCCACTGGGTCTATCACTTGTCAATGAGAGGTTGATGCTCGGCTTCTCCTTTATGTTCTATACTATATACTATACTATACATGATAGATGTTCCTGTATAGTAACATGATGTGGTCTCAATACATTACAGAAACTTGAAACAACAAGGTCTTTTTCCCCCTATACTGCCCCGGAGTGGTGGGTGGGGTTACAGCAGAGATCATGTGACCTGTGTCTCAGAAGGGAGGGGGAGGACAGAGGAGACCATGGCGGTGAGGATAGTCAGGCTGCCTTCTTCCAGAGACAGCACGGCTCTTGTCTCCAGGTTGGGAGCAGGTTTTGTAAGTTGGTTCCATCGAAGTGAATGGAGCTTAATTACAAATCACACTTGACATGGAGACATGAGCGATGCTTTCTCTGCAAGAAGGTGGCCATGTTTTTCTAGCACTTTACAACCCCTTTTACTGGCCTGCACCCCCTCGAATCTATCTGGCAAGTGTGTGGTGGGAAATAGAGAGTATTTAAAGGGTCTGCCGTAAGCAGAAGAGACAGTGTTTGTGTATAAGATGGCTCCATGTCTGGAAGAAGCTCCCTGTAAGCGGTGTATGTGTTGGATATGTGTCCAGAGGAGGAGCCCCCCCGGACCCGGGGTTCTTACAGCGCAGTATATATCTCCTATTGTCTGGCTTCCTGTATGTATTGTGTCACCTATATATGACTGATGTTATATCTCCTACAGCGCAGTATATATCTCCTATTGTCTGGCTTCCTGTATGTATTGTGTCACCTATATATGACTGATATTATATCTCCTACAGCGCAGTATATATCTCCTATTGTCTGGCTTCCTGTATGTATTGTCTCCTATATATGACTGATATTATATCTCCTACAGCGCAGTATATATCTCCTATTGTCTGGCTTCCTGTATGTATTGTGTCACCTATATATGACTGATGTTATATCTCCTACAGCGCAGTATATATCTCCTATTGTCTGGCTTCCTGTATGTATTGTCACCTATATATGACTGATATTATATCTCCTACAGTGCAGTATATATCTCCCCTATTGTCTGGCTTCCTGTATGTATTGTGTCACCTATATATGACTGATGTTATATCTCCTACAGCGCAGTATATATCTCTCCTATTGTCTGGCTTCCTGTATGTATTGTGTCTCCTATATATGACTGATATTATATCTCCTACAGTGCAGTATATATCTCCCCTATTGTCTGGCTTCCTGTATGTATTGTGTCACCTATATATGACTGATATTATATCTCCTACAGCGCAGTATATATCTCCTATTGTCTGGCTTCCTGTATGTATTGTGTCACCTATATATGACTGATATTACAGCTCCTACAGCGCAGTATATATCTCCTATTGTCTGGCTTCCTGTATGTATTGTCACCTATATATGACTGATATTACAGCTCCTACAGCGCAGTATATATCTCCTATTGTCTGGCTTCCTGTATGTATTGTGTCACCTATATATGCCTGATGATATATCTCCTACAGCGCAGTATATATCTCCTATTGTCTGGCTTCCTGTATGTATTGTGTCACCTATATATGACTGATGTTATATCTCCTACAGCGCAGTATATATCTCCTATTGTCTGGCTTCCTGTATGTATTGTGTCTCCTATATATGACTGATATTATAGCTCCTACAGCGCAGTATATATCCCCTATTGTCTGGCTTCCTGTATGTATTGTGTCACCTATATATGACTGATATTATATCTCCTACAGCGCAGTATATATCCCCTATTGTCTGGCTTCCTGTATGTATTGTGTCTCCTATATATGACTGATATTATATCTCTTACAGCGCAGTATATATCTCCTATTGTCTGGCTTCCTGTATGTATTATCACCTATATATGACTGATATTATATCTCCTACAGCGCAGTATATATCTCCTATTGTCTGGCTTCCTGTATGTATTGTGTCTCCTATATATGACTGATATTATATCTCCTACAGCGCAGTATATATCTCCTATTGTCTGGCTTCCTGTATGTATTGTGTCACCTATATATGACTGATATTACAGCTCCTACAGCGCAGTATATATCTCCCCTATTGTCTGGCTTCCTGTATGTATTATCACCTATATATGACTGATATTATATCTCCTACAGCGCAGTATATATCTCCTATTGTCTGGCTTCCTGTATGTATTGTGTCACCTATATATGACTGATATTATATCTCCTACAGTGCAGTATATATCCCCTATTGTCTGGCTTCCTGTATGTATTGTGTCACCTATATATGACTGATATTACAGCTCCTACAGCGCAGTATATATCTCCTATTGTCTGGCTTCCTGTATGTATTGTCACCTATATATGACTGATATTATATCTCCTACAGTGCAGTATATATCTCCCCTATTGTCTGGCTTCCTGTATGTATTGTGTCACCTATATATGACTGATATTACAGCTCCTACAGCGCAGTATATATCTCCTATTGTCTGGCTTCCTGTATGTATTGTCACCTATATATGACTGATATTACAGCTCCTACAGCGCAGTATATCTCCCCTATTGTCTGGCTTCCTGTATGTATTGTCACCTATATATGACTGATATTATATCTCCTACAGCGCAGTATATATCTCCTATTGTCTGGCTTCCTGTATGTATTGTGTCACCTATATATGACTGATATTACAGCTCCTACAGCGCAGTATATATCTCCTATTGTCTGGCTTCCTGTATGTATTGTCACCTATATATGACTGATATTACAGCTCCTACAGCGCAGTATATATCTCCTATTGTCTGGCTTCCTGTATGTATTGTGTCACCTATATATGACTGATATTATATCTCCTACAGCGCAGTATATATCTCCTATTGTCTGGCTTCCTGTATGTATTGTGTCACCTATATATGACTGATATTATATCTCCTACAGCGCAGTATATATCTCCCCTATTGTCTGGCTTCCTGTATGTATTGTGCCACCTATATATGACTGATATTATATCTCCTACAGCGCAGTATATATCTCCCCTATTGTCTGGCTTCCTGTATGTATTGTGTCACCTATATATGACTGATATTACAGCTCCTACAGCGCAGTATATATATCTCCTATTGTCTGGCTTCCTGTATGTATTGTCACCTATATATGACTGATATTACAGCTCCTACAGCGCAGTATATATCTCCTATTGTCTGGCTTCCTGTATGTATTGTGTCACCTATATATGACTGATATTATATCTCCTACAGCGCAGTATATATCTCCCCTATTGTCTGGCTTCCTGTATGTATTGTGTCACCTATATATGACTGATATTATATCTCCTACAGCGCAGTATATATCTCCTATTGTCTGGCTTCCTGTATGTATTGTGTCACCTATATATGACTGATATTATATCTCCTACAGTGCAGTATATATCTCCTATTGTCTGGCTTCCTGTATGTATTGTGTCACCTATATATGACTGATGATATATCTCCTACAGCGCAGTATATATCTCCCCTATTGTCTGGCTTCCTGTATGTATTGTCTCCTATATATGACTGATATTACAGCTCCTACAGCGCAGTATATATCTCCTATTGTCTGGCTTCCTGTATGTATTGTGTCACCTATATATGACTGATATTACAGCTCCTACAGCGCAGTATATATCTCCTATTGTCTGGCTTCCTGTATGTATTGTGTCACCTATATATGACTGATATTATATCTCCTACAGTGCAGTATATATCTCCTATTGTCTGGCTTCCTGTATGTATTGTGTCACCTATATATGACTGATGTTATATCTCCTACAGCGCAGTATATATCTCCTATTGTCTGGCTTCCTGTATGTATTGTGTCACCTATATATGACTGATATTATATCTCCTACAGCGCAGTATATATCTCCTATTGTCTGGCTTCCTGTATGTATTGTGTCACCTATATATGACTGATATTACAGCTCCTACAGCGCAGTATATCTCCCCTATTGTCTGGCTTCCTGTATGTATTGTGTCACCTATATATGACTGATATTACAGCTCCTACAGCGCAGTATATATCTCCTATTGTCTGGCTTCCTGTATGTATTATCACCTATATATGACTGGTATTATATCTCCTACAGCGCAGTATATCTCCCCTATTGTCTGGCTTCCTGTATGTATTGTCACCTATATATGACTGATGTTATATCTCCTACAGCGCAGTATATATCTCCTATTGTCTGGCTTCCTGTATGTATTGTGTCTCCTATATATGACTGATGTTATATCTCCTACAGCGCAGTATATATCCCCTATTGTCTGGCTTCCTGTATGTATTGTCACCTATATATGACTGATGTTATATCTCCTACAGCGCAGTATATATCTCCCCTATTGTCTGGCTTCCTGTATGTATTGTCACCTATATATGACTGATATTATATCTCCTACAGCGCAGTATATATCTCCCCTATTGTCTGGCTTCCTGTATGTATTGTGTCACCTATATATGACTGATATTATATCTCCTACAGCGCAGTATATATCTCCCCTATTGTCTGGCTTCCTGTATGTATTGTGTCACCTATATATGACTGATATTATATCTCCTACAGCGCAGTATATATCTCCTATTGTCTGGCTTCCTGTATGTATTGTGTCACCTATATATGACTGATATTATAACTCTTTCAGGTTTGTCAGGAAATCTCGCAGACTTAGAGAAAAGAAGACAAACATTCGGGAAGAACTTCATCCCCCCAAAGAAAGCCAAAACCTTCTTGCAGCTTGTATGGGAGGCATTGCAAGACGTGACCTTAATCATCCTGGAAATCGCAGCCATAATATCCCTTGGCCTCTCCTTCTACCATCCTCCTGGCGGGGATAATGAAGGTAAGCATCCCCTTCTACAACAAGCCTCCTTATAAATATAAAAGCAGCAGAGCAGCGCTCCTACAATAGGAGCAACTCAGCAGGGGGGGAAAGAGTCCCGCACATCAGCTACAGAGACGTTCTTTCCACCTCGGCCCCGGTCAGTATATGGAGAGCATTGGAGGTCCGTTCCCAGGTGTTAATTCATCAAACACCGTCCAGTGCGTGAGAGAAATATCAGAACAACAAGACTCAGAATGACCAAGTGGCCAGAGAGCAAACATATATAGATGATAAAGCCCGGTCCAGGGCAAGGCCTTTCAGTGGTAAGGAGGCCACTTTTTTTAAGCTAAACAGTCACTTAATGTAAGCACACATAGATATACAAAAAATAAAGGCGTACTCCACTTACACATAAGTTTTAGTATGTTGCTGCCCATGGTGAGACTAACAATTACTTCCATACTTGTTATTATCTACTCAGTCTCCTTCCCCCAGTTCTTAGCTGCTGCTTTCTGCTGAAGACACAAAAATCTGTGTGTGAGCTTTTCTCTCTGTCTCCCCCTCCTCCCTTCTCCCTTCTGAGACAGCTGATGTAAACAAGTCCCTTGCTGGCTTTATCTGCAACATTGTAGCTTCTTTGTAATCCTGAGAGAGTTAATCACAGTGAGTTCATTAGCAACTTAAGCTCAGAACAACCCTCCCAGCATTACCAAGAAGCTACAGTGTTACAGATACAGCCTAACAGGGACTTGTTTACATCAGCCGTCTTAGAGGGGAGGAAAAAGGAGGGGGACACAAATTTTGTATCTTCAACAGAAAGCAGCAGCTGAGAACTAGGGGAAGGAGACTGAATAGATAATAACAATTATGGAAGGAATTGTTAGTCTCGCCATGGGCAGCAACATATCAGGAGTTATGTCTGAGTGGAATTGGAAGTGTATTGTCTGTGTCAGCCCTGAGCAACCTACACAGCCATGTCGCCGGCCTCTGACCTCTGGTCGCCGGCCTCTGACCTCTGGCATGGCTGTGTAGATACAGATACATGGTAATAGACATGATTGCCATGGAGTCAATTGGAATCCTGGACCTTACCACAGGAACTCCGATCACATGAGTATACCCACTCGGCCATCAGAGCCCGTTACATGCCGCTGGCATTATTTGACAGCGGCATTTAACAGGTTAAACTCCCCAGAGGTGACAGCTGATCTCCTGCGATGCCACCGTAGGAGTGCGTCAAGCCTTCCGATTACTATGGGCTGCTGAAGCCTAAAGTAAATGATTGCCAAACCGGGATCAGATCGTTGCTAAGGCCTGGTCCAGCAAGAAGGACTAATCACCCCTCTGCGTTTGGGGGCGATCACACCACAAGACCACCAGGTGATGGGTTTTAGCAGCATTTAAATGGGACCTGTGATGAAAATAAACATCAGGGGTCATTAAAGGGTTGACGTTCCTCTTAAAGGGGCGCTGTGGCATGCACACTTAAAGGGGCGCTCTGTCATTCACAGTTAAAGGGGCGTTCTGTCATTCACAGTTAAAGGGGCGCTGTGGCATTCACAGTTAAAGGGGCGCTGTGACATTTACAGTTAAAGGGGCACTCTGGCATTCGCAGTTAAAGGGGCGCTGTGGCATTCACAGTTAAAGGGGCGCTCTGGCATTCACAGGTAAAAGGGCGCTCTGGTATTCGCAGTTAAAGGGGCGCTCTGGCATTCACAGTTAAAGGGGCGCTCTGGCATTCGCAGGTAAAGGGGCGCTCTGGCATTCGCAGTTAAAGGGGCGCTCTGGCATTCGCAGTTAAAGGGGCGTTCTGTCATTCACAGTTAAAGGGGCGCTGTGGCATTCACAGTTAAAGGGGCGCTGTGACATTTACAGTTAAAGGGGCACTCTGGCATTCGCAGTTAAAGGGGCGCTGTGGCATTCACAGTTAAAGGGGCGCTCTGGCATTCACAGGTAAAAGGGCGCTCTGGTATTCGCAGTTAAAGGGGCGCTCTGGCATTCACAGTTAAAGGGGCGCTCTGGCATTCGCAGGTAAAGGGGCGCTCTGGCATTCGCAGTTAAAGGGGCGCTCTGGCATTCGCAGGTAAAGGGGCGCTCTGGCATTCACAGGTAAAGGGGCGCTCTGGCATTCGCAGGTAAAGGGGCGCTCTGGCATTCACAGGTAAAGGGGCGCTCTGGCATTCGCAGGTAAAGGGGCGCTCTGGCATTCACAGGTAAAGGGGCGCTCTGGCATTCGCAGGTAAAGGGGCGCTGTATTTTCTCCTGCACATTTTATATGCTAATTATGCTTATATCTGTGTAGCGCCAGCTGTATCTCTGCACCCCACTTCTCTGCTCCGGAAGGCTTAGCCATGGTCTCGGTTCGGCCCCATTTTATATTCTAGTCTTAACAAACAAACAATCCCTCCCAGTGAATATTTCTTTGTCCTCCCTGCGGCTTCTTTTCTATCCATTGGAATGGCGGCCTCTCGGCTGATCACTTTGGCTCCATCCCTGTCCCATCTGTGCTCTCAGCATTACTTCTCTTTCTTACAATTACGCAGTCAGAACCTGAGAATCTGGGGAAGGTGGAGGTCTCCTGCTCGGGCAGGGTAGCCGCACTACACCACCCAGATAGGACACTACCCATTCCTATTCCACATAGTTTCTTTAAAGCAAAGAGACCATTGCTCTGTAAATTTATTTGGCCTAACTAAACCTAGACTAGGAAGCATAAGCCAGCTGGTGGACTTAATCTTGCGGACCCTCTTCGATACTATAGGACTACATTGATCTCGCTTCTCTCCTCATGGTGGCATAGCCGCCTGGACATACCGCGGGTATTTACTAAATATAGTTCTGCACATAATATGGACATGCTTTATCGTCCCATGTGGAAGGTTGTTTTACCAACCCACGTTACTCCATTTTCTAAGGCAAGACTGGGGTGTTGGGAAGAGTAGCTGTAAGCAGCCTCCATGCTTCTCTCCTCCGTCCCTTCATCCCTCAGCTGCTGCTCCTCTCCGGGACGCCCCCCAGCAGCATGGGAGGGCTGGAGTTACAGGGACGCCCCAGCAGCATGGGAGGGCTGGAGTTACAGGGACGCCCCAGCAGCATGGGAGGGCTGGAGTTACAGGGACGCCCCAGCAGCATGGGAGGGCTGGAGTTACAGGGACGCCCCAGCAGCATGGGAGGGCTGGAGTTACAGGGACGCCCCAGCAGCATGGGAGGGCTGGAGTTACAGGGACGCCCCAGCAGCATGGGAGGGCTGGAGTTACAGGGACGCCCCAGCAGCATGGGAGGGCTGGAGTTACAGGGACGCCCCAGCAGCATGGGAGGGCTGGAGTTACAGGGACGCCCCCCGGCAGCATGGGAGGGCTGGAGTTACAGGGACGCCCCAGCAGCATGGGAGGGCTGGAGTTACAGGGACGCCCCAGCAGCATGGGAAGGCTGGAGTTACAGGGACGCCCCAGCAGCATGGGAGGGCTGGAGTTACAGGGACGCCCCAGCAGCATGGGAGGGCTGGAGTTACAGGGACGCCCCAGCAGCATGGGAGGGCTGGAGTTACAGGGACGCCCCAGCAGCATGGGAGGGCTGGAGTTACAGGGACGCCCCCCAGCAGCATGGGAGGGCTGGAGTTACAGGGACGCCCCAGCAGCATGGGAGGGCTGGAGTTACAGGGACGCCCCCCAGCAGCATGGGAGGGCTGGAGTTACAGGGACGCCCCAGCAGCATGGGAGGGCTGGAGTTACAGGGACGCCCCGGCAGCATGGGAGGGCTGGAGTTACAGGGACGGCCCCTGGCAGCATGGGAGGGCTGGAGTTACAGGGACGCCCCCCGGCAGCATGAAATGGCTGGAGTTACAGGGACGCCCCAGCAGCATGGGAGGGCTGGAGTTACAGGGACGCCCCGGCAGCATGGGAGGGCTGGAGTTACAGGGACGCCCCAGCAGCATGGGAGGGCTGGAGTTACAGGGACGTCCCCCCAGCAGCATGGGAGTGCTGGAGTTACAGGGACGGCCCCCCGGCAGCATGGGAGGGCTGGAGTTACAGGGACGCCCCGGCAGCATGGGAGGGCTGGAGTTACAGGGACGTCGCCCCAGCAGCATGGGAGGGCTGGAGTTACAGGGACGTCCCCCCAGCAGCATGGGAGGGCTGGAGTTACAGGGACGTCCCCCCAGCAGCATGGGAGGGCTGGAGTTACAGGGACGGCCCCTGGCAGCATGGGAGGGCTGGAGTTACAGGGACGCCCCCCGGCAGCATGAAATGGCTGGAGTTACAGGGACGCCCCAGCAGCATGGGAGGGCTGGAGTTACAGGGACGCCCCCCGGCAGCATGGGAGGGCTGGAGTTACAGGGACGCCCCAGCAGCATGGGAGGGCTGGAGTTAAAGGGACGCCACCCGGCAGCATGGGAGGGCTGGAGTTACAGGGACGCCCCGGCAGCATGGGAGGGCTGGAGTTACAGGGACGTCGCCCCAGCAGCATGGGAGGGCTGGAGTTACAGGGACGTCCCCCCAGCAGCATGGGAGGGCTGGAGTTACAGGGACGTCCCCCCAGCAGCATGGGAGGGCTGGAGTTACAGGGACGTCCCCCCAGCAGCATGGGAGGGCTGGAGTTACAGGGACTCCCCAGCAGCATGGGAGGGCTGGAGTTACAGGGACGGCCCCTGGCAGCATGGGAGGGCTGGAGTTACAGGGACGCCCCCCGGCAGCATGAAATGGCTGGAGTTACAGGGACGCCACCCGGCAGCATGGGAGGGCTGGAGTTACAGGGACGGCCCCCGGCAGCATGGGAGGGCTGGAGTTACAGGGACGCCCCGGCAGCATGGGAGGGCTGGAGTTACAGGGACGCCCCAGCAGCATGGGAGGGCTGGAGTTACAGGGACGCCCCAGCAGCATGGGAGGGCTGGAGTTACAGGGACGCCCCCCCCCCCCCCCCCCGGCAGCATGGAAGGGCTGGAGTTACAGGGACGCCCCCCGGCAGCATGGGAGGGCTGGAGTTACAGGGACGCCCCAGCAGCATGGGTGGGCTGGAGTTACAGGGACGCCCCAGCAGCATGGGAGGGCTGGAGTTACAGGGACGCCCCGGCAGCATGGGAGGGCTGGAGTTACAGGGACGCCCCAGCAGCATGGGTGGGCTGGAGTTACAGGGACGCCCCCCGGCAGCATGGGAGGGCTGGAGTTACAGGGACGCCCCAGCAGCATGGGTGGGCTGGAGTTACAGGGACGCCCCGGCAGCAAGGGAGGGCTGGAGTTACAGGGACGCCCCGGCAGCATGGGAGGGCTGGAGTTACAGGGACGCCCCGGCAGCAAGGGAGGGCTGGAGTTACAGGGACGCCCCAGCAGCATGGGAGGGCTGGAGTTACAGGGACGTCCCCCCAGCAGCATGGGAGGGCTGGAGTTACAGGGACGGCCCCCCGGCAGCATGGGAGGGCTGGAGTTACAGGGACGTCCCCCCAGCAGCATGGGAGGGCTGGAGTTACAGGGACGGCCCCTGGCAGCATGGGAGGGCTGGAGTTACAGGGACGCCCCCCAGCAGCATGGGAGGGCTGGAGTTACAGGGACGCCCCCCGGCAGCATGGGAGGGCTGGAGTTACAGGGACGCTCCCCGGCAGCATGGGAGTGCTGGAGTTACAGGGACGCTCCCCCACAGCATGGGAGGGCTGGAGTTACATCGGTCTTATCCACCATGTTGATGAGTTCCCTAATGGCGGGAGCAAGTTACAGAAACTACATGCACAGGTTGAAGTTTAATTTTCTGTTTATTGATTTTCCTGTTATTTCTCCTACAAGGATCCTGTCACGTGTCTCTGTTCTGTCCACAGCATGTGGGGAGGTGGCAGGAGGAGTGGAGGATGAAGGAGAATCACAAGCTGGGTGGATCGAGGGAGCAGCCATCTTGTTCTCAGTCATCATTGTAGTTTTGGTAACGGCCTTCAATGACTGGAGCAAAGAGAAGCAGTTCCGTGGCCTTCAGAGCCGAATTGAACAGGAGCAGAAGTTCACGGTTATCAGAAAAGGACAAGTCATCCAGATTCCTGTGGCGGAGCTGGTCGTCGGGGATATTGCACAAATAAAATATGGTAAAAACATAGAAATTGGGTATTTATTGTTGTGTTTCTTCCGTCATAGTGCGTTAGTGAGCAGCATGGTCACAGTCTCTGTGTTACTTTACCACCAGGGGATCTCCTTCCTGCGGATGGTATCCTGATCCAGGGGAATGACCTGAAAATTGATGAAAGTTCCCTCACAGGAGAAAGTGATCAGGTGAAGAAATCTCTGGAGAAGGATCCCATGCTGCTGTCTGGTAAGGAGTAGTATAGAAGCAGGAGCACGGTGCTGACGGACGGATGGCCGTTCTCATACCGCCGCTTGTCTCCCTCTAGGCACTCACGTGATGGAAGGCTCCGGGCGGATGGTGGTCTCCGCCGTAGGCATCAATTCGCAGACCGGCATCATTTTTACACTTTTGGGAGCAAATGAAGGAGAGGAAGAGAAAAAATCAAAGAAAGGTAATTGTCAGCAAGTTGGGTAAGATGGTGGCCAGGGCTTTTGTCTTTCTTATAATGTCGGCCGTTAATGATCACTATTTATGGCCGTCACTATAAAAGACGGTCTGTTAGTAGATTCTATGTCCCAGGAGTGACTTTGGAGTCAGCGAGTCCTTCTTTCACCTAGATTGGTGGGACTTGCGTTTGTTCTTTGTTTGTCGGCAGCTTCTTATCTTCTTTTTTCTGTGTTTTGTTCATTCCTTAGGGTTTGTTGTGTAATATTCTCTCTTTCTGTCAAGGTTTCCCACTTTTTGTTTGGTTTTCTTTTTTTCTGTTTGCTTTCTATGCTTTGTGTGGCTTTTCTTTGGCTTGTATATTTAGGGTTCATTGATCCTGAATGGTTTTGGATCCCCTGTATGTGATACGTGATTTCCCATGCGCGAGTGTTTTTCTCCTCCATGGATTTGTTTGGCACCATGTCTCTCCCCCACTCGTAGCCTGTTACCTCTATCTCTTGCACGTGTAGCTGTCTGTCTCCTTCGCCAGCATCTTAGTAACATTTTTCCTTGCGATAACACATCTTATCTTTTTTTTTTTTTCCTTTTGTCTTTTTGTCCCATCCTCTTCCTTTTCTTTCTTGAACATGTAAGAGCTTGATGTTGTCTGTTGTGCACAGTATTGTCCGAGCGCTCTCCGTCACCCCTTCATTCTGTATATCCTAGTATATAGTAAGCTGCTACTTCTCTGCAGGCTCTTCCACTATCCCCTACACTTTGGTCTGACCATCTTTCTGCTGCTCTCTCATTTACGTCCCTAGAGTGAGTTTGTCATTCCATTTCTTCCATCGCAGTGGGGGGTATGATCCTTTGATCCTCCTCTTTCATACAGTCAAAGTGACCAGAATCCCTCCTCCTTTTTTTTTTTTTTCTATCTTTTTCTTTCTTTTTTTTCTCTATATCTAAACAGGTAAAAAACAAGGACCTCCAGAAAATCGCAACAAAGGTAACCGCTTCATCTGTTCCTCCTCTCCTCTCACAGGGGGCAGCTCACCCACTCTCTCATATTCTCTTCACCTCACGTGCACACTTTCATGTAGACTCACAGCTAAGTTGGATCTTGCTGCCTTATTCAGTATGAGGGGTTATCCAGGATTAGAAAGAGCAAAACTACTTTCTTGCAAAAACAGCAGCATTGCAATTTAGGGGGTTCTCCAGCATTGGAAGAATATGGCCACTTTCTCCCAGCACCGCTCTTGTCTTCTGTTTGGGTGCAGGTTCTGTAACTCTTTTCCATTGAAGTGAATGGAGCTTGATTGCAAAACAACGCCTGACCTGGAGACAAGAGCGGTGCTGTTTCTGGAAGAAAGCGGCCATGTTTTTCTTTCTTTTCTTTTTTTTTTTTTAATTGTAAATTTTATTTAAGTTTTGCATATAATAACAACACAAAGATGTCAGAGTCATCAATTGAATTCACAAGCGTAGAGTATGAAAAGCAACCAATACCACAAAAGGGTTAAAAAAAAAGTCATCCTGAGGAAAAAGAAAGCAAACGGTAATGACAATATCCAGGTTCCAAGCCTCGGTAAATGATAACTATAAATGCAGGCGAATAAAAATGAACAGCAGGTGCCCGCTAGGTCAGACTCCACTCAACAAAAACTACACAAGACAAGAGAAAAGGTGGAGTGGGGGGGGGTGCCGCTTAGAGTCCCAGGTAAATTTTTTTTTAATTTAAAGTTTTTTATTTTTAAAGACAAGAAAAGAGAGTATAGAATACAAATGGGAACTCGGGACGGCAAGTCCCTCTGGGGGGAAGGGGTAAATACAAGGAATGATGTAAATGCACAGAATGCAATCGTAATCGTGAACTGTAACAAAGAACAGTAGGAATGTCAACATCCGTAACATGACCAGAAAAAACGGGATCAGTATTCCGGTCGATCTCAGCATAAGTCATTACAAAAACAATGTACTATCATATGCAAGCTGTACTGCAGAGATAGGAGAGACAGAAGCAAGAAGACGACAAACAAAACACACCGGGCAGGAGAGGACAAGACAACAAGAGGATCATAAAAGAGAGGCTGTCCCTGGCGGCAAAAGAGGGGGGGGGCACCCTTCGGGCAACTAGGGACAGAAGGACGGTTTCAGGCCGTGGCGGTTCTATAAGAATCAGAATCCAGGAATAGGAGCCATTGGCCCCAAGTGGCCGTGTACCTCTTCACTGCTGCCGGGGTAACAGCAATGAGGTCTTCCATGTGATGTGTCTGGGCTATTTCCGCAAACCATTCGTCAATAGTCGGAGGGTCGACGGATTACCATTTCCGAGGGAGGACTGACTTGGCAGCTTGAAGCAGATGGCGTGCCAGAGATTTTTTGAAGCGCGACTGGGCTGTGGGAAACATGAAAAGCAGTGTCGCTTCAGGGGTATGAGGCGCAAGACCGTGGGCCAAAATGACCGCAATTTGGGGCATCCCCACCAAATGTGTGTCATGGTGCCTCCCACGCCCCCACAACGCCAACAAATGGAGTCCCAGGTAAATTTAAATATATCTCTCTGCAAGGCCCTGAGGTCACGGAGAGGCACCTTAACAGGAAGGCTCTCAAAGTAGTATAGCAATTTAGGTAGGGTGGTCATCTTGACTGAAGCAACACATCCCAGCAGAGAGACATAATGGGAAGACCATTTAGAAAGCAAGACTCTAAGTTCCCTAAAGAGAGCCGGGTAGTTAGCCGAGTACAGAGAGGAGCAAGTGGGGGTGAGGCAGATTCCTAGGTATTTAAGGGTAGACAATGTCAGGCGAAATGTAAAAGACGCGGACAACTGATTCACTAATGACTGTGGCAAATTAAGAGACATCACCTCGGATTTGGTGGTATTTACTTTATAACCTGATATCCCGTAGTCGGTACGTAAGTTGTGAAGGACAAGGCAGGGTCGTAAGCCGGTCAGCCAGGGTAAGGAGGACATCGTCAGCTAAAAGAATTATTTTAAACTCTCTACCTCTCACATCAACCCCCTTTATATCAGGGCAATTCCGAATGGCCGTCGCCAAAGGCTCAATGCACAGTACATACAAAAGGGGAGACAACGGGCTACCTTGGCGGGTGCCATTCAAAAGAGGGAACGTAGCAGAGACCATGTGAGGGAATTTGATGGCTGCAGTAGGTCGAGTATAGAGACCCTGAATAGCAGATAGGAATGGGCCGAAAACACAAAGCACTTTAAAGTTTCAAACATAAATGGCCAGCCCAGGCGATCGAACGCCTTTTCAGCGTCTAGGCTGGTGAGTAAAGCCTGCGACCATGTTTTTCTAATGCTGGAGAACCCCTTCAAGCTCCATTCACTTGAGTGAACAGCGTTGCAATTCCACACCCAAACTGAGAACAGGAGTGCTGTTTCTGGAAGAAAACGGCAATGTTTCATTAAAGGAGAAGTCTGGTCATTTTTAAATTCTGGCAATGGGCAGGGGTAGGGGGGAATTGGCCAGGAGTACGCACTTACCTCTCTGTGTCCTCATGGTGGGTGGTGGTTCCAGCCTCGGGACCCCCACCTGAAGGCATTTTATCCCAAGTTGTAATAACATTGGTGGAGCAGTATTCCACCCCAGTCACTGACTGGCTAAGCGGCCAGTCAATCAGCCGGGTGGTGGCGTTTCAGCGTTGGAGATCCCGGAGCCTGACGGGGTCTCACTGCTCATCGCAGGCAAGGTAAGTGCCTACTCCTGATCAGATTACCCCCGCTGGCTGACAGATTTTAAAGAATGGCCGGAGTTCTCCTTTAGACCTGCATAACCCCTTTTAGGTGTGTTAGAAGGTGCGTCTCTAGGCTCTTGTTCAGCAGGTATACTTTGTATAACTCTCCATTTATTGGTAACCCAGTAGCTTGGTGACAGACTGTAACCATATTATGTAGGTTCACTTATTAAGTTATCGTTGCACTTTGCATTTGTAACCTTTTTGCTTGCTGATGAAAGATGGAGTCGTAGATGAATTCACCTTACACCTTATGTCTCTTATATCCGCCATGTGTGAAGTGAAACACTAGACCTGGCTTGTCACAACCAACACCCGCACTTACAAGGCTGGATCCCTCAAAAATCGTCAGTAGAAAGTTCCTGAAGTAACGCAGACTTGTTCTATACAGATACTATAAGACCCATGTGCTGCTTCTTATTTACAGGTCTCACAATTATAAAATGACAGCAGGTTTAACCCTTAGATTGCTGATGGGCTGCCCGTAGGGAGGGGACTGTGCTGAGCGTTAGCGGCTGCAGGGCAGAACTCGGGAGGGGACTGTGCTGAGCATTAGCTGCTGCAGGGCAGAACTCGGGAGGGGACTGTGCTGAGCGTTAGTGGCTGCAGGGCAGAACTTGGGGGGGAGGGACTGTGCTGAGCGTTAGCGGCTGCAGGGCAGAACTCGGGAGGGAGGGACTGTGCTGAGCGTTAGCGGCTGCAGGGCAGAACTTGGGGGGGAGGGACTGTGCTGAGCGTTAGCGGCTGCAGGGCAGAACTCGGGAGGGAGGGACTGTGCTGAGCGTTAGCGGCTGCAGGGCAGAACTTGGGAGGGAGGGACTGTGCTGAGCGTTAGCGGCTGCAGGGCAGAACTCGGGAGCGGACTGTGCTGAGTGTTAGTGGCTGCAGAGCAGAACTCGGGAGGGGACTGTGCTGAGCGTTAGCGGCTGCAGGGCAGAACTCGGGAGGGAGGGACTGTGCTGAGCGTTAGCGGCTGCAGGGCAGAACTCGGGAGGGGACTGTGCTGAGCGTTAGCGGCTGCAGGGCAGAACTTGGGGGGGGGGGAGGGACTGTGCTGAGCGTTAGCGGCTGCAGGGCAGAACTCGGGAGGGAGGGACTGTGCTGAGCGTTAGCGGCTGCAGGACAGAACTCGGGAGGGAGGGACTGTGCTGAGCGTTAGCGGCTGCAGGGCAGAACTCGGGAGGGGACTGTGCTGAGCATTAGCGGCTGCAGGGCAGAACTCGGGAGGGGACTGTGCTGAGCGTTAGCGGCTGCAGGGCAGAACTCGGGAGGGGACTGTGCTGAGCATTAGCGGCTGCAGGGCAGAACTCGGGAGGGGACTGTGCTGAGCGTTAGCGGCTGCAGGGCAGAATTCGGGAGGGGACTGTGCTGAGCGTTAGCGGCTGCAGGGCAGAACTGGGGGGGGAGGGACTGTGCTGAGCGTTAGCGGCTGCAGGGCAGAACTCGGGAGGGAGGGACTGTGCTGAGCGTTAGCGGCTGCAGGACAGAACTCGGGAGGGAGGGACTGTGCTGAGCGTTAGCGGCTGCAGGGCAGAACTTGGGGGGGAGGGACTGTGCTGAGTGTTAGCGGCTGCAGGGCAGAACTCGGGAGGGAGGGACTGTGCTGAGCGTTAGCGGCTGCAGGACAGAACTCGGGAGGGAGGGACTGTGCTGAGCGTTAGCGGCTGCAGGGCAGAACTTGGGGGGGAGGGACTGTGCTGAGTGTTAGCGGCTGCAGGGCAGAACTCGGGAGGGAGGGACTGTGCTGAGCGTTAGCGGCTGCAGGGCAGAACTTGGGGGGGGAGGGACTGTGCTGAGGGTTAGCGGCTGCAGGGCAGAACTGGGGGGGGCGGGACTGTGCTGAGCGTTAGCGGCTGCAGGGCAGAACTCGGGAGGGGACTGTGCTGAGCATTAGCGGCTGCAGGGCAGAACTCGGGAGGGGACTGTGCTGAGCATTAGCGGCTGCAGGGCAGAACTCGGGAGGGGACTGTGCTGAGCATTAGCGGCTGCAGGGCAGAACTCGGGAGGGGACTGTGCTGAGCGTTAGCGCCTGCAGAGCAGAACTCGGGAGGGAGGGACTGTGCTGAGCGTTAGCGGCTGCAGAGCAGAACTCGGGAGGGAGGGACTGTGCTGAGCGTTAGCGGCTGCAGGGCAGAACTCGAAAGGGGACTGTGCTGAGCATTAGCGGCTGCAGGGCAGAACTCGGGAGGGGACTGTGCTGAGCGTTAGCGGCTGCAGAGCAGAACTCGGGAGGGAGGGACTGTGCTGAGCGTTAGCGGCTGCAGAGCAGAACTCGGGAGGGAGGGACTGTGCTGAGTGTTAGCGGCTGCAGGGCAGAACTCGGAAGGGGACTGTGCTGAGCATTAGCGGCTGCAGGGCAGAACTCGGGAGGGGACTGTGCTGAGCGTTAGCGCCTGCAGAGCAGAACTCGGGAGGGAGGGACTGTGCTGAGCGTTAGCGGCTGCAGGGCAGAACTCGAAAGGGGACTGTGCTGAGCATTAGCGGCTGCAGAGCAGAACTCGGGAGGGAGGGACTGTGCTGAGCGTTAGCGGCTGCAGGGCAGAACTCGGGAGGGAGGGACTGTGCTGAGCGTTAGCGGCTGCAGAGCAGAACTCGGGAGGGAGGGACTGTGCTGAGCGTTAGCGGCTGCAGGGCAGAACTCGGGAGGGAGGGACTGTGCTGAGCGTTAGCGGCTGCAGGACAGAACTCGGGAGGGAGGGACTGTGCTGAGCGTTAGCGGCTGCAGGGCAGAACTCGGGAGGGGACTGTGCTGAGCATTAGCGGCTGCAGGGCAGAACTCGGGAGGGGACTGTGCTGAGCGTTAGCGGCTGCAGGGCAGAACTCGGGAGGGGACTGTGCTGAGCATTAGCGGCTGCAGGGCAGAACTCGGGAGGGGACTGTGCTGAGCGTTAGCGGCTGCAGGGCAGAATTCGGGAGGGGACTGTGCTGAGCGTTAGCGGCTGCAGGGCAGAACTTGGGGGGGAGGGACTGTGCTGAGCGTTAGCGGCTGCAGGGCAGAACTCGGGAGGGAGGGACTGTGCTGAGCGTTAGCGGCTGCAGGACAGAACTCGGGAGGGAGGGACTGTGCTGAACATTAGCGGCTGCAGGGCAGAACTTGGGGGGGAGGGACTGTGCTGAGTGTTAGCGGCTGCAGGGCAGAACTCGGGAGGGAGGGACTGTGCTGAGCGTTAGCGGCTGCAGGACAGAACTCGGGTGGGAGGGACTGTGCTGAGCGTTAGCGGCTGCAGGGCAGAACTTGGGGGGGAGGGACTGTGCTGAGTGTTAGCGGCTGCAGGGCAGAACTCGGGAGGGAGGGACTGTGCTGAGCGTTAGCGGCTGCAGGGCAGAACTTGGGGGGGGAGGGACTGTGCTGAGCGTTAGCGGCTGCAGGGCAGAACTTGGGGGGGAGGGACTGTGCTGAGCGTTAGCGGCTGCAGGGCAGAACTCGGGAGGGGACTGTGCTGAGCATTAGCGGCTGCAGGGCAGAACTCGGGAGGGGACTGTGCTGAGCATTAGCGGCTGCAGGGCAGAACTCGGGAGGGGACTGTGCTGAGCATTAGCGGCTGCAGGGCAGAACTCGGGAGGGGACTGTGCTGAGCGTTAGCGGCTGCAGGGCAGAAATTAGGGAGGGGACTGTGCTGAGTGTTAGCGGCTGCAGGGCAGAACTCGGAAGGGGACTGTGCTGAGTGTTAGCGGCTGCAGGGCACAACTCGGGAGGGGACTGTGCTGAGTGTTAGCGGCTGCAGGGCAGAACTCGGAAGGGGACTGTGCTGAGCATTAGCGGCTGCAGGGCAGAACTCGGGAGGGGACTGTGCTGAGCGTTAGCGCCTGCAGAGCAGAACTCGGGAGGGAGGGACTGTGCTGAGCGTTAGCGGCTGCAGGGCAGAACTCGGGAGGGAGGGACTGTGCTGAGCGTTAGCGGCTGCAGGGCAGAACTCGAAAGGGGACTGTGCTGAGCATTAGCGGCTGCAGGGCAGAACTCGGGAGGGGACTGTGCTGAGCGTTAGCGGCTGCAGAGCAGAACTCGGGAGGGAGGGACTGTGCTGAGCGTTAGCGGCTGCAGAGCAGAACTCGGGAGGGAGGGACTGTGCTGAGTGTTAGCGGCTGCAGGGCAGAACTCGGAAGGGGGCTGTGCTGAGCATTAGCGGCTGCAGGGCAGAACTCGGGAGGGGACTGTGCTGAGCGTTAGCGCCTGCAGAGCAGAACTCGGGAGGGAGGGACTGTGCTGAGCGTTAGCGGCTGCAGGGCAGAACTCGGAAGGGGACTGTGCTGAGCATTAGCGGCTGCAGGGCAGAACTCGGGAGGGGACTGTGCTGAGCGTTAGCGGCTGCAGAGCAGAACTCGGGAGGGAGGGACTGTGCTGAGCGTTAGCGGCTGCAGAGCAGAACTCGGGAGGGAGGGACTGTGCTGAGCGTTAGCGGCTGCAGAGCAGAACTCGGGAGGGAGGGACTGTGCTGAGCGTTAGCGGCTGCAGGGCAGAACTTGGGGGTAGGGACTGTGCTGAGCGTTAGCGGCTGCAGGGCAGAACTTGGGGGGGGGGGGACTGTGCTGAGCGTTAGCGGCTGCAGGGCAGAACTTGGGGGTAGGGACTGTGCTGAGCGTTAGCGGCTGCAGGGCAGAACTTGGGGGGGGGGACTGTGCTGAGCGTTAGCGGCTGCAGGGCAGAACTTGGGGGGGAGGGACTGTGCTGAGCGTTAGCGGCTGCAGGGCAGAACTTGGGGGGGGGGGGACTGTGCTGAGCGTTAGCGGCTGCAGGGCAGAACTTGGGGGGGAGGGACTGTGCTGAGCGTTAGCGGCTGCAGGGCAGAACTCGGGAGGGAGGGACTGTGCTGAGCGTTAGCGGCTGCAGGGCAGAACTCGGGAGGGAGGGACTGTGCTGAGCGTTAGCGGCTGCAGGGCAGAACTTGGGGGGGGGGACTGTGCTGAGCGTTAGCGGCTGCAGGGCAGAACTTGGGGGGGAGGGACTGTGCTGAGCGTTAGCGGCTGCAGGGCAGAACTTGGGGGGGAGGGACTGTGCTGAGCGTTAGCGGCTGCAGGGCAGAACTCGGGAGGGAGGGACTGTGCTGAGCGTTAGCGGCTGCAGGGCAGAACTCTTCTCACTTCTCCTTCACTTCTGCACAGCTGGACAGGCAGCACTCACCCTTCTTGTTCTCTGTATCACATGATTTGTATTAAAGGTTTATAGTAGACGTTTGCCTCGTCCTTTAGTGTCTGTTCATCTCCTTGTCCTGTATCTCATTATTTCTCAGAGGGCATGCTGGGATTTATTTTTTGCTCTATTTGCCCTCTCCCTCTCTCTTTCTGTCTCTTTTCTCTCATGCCCTCTCTGCTGGATCCCTTTCTCTTTCATTACCTTTTCTTTCTTTCTTTCATCTTAAAGGGGTTTCTGGGATTTTTTAGATAAGTGTCTAGTCACTAAAACCAGCATAAAATAGAAAAATAAGCTTTTAACCCTTTGGATGTTCAAAGACAGGCCTGCTATATAAAGAGGAGATATCGGACACTTCTTGCATCCTGCATTGTCCCCCATTGATTTGTACACCTAGTTTTATATAAAGAGGCAATATCGCAAGGAATGGCGTTATTCCTGCCGGAGAAGTCTGAGCATGTGCACACTGGTGGACACCTGGCATCACTACATCCAGGTCCACATAAGGGGCAGCTCTCCAAGGACATTTAAAAAATAATTTAACCTTTTATATTTCACATAAAATACAAATAAAAAAGGAAGAAGATAACTCCAGCAATACACAATACAGACGGCACTATGGCTATGCAGTTCTATGTCATTGGTTGTTCCTCTGCCCTTAGAAGGCCTTCTCCCCCCTATATCCAGATCTCTGCCGTCTTCCTCCAGCTCGCTCACATGTGTCCGTCCCTTTGGTTGTTTTCCCCTTTGATGTAGTACAAAAATGATGAGGAGGAAACTGTTGTAAAAGCAGACCACCCATATTCCAGATGTCGCCTTAAAGGGGTTATAATAGAAATTCATGGCTGTTTCCTTCCAGAGACAGCACCGCTCTTGTCTCACTCAGCTCAGGTGCGCTTTCCAGTTAAGCTCCATTCACCTTAATGGAACTGAGTTACAAAACCTGTAGCCGAACTGAAGACAAGAGCAGTGCTGTCTCTGGAAGATAGCCACAATGTTTTTCTAATGCTGGGGAATCCCTTTAAGCTCCAAGCCTATCGGTTGTGCCGGACTCATAAACAGCCGCCCAGATACAGCTGAGGACTGGTTATTTTATATTTGGTGTCTAGCATTAGGCCCTCTCTTTCCTCCCATCTAGCTGTAATGTGTCTCTCCTCTTACTCTTCTTGCGGTGACCTCCCCATTGGTTGTGTTATGTTGTCTAGTGGTATTATGTTCTGTGCTTTTTGCCTACATCATCCCCGATGTGCCGTCTTCCTCTTATTTGGTGTTGTCACGCCTTTTCTCTTATATTTTTTAGCCAAAGCTCAGGACGGTGTGGCCCTGGAGATACAGCCGCTGAAGAGCGAGGAAGGAGTCGAAAGTGAAGAAAAGGAAAAGAAAGTGGTCAAAGTTCCCAAGAAGGAGAAGTCTGTCCTGCAGGGGAAGCTTACCCGGCTGGCCGTGCAGATCGGAAAAGCAGGTGCCGTTTCCTTTTTTTTTTTTTTATCTTTACCGGTTTTCCATTCCATAATGGTATATAAGCACACAGAGTCCTCGATAGACAAGGAAAGCTGCAGCATAGAAAGGCGCCGCACTGGTCACTATGTGCCGTCCAATGATTCCATGTATGAAGTATAAATTCTAAAAAATACAAATGTTTTTAAAATTATCCAAAGCCCCTCCCCCAATAAAAGTATACATGGCCCCCCCTTTCCTATTATACATTTAAAAATCACATAATGAAACATATAATATTTTACAGTTACCCACACTACTATATGTAACAGTATTGTTCCCTCACGGTGAGCCGTCTAAACGGGAAAAAAAGCATTACATTATATAGCAGACTATAAAAAACTACAAAGAACAATCAAAACTTCTGATCAACTTAATGTTTATTATCATTATTTTTTTTTTACACAGTTTAACATGTATAATTGGGTGTTCAAAGTTTTTATTGGGGGAGGGTTAGATTGCATATACTGTACTGCCATTACATAGCATTGATCAGTGTTATCGCCTATGAGAAGATTACGGATCCAAAAAAAATTTATTTAAGTATTATACACCAACACCCCCCCACCCCCCCCTTGTCAGAGAAAGTGATCGGGATCCCAGTCTGTGAAGGACACTTCTGCAAGTGTGTCTTTAATGACCGCACTGCTTTACCAGAAGGCAGATCTACTGACAGCAAGTGACAGCATTCTGTAGGGACAAATGTCACTATGGTAGGGTCAGTACATGTCGACACCAGAAAGGGTTAAGCTCCACAATCTACAACCTACAGCAGTATTATTAGCCATAATTATTGTATGCAGTATTGGGAAGAGGTCAGAGAGGGCCCTGGAGATGAACTCTAGTGGGGTAGTAGTAGTAGCTGAACTCTAGTGGGGTAGTAGTAGTAGCCGAACTCTAGTGGGATAGTAGTAGCCGAACTCTAATGGGATAGTAGTAGCTGAACTCTAGTGGGATAGTAGTAGCTGAACTCTAGTGGGATAGTAGTAGCTGAACTCTAGTGGGATAGTAACTGAACTCTAGTGGGATAGTAACTGAACTCTAGTGGGATAGTAACTGAACTCTAGTGGGATAGTAGCAGCTGAACTCTAGTGGGATAGTAGTAGTAGCTGAACTCTAGTGGGATAGTAGTAGCTGAACTCTAGTGGGATAGTAGTAGCTGAACTCTAGTGGGATAGTAGTAGCTGAACTCTAGTGGGATAGTAGTAGCTGAACTCTAGTGGGGTAGTAGTAGTAACTGAACTCTAGTGGGATAGTAGTAGTAGCTGAACTCTAGTGGGGTAGTAGTAGCCGAACTCTAATGGGATAGTAGTAGCCGAACTCTAGTGGGATAGTAGTAGCCGAACTCTAGTGGGGTAGTAGTAGCTGAACTCTAGTGGGATAGTAGTAGCCGAACTCTAGTGGGATAGTAGTAGCTGAACTCTAGTGGGATAGTAGTAGCTGAACTCTAGTGGGATAGTAGTAGCTGAACTCTAGTGGGATAGTAGTAGCTGAACTCTAGTGGGATAGTAGTAGTAACTGAACTCTAGTGGGATAGTAGTAGCTGAACTCTAGTGGGGTAGTAGTAGCTGAACTCTAGTGGGGTAGTAGTAGCTGAACTCTAGTGGGATAGTAGTAGCTGAACTCTAGTGGGATAGTAGTAGCCGAACTCTAGTGGGATAGTAGTAGCCGAACTCTAGTGGGATAGTAACTGAACTCTAGTGGGATAGTAGTAGCTGAACTCTAGTGGGATAGTAGTAGTAGCTGAACTCTAGTGGGGTAGTAGTAGCTGAACCCTAGTGGGATAGTTGTAGCTGAACTCTAGTGGGATAGTAACTGAACTCTAGTGGGATAGTAGTAGCTGAACTCTAGTGGGATAGTAGTAGTAGCTGAACTCTAGTGGGATAGTAGTAGCTGAACTCTAGTGGGATAGTAGTAGCTGAACTCTAGTGGGATAGTAGCAGCTGAACTCTAGTGGGATAGTAGTAGTAACTGAACTCTAGTGGGATAGTAGTAGCTGAACTCTAGTGGGATAGTAGTAGTAGCTGAACTCTAGTGGGATAGTAGTAGCTGAACTCTAGTGGGATAGTAGTAGCCGAACTCTAGTGGGATAGTAGTAGCCGAACTCTAGTGGGATAGTAACTGAACTCTAGTGGGATAGTAGTAGCTGAACTCTAGTGGGATAGTAGTAGTAACTGAACTCTAGTGGGGTAGTAGTAGCTGAACTCTAGTGGGATAGTTGTAGCTGAACTCTAGTGGGATAGTAACTGAACTCTAGTGGGATAGTAGTAGCTGAACTCTAGTGGGATAGTAGTAGTAGCTGAACTCTAGTGGGATAGTAACTGAACTCTAGTGGGATAGTAGTAGCTGAACTCTAGTGGGGTAGTAGTAGTAGCTGAACTCTAGTGGGATAGTAACTGAACTCTAGTGGGATAGTAGTAGCTGAACTCTAGTGGGATAGTAGTAGTAGCTGAACTCTAGTGGGATAGTAGTAGTAGCCGAACTCTAGTGGGATAGTAGTAACTGAACTCTAGTGGGATAGTAGTAGCTGAACTCTAGTGGGATAGTAGTAGCTGAACTCTAGTGGGGTAGTAGTAGTAACTGAACTCTAGTGGGATAGTAGTAGCTGAACTCTAGTGGGGTAGTAGTAGCCGAACTCTAATGGGATAGTAGTAGCCGAACTCGAGTGGGATAGTAGTAGCCGAACTCTAGTGGGGTAGTAGTAGCTGAACTCTAGTGGGATAGTAGTAGCCGAACTCTAGTGGGATAGTAGTAGCTGAACTCTAGTGGGATAGTAGTAGCTGAACTCTAGTGGGATAGTAGTAGCTGAACTCTAGTGGGATAGTAGGAGTAACTGAACTCTAGTGGGATAGTAGTAGCTGAACTCTAGTGGGGTAGTAGTAGCTGAACTCTAGTGGGGTAGTAGTAGCTGAACTCTAGTGGGATAGTAGTAGCTGAACTCTAGTGGGATAGTAGTAAGCCGAACTCTAGTGGGATAGTAGTAGCCGAACTCTAGTGGGATAGTAACGGAACTCTAGTGGGATAAGTAGTAGCTGAACTCTAGTGGGATAGTAGTAGTAACTGAAACTCTAGTGGGGTATTAGTAGCTGAACTCTAGTGGGATAGTTGTAGCTGAACTCTAGTGGGATAGTAACTGAACTCTAGTGGGATAGTAGTAGCTGAAACTCTAGTGGGATAGTAGTAGTAGCTGAACTCTAGTGGATAGTAGTAGCTGAACTCTAGTGGGATAGTAGTAGCTGAACTCTAGTGGGGATAGTAGCAGCTGAACTCTAGTGGGGATAGTAGTAGTAAACTGAACTCTAGGGGGATAGTAGTAGCTGAACTCTAGTGGATAGGGATAGTAGCTGAACTCTAGTGGGATAGTAGTAGCTGAACTCTAGTGGGATAGTAGTAGCCGAACTCTAGTGGGATAGTAGTAGCCGAACTCTAGTGGGATAGTAACTGAACTCTAGTGGGATAGTAGTAGCTGAACTCTAGTGGGATAGTAGTAGTAACTGAACTCTAGTGGGGTAGTAGTAGCTGAACTTTAGTGGGATAGTTGTAGCTGAACTCTAGTGGGATAGTAACTGAACTCTAGTGGGATAGTAGTAGCTGAACTCTAGTGGGATAGTAGTAGTAGCTGAACTCTAGTGGGATAGTAACTGAACTCTAGTGGGATAGTAGTAGCTGAACTCTAGTGGGGTAGTAGTAGTAGCTGAACTCTAGTGGGATAGTAACTGAACTCTAGTGGGATAGTAGTAGCTGAACTCTAGTGGGATAGTAGTAGTAGCTGAACTCTAGTGGGATAGTAGTAGTAGCTGAACTCTAGTGGGATAGTAGTAGTAGCTGAACTCTAGTGGGATAGTAGTAGTAGCTGAACTCTAGTGGGATAGTAACTGAACTCTAGTGGGATAGTAGTAGCTGAACTCTAGTGGGATAGTAGTAGTAGCTGAACTCTAGTGGGATAGTAACTGAACTCTAGTGGGATAGTAGTAGCCGAACTCTAGTGGGATAGTAACTGAACTCTAGTGGGATAGTAACTGAACTCTAGTGGGATAGTAGCAGCTGAACTCTAGTGGGATAGTAGTAGTAGCTGAACTCTAGTGGGATAGTAGTAGCTGAACTCTAGTGGGATAGTAGTAGCTGAACTCTAGTGGGATAGTAGTAGCTGAACTCTAGTGGGATAGTAGTAGTAGTAGCTGAACTCTAGTGGGATAGTAGTAGTAGCTGAACTCTAGTGGGATAGTAGTAGTAGCTGAACTCTAGTGGGATAGTAGTAGTAGCTGAACTCTAGTGGGATAGTAGTAGCTGAACTCTAGTGGGATAGTAGTAGCCGAACTCTAGTGGGATAGTAGTAGTAGCTGAACTCTAGTGGGATAGTAACTGAACTCTAGTGGGGTAGTAGTAGCTGAACTCTAGTGGGATAGTAGTAGTAGCTGAACTCAAGTGGGATAGTAACTGAACTCTAGTGGGGTAGTAGTAGCTGAACTCTAGTGGGGTAGTAGTAGCTGAACTCTAGTGGGGTAGTAGTAGCTGAACTCTAGTGGGATAGTAGTAGTAGCTGAACTCTAGTGGGATAGTAGTAGCTGAACTCTAGTGGGATAGTAGTAGTAGTAGCTGAACTCTAGTGGGATAGTAGTAGTAGCTGAACTCTAGTGGGATAGTAGTAGTAGCTGAACTCTAGTGGGATAGTAGTAGCTGAACTCTAGTGGGATAGTAGTAGTAGCTGAACTCTAGTGGGATAGTAGTAGCTGAACTCTAGTGGGATAGTAGTAGCTGAACTCTAGTGGGATAGTTGTAGTAGTAGCTGAACTCTAGTGGGATAGTAGTAGTAGCTGAACTCTAGTGGGATAGTAGTAGCTGAACTCTAGTGGGATAGTAGTAGCCGAACTCTAGTAGGATAGTAGTAGTAGCTGAACTCTAGTGGGATAGTAACTGAACTCTAGTGGGGTAGTAGTAGCTGAACTCTAGTGGGATAGTAGTAGTAGCTGAACTCAAGTGGGATAGTAACTGAACTCTAGTGGGGTAGTAGTAGCTGAACTCTAGTGGGATAGTAGTAGCCGAACTCTAGTGGGATAGTAGTAGCTGAACTCTAGTGGGATAGTAGTAGCTGAACTCTAGTGGGATAGTAGTAGCTGAACTCTAGTGGGGTAGTAGTAGTAGCTGAACTCTAGTGGGATAGTAGTAGTAGCTGAACTCTAGTGGGATAGTAGTAACTGAACTCTAGTGGGGTAGTAGTAGCTGAACTCTAGTGGGATAGTAACTGAACTCTAGTGGGATAGTAGTAGCCGAACTCTAGTGGGATAGTAGTAGCCGAACTCTAGTGGGATAGTAGTAGCCGAACTCTAGTGGGATAGTAGTAGCTGAACTCTAGTGGGATAGTAGTAGCTGAACTCTAGTGGGATAGTAGTAGCTGAACTCTAGTGGGATAGTAGTAGCTGAACTCTAGTGGGATAGTAGTAGCTGAACTCTAGTGGGATAGTAGTAGTAGCTGAACTCTAGTGGGATAGTAACTGAACTCTAGTGGGGTAGTAGTAGCTGAACTCTAGTGGGATAGTAGTAGTAGCTGAACTCTAGTGGGATAGTAGCAGCTGAACTCTAGTGGGATAGTAACTGAACTCTAGTGGGATAGTAGTAACTGAACTCTAGTGGGATAGTAGTAGCTGAACTCTAGTGGGATAGTAGTAGTAGCTGAACTCTAGTGGGATAGTAGTAGCTGAACTCTAGTGGGATAGTAGTAGCTGAACTCTAGTGGGATAGTAGTAGCTGAACTCTAGTGGGATAGTAGTAGCTGAACTCTAGTGGGATAGTAGTAGCAGCTGAACTCTAGTGGGATAGTAGCAGCTGAACTCTAGTGGGATAGTAGTAGCAGCTGAACTCTAGTGGGATAGTAGTAGCAGCTGAACTCTAGTGGGATAGTAGTAGTAGCTGAACTCTAGTGGGATAGTAGTAGTAGCTGAACTCTAGTGGGATAGTAGTAGCAGCTGAACTCTAGTGGGATAGTAGTAGCTGAACTCTAGTGGGATAGTAGTAGCTGAACTCTAGTGGGATAGTAGTAGCTGAACTCTAGTGGGATAGTAGTAGCAGCTGAACTCTAGTGGGATAGTAGCAGCTGAACTCTAGTGGGATAGTAGTAGCAGCTGAACTCTAGTGGGATAGTAGTAGCAGCTGAACTCTAGTGGGATAGTAGTAGCAGCTGAACTCTAGTGGGATAGTAGTAGTAGCTGAACTCTAGTGGGATAGTAGTAGCTGAACTCTAGTGGGATAGTAGTAACTGAACTCTAGTGGGATAGTAACTGAACTCTAGTGGGATAGTAGTAACTGAACTCTAGTGGGATAGTAGTAGTAACTGAACTCTAGTGGGATAGTAGTAGCTGAACTCTAGTGGGATAGTAGTAGCTGAACTCTAGTGGGATAGTAGTAGCTGAACTCTAGTGGGATAGTAGTAGCTGAACTCTAGTGGGATAGTAGTAGTAGCTGAACTCTAGTGGGATAGTAGTAGCAGCTGAACTCTAGTGGGATAGTAGCAGCTGAACTCTAGTGGGATAGTAGCTGTACTGATTTCGATTTCTTTTTTTTTATTATATAATGGTAAAGGATTGTGTATTACACATAGAGCAGTGTCCGTTTTTGCAGCCGTTCTTTCCTTCTAATCTATACGTTTCATGGACAGTAAGGATGTGGCCCCGGATCCCATAGACTTCCAAATATCCGTATCCCATGGACTTCTATTGGTAATCCGTACCACAATCACAGTCCGCACCAGGATGCATCTGATTATGGATCAGAATGAACACGGACTGTGTGAATAGTCCCATATAAATCAATGTGCTCCAAGCTGAACCGGGATTACTGATCCGTTATTACAGACAACTTTATGTGACGTGTGAATAAGGTCTAACCTATATCTGACAGTCTCTCCATATGCAGGCATAAAACAGAAGGGTGTCAGGGCGGCATGTGTAGTATAGTATACAATAGTATATAGTATAGCAAACCCCAGGACCCTCGTGTCTTATCCACACACAGATCTATGAGTGCCAGTCCAATGCCAAGCTCCTTATACATTGGTCCCAGCTATCAGACTTCTGCAGGACCAAACCCTCTAACCCCCTTAAGATGTAACCTGGCAGTGCTCATCCTAACCTTCTCTTCTCACTGACAGGTCTCATCATGTCGGCCATCACTGTGATCATCCTGGTGCTGTACTTTGTCATTTACACCTTTGGAGTCCTGGGGCGGCCGTGGCTGGCAGAGTGCACCCCCATCTACATTCAGTACTTTGTCAAGTTCTTTATCATTGGTGTGACGGTGCTGGTTGTGGCGGTTCCTGAAGGGCTGCCACTTGCGGTTACCATATCACTAGCATACTCCGTGAAGGTGAGACATTTCTTTAAGTCCATAGGATCCTTAACAGAAGTGGCTGTTACCCTTGTATATTAGTAGTTACTCATATACACTGTCTGCTGCAATAAGGGTCTCCTGCAGCAAGCAGGCCAGATACATGGTAATAGCACGGAGCGTCTGCTGCCGTCTCCCTTACCCAGGGATCTACAATCCTGGTGAAGCAGAGGGGTCCCCGGCTCTGGTTACCACTCATGGACAGCTGACTATCCCCAGCTACTATGTAATATTCTCCGTCTCTCCCGTCCAGCTGCTATGTCCAGTGGCTGAACAGGAGAGCTGGAGGAACAGGATGCGGGGTCACTGCAGCGGCACATTAGGCAAGTATGTATGGCTGTGGGATGTGGACAGCACAGATATATGAATATCCTGTATGTATATCTGTTCTCTGTGTCCATTCAAATGAGGGCCAATCTCGATCGTGCCTTCTAAAGGGACCGCAAACAGGCACTGATCAGCGCTCGCTTGTGTCCTAGCATGGCCCTGTATCAGATGTGTAAAAGACCCTGGGGGACATTTATTAAGTCGGACTGCCTCTACATAAATCCCGTGTGCTCCGGTGCGCACGGCCGAAAACCTACGCCAGCTGACGACTGGAGTAGGTTTTCAACGTATCTTTTGGCGGAACGGATGGTGAATCGCGCGGACTCTGAGTCGGGGCCCTCCGTTCCGCTCCCTTCACACCCCCTCCCCGGCGTACTCGGCGGAAAGTGCCGATTTGCGAATATTTTATTCGCAAATCGGCCATTTGGATTGTGCTATATCTCGGATAGCTGTATGCACCACCTAGCTGCACGTTTTTGCCTATATGACCTCGATCTCTGGTTATCCTAGCCTGCTTAGTCGTCTGAGCCATACACGCACTTAAGTGCTAGCTCCTACTTCTATTGGACAGTATAACTTTCCATATGTTGCTGCCCATGGTGAGAGTAACAGTTCCCTCCACGCTTGCTATTATTTATTCAGTCTCCTTCCCCCAGTTCTCAGCTGCTGCTTTCTGCTGAAAATTCAAAAATCTGTGTGTGAGCTTTTCTCTCCGTCTCCCCCTTCTCCCCCCTCCCTTCTGAGATGGCTGATGTAAACAAGTCCCTGGAAGGCTGTATCTGCAACATTGTAGCTTCTTTGTAATGCTGGAGGATTATTCTGTGCTCAAGTTGCTGATGAACTTTCTGTGATTAACTCTCCCAGCATTACAGAGAAGCTACAACGTTGCAGCCTGCCAGGGACTTGTTTACATCAGCTGTCTCAGAAGGGAGGGGGGAGGAGGGGGAGACAGAGGGAAAAGGTCACACACAGATTTTTTTGTGTCTTCAGCAGAAAGCAGCAGCTGAGAACTGGGGGAAGGAGAATGGATAGATAACAATAACAGTAAGTATAATAAATAATTGGTTTGGAAGGAATTGTTAGTCTCACCATGGGCAGCAGCATATCAGAAGTTATGTTTGGGTGGAGTATCCCTTTAACACCTAGTGGTGAAAATCAAAATCTCAGCATTTCAAGAATACACTGGTGCCTTGGATTAGGAGTATAATCCGTTCCAGGACGGCGCTTGTAATCCAAATCCACTCTTACACCAAAGCAAATTTCCCCATAAGAAGTCACTGTTCTGCAGACAATTGGTTCCACCCCCCCCCCCCCCCCCCCAAATATACTGATAATTATTCTGAATAACATGTAGAAGTGATGAAACAATGAGAAGCAGCTGAGTCTGTGATATTATAAGTTACTGTATAGCATAGCAATCAGCATGTGGTATATAATGTATAGTACCTGTATAACCCTGATAACACAGCAGCTGGATATGTGATATATAACTTACGGTACAGTATAGCAATCAGCATGTGGTTATATAATGTATAGTAACTGTATAACCCTGATAACACAGCAGCTGGATATGTGATATATAAGTTACTGTACAGTATAGCAGCATGTGGTGTATAATGTATAGTAACTGTATAACCCTGATAACACAGCAGCTGGATATGTGATATATAAGTTACTGTACAGTATAGCAATCAGCATGTGGTGTATAATGTATAGTAACTGTATAACCCTGATAACACAGCAGATGGATATGTGATATATAAGTTACAGTACAGTATAGCAATCAGCATGTGGTATATAATGTATAGTACCTGTATAACCCTGATAACACAGCAGCAGCTGGATATGTGATATATAAGTTACTGTACAGTATAGCAGCATGTGGTGTATAATGTATAGTAACTGTATAACCCTGATAACACAGCAGCTGGATATGTGATATATAAGTTACTGTACAGTATAGCAGCATGTGGTGTATAATGTATAGTAACTGTATAACCCTGATAACACAGCAGCAGCTGGATATGTGATATATAAGTTACTGTACAGTATAGCAGCATGTGGTGTATAATGTATAGTAACTGTATAACCCTGATAACACAGCAGCAGCTGGATATGTGATATATAAGTTACTGTACAGTATAGCAGCATGTGGTATATAATGTATAGTAACTGTATAACCCTGATAACACAGCAGCTGGATATGTGATAGATAAGTTACTGTACAATATAGCAATCAGCATGTGGTATATAATGTATAGTAACTGTATAACCCTGATAACACAGCAGCTGGATATGTGATATATAAGTTACTGTACAGTATAGCAGCATGTGGTATATAATGTATAGTAACTGTATAACCCTGATAACACAGCAGCATCTGGATATGTGATATATAAGTTACTGTACAGTATAGCAGCATGTGGTATATAATGTATAGTAACTGTATAACCCTGATAACACTGCAGCTGGATATGTGATATATAAGTTACTGTACAGTATAGCAGCATGTGGTATATAATGTATAGTAACTGTATAACCCTGATAACACAGCAGCTGGATATGTGATATATAAGTTACTGTACAGTATAGCAGCATGTGGTATATAATGTATAGTAACTGTATAACCCTGATAACACAGCAGCAGGATATGTGATGTATAAGTTACTGTACAGTATAGCAGCATGTGGTATATAATGTATAGTAACTGTATAACCCTGATAACACTGCAGCTGGATATGTGATATATAAGTTACTGTACAGTATAGCAGCATGTGGTATATAATGTATAGTAACTGTATAACCCTGATAACACAGCAGCTGGATATGTGATATATAAGTTACTGTACAGTACAGCAATCAGCATGTGGTATATAATGTATAGTAACTGTATAACCCTGATAACACAGCAGCAGCTGGATATGTGATATGTTACTGTACAGTATAGCAATCAGCATGTGGTGTATAATGTATAGTAACTGTATAACCCTGATAACACAGCAGCTGGATATGTGATATATAAGTTACTGTACAGTATAGCAGCATGTTGTGTATAATGTATAGTAACTGTATAACCCTGATAACACAGCAGCAGCTGGATATGTGATATATAAGTTACTGTACAGTATAGCAGCATGTGGTGTATAATGTATAGTAACTGTATAACCCTGATAACACAGCAGCTGGATATGTGATATATAAGTTACTGTACAATATAGCAATCAGCATGTGGTATATAATGTATAGTAACTGTATAACCCTGATAACACAGCGGCTGGATATGTGATATATAAGTTACTGTACAGTATAGCAGCATGTGGTATATAATGTATAGTAACTGTATAACCCTGATAACACAGCAGCATCTGGATATGTGATATATAAGTTACTGTACAGTATAGCAGCATGTGGTATATAATTTTTATGATATAGATATCCAGCTGCTGTGTTATCAGGGTTATACAGTTACTATACATTATACACCACATGCTGCTATACTGTACAGTAACTTATATATCACATATCCAGATGCTGCTGTGTTATCAGGGTTATACAGTTACTATACATTAAAGTCTGTCTGTCTGTCTGTCCTTCTGTCTGTCTGTCTGTCTGTCCTCTATAGACTTCCAAACGCCTGAACCGTTTGACCCCAAATTTGGCCCACAGATACATTGGGTGCCCGGGAAGGTTATTGCGAAGGTCCCGTCCCCGCCAGATGTACAGGAGGGGAGGGGGAGGGGAAAGAGAGGCGCCCCATAGAGATGAATGGGAAAATCTCCTCACTGCAAACACAGGTGATATAATTAGCTGCAGCAGACACGGCAGTTGGAGCCTTAGCAACCAATAGGATTACTGCTTTCATTTTCACAGGGAGCAATGGTTGCTAGGGAAGCTGCCTCACAACATCCACAGTAATAACTGGTAGACCCCCTACTCCATCTATACAGTACATGTATACAGGGCCCCCTACTCCATCTATACAGTACATGTATACAGGACCCCCTACTTCATCTATACAGTACATGTATACAGGGCCCCCTACTCCATCTATACAGTACATGTATACAGGACCCCCTACTCCATCTATACAGTACATGTATATACAGGACCCCCTACTCCATCTATACAGGACATGTATATACAGGACCTCCTACTCCATCTATACAGTACATGTATATACAGGACCCCCTACTCCATCTATACAGTACATGTATATACAGGACCCCCTACTCCATCTATACAGTACATGTATATACAGGACCCCCTACTCCATCTATACAGTACATGTATATACAGGACCCCCTACTTCATCTATACAGTACATGTATATACAGGACCCCCTACTCCATCTATACAGTACATGTATATACAGGGCCCCCTACTCCATCTATACAGTACATGTATACAGGGCCCCCTACTCCATCTATACAGTACATGTATATACAGGGCCCCTACTCCATCCATACAGTACATGAATATACAGGACCCCCTACTCCATCTATACAGGACATGTATATACAGGACCCCCTACTCCATCTATACAGTACATGTATATACAGGACCCCCTACTTCATCTATACAGTACATGTATATACAGGACCCCCTACTCCATCTATACAGGACATGTATATACAGGACCCCCTACTCCATCTATACAGTACATGTATATACAGGACCCCCTACTCCATCTATACAGTACATGTATATATAGGACCCCCTACTCCATCTATACAGTACATGTATATACAGGACCCCCTACTCCATCTATACAGTACATGTATATACAGGACCCCCTACTCCATCTATACAGTACATGTATATACAGGGCCCCCTACTCCATCTATACAGTACATGTATACAGGGCCCCCTACTCCATCTATACAGTACATGAATATACAGGACCCCCTACTCCATCTATACAGGACATGTATATACAGGACCCCCTACTCCATCTATACAGTACATGTATATACAGGACCCCCTACTTCATCTATACAGTACATGTATATACAGGACCCCCTACTCCATCCATACAGTACATGTATATACAGGGCACAACAGGTATACCAAACTGTGACTGGGTAACACTGCTACACTAGACCTGACCAATACCGCCATACTGTGCTGGATAACACTGTCATACCAGACCTGACAAATACCGCCATACTGTGACTGGATAACACTGCCAGACCTGACCAATACCGCCATACTGTGACTGGATAACACCTCCATACCAGACCTGACCAATACCGCCATACTGTGACTGGATAACACCTCCATACCAGACCTGACCAATACCGCCACACTGTGACTGGATAACACTGCTATACCAGACCTGATACCAACATACTGTGACTGGATAACACTGCCATACCAGACCTGAACAATACCGGCAAACTGTGACTGGATAACACCGCCACACCAGACCTGACCAATACCGCCATACTGTGACTGGATAACACCCCCATACCAGACATGACCAATACCGACACACTGTGACTAAATAACACTGCCATACGGGTAAATACAACCCTGCAGGTATACAGGACACTACAGGTGTACAGGACCCCAAAACTATACACTACAAGTACACGGGACCTCCAGAAAACTATATACTACAGGTATACAGGACCCCAAACTTTACACTACAGGTATACAGGACCCCAAAACTATATACTACAGGTATACAGGACCTCCACCAACTATATACTTCAGGTATACAGGAACTCCACCAACTATATACTACAGGTATATAGGACCCCAAACTATACACTACAGGTATACAGGACCTCAAAACCATACACTACAGGTATACAGGACCTACACCAACTCTATAATACAGGTATACAGCACCTTCACCAACTCTATACTACAAGTATACAGGACCCCAAATATACTACAAGTATACAGGACCCCAAATATACTACAGGTATACAGGAACTCCACCAGCTATATACTACAGGTATATAGGACCCCAAACTATACACTACAGGTATATAGGACCTCCACCAACTCTTAACTATAGTTATACAGACCCTCAAACTATTTACTACAGGTATACAGGACCCCCGAACTATATACTATAGGTATACAAGACCTCCACCAATTATACACTACAGGTATCCAGGACCCTCAAACTATAAACTACAGGTATACAAGACCTCCACCAACTATACATTACAGGTATACAGCACCAACCATATACTACAGGTATACAGGACCCCCGAACTATACAGTACAGGTATACAGGACCTTCACCAACTGTACACTGCAGGTATACAGGACCTCCCTCAACTATACACTATAGGTATACAGCCCCCCCAACTATGCACTACAGATATGCGAGACCCCTAAAAACTATACATTGTGGGTATACAGAACCCCTCCAACTATGCACTACAGGTATACACTAATTCCACTGATTAACTCAGATGAAACAATACCTTTAGCTTCGCCTCCTGGGCACCTTAGAACAAATCTAATTAACACACTGACACTTTATACCCGGGCAGCGCCGGGTACATTTTCTAGTGTTATATATAAGTTACTGTACAGTACAGCAATCAGCATGTGGTATATAATGTATAGTAACTGTATAACCCTGATAACACAGCAGCTGGATATGTGATATATAAGTTACTGTACAGTATAGCAGCATGTGGTGTATAATGTATAGTAACTGTATAACCCTGATAACACAGCAGCTGGATATGTTATATATAAGTTACTGTACAGTATAGCAGCATGTGGTGTATAATGTATAGTAACTGTATAACCCTGATAACACAGCAGCTGGATATGTGATATATAAGTTACTGTACAGTATAGCAATCAGCATGTGGTATATAATGTATAGTAACTGTATAACCCTGATAACACAGCAGCTGGATATGTGATATATAAGTTACTGTACAGTATAGCAGCATGTGGTGTATAATGTATAGTAACTGTATAACCCTGATAACACAGCAGCAGCTGGATATGTGATATATAAGTTACTGTACAGTATAGCAGTATGTGGTATATAATATATAGTAACTGTATAACCCTGATAACACAGCAGCTGGATATGTGATATATAAGTTACTGTACAGTATAGCAGCATGTGGTATATAATGTATAGTAACTGTATAACCCTGATAACACAGCAGCTGGATATGTGATATATAAGTTACTGTACAGTATAGCAGCATGTGGTATATAATGTATAGTAACTGTATAACCCTGATAACACAGCAGCTGGATATGTGATATATAAGTTACTGTACAGTATAGCAATCAGCATGTAGTGTATAATGTATAGTAACTGTATAACCCTGATAACACAGCAGCTGGATATGTGATATATAAGTTCCTGACAGTATAGCAGCATGTGGTATATAATTGGGATGCACGATATACCGAAAAATCGATACTACTATCGATTTTCGGGGCAAAAAAAACGGTTCGGTACCAGGATTTCCTGGTATCGATACTTAGTTAAACTACAAAATAGCGTAGTTTAACAGAGTATAGTGCAGAGAACATGACAGGCGGCTACCTGAGCGCCTGTCATGTTCTCTATGTGCCACCCCTGCAAACACAGACCTGGGACCCCGATCTTCCGCGCATTATGCTGCTGTCGCCGGCCGTTCCTGCCTCTCACATCGCCGCGGGGTCCCGGGTCAGTGTAGCATTACAGAGCAGCAGCGGCGGCAGGAAAGGGAAGAGCGAGGCTGAGAGCTGCACCGTCCGGGGGAGAAGGCTGGAGGTGGGGGAGGCGAGGAGGAGATCTGACAGGAGGTGGGTGGCTGTGAGGTGGGAGCCGTCAGGACACTCCCGGGCCGGCATCAGCAATGTGGGGGGTGAGCAAAAGGTCGGCCTGGCTGCAACTGTGAAGGGGGAGGGGGGCGGTAGCCTGCACATTACTCTGCCGCCCGAATCCATCTGGAATAATGCAACTACAACCCCCATCATCTCTGATAGCTGAAGTGTATTACATAACTACAGTTCCCATCATCCCTGATAGCTGAAGTGTATTACATGCCTACAACCCCCATCATCCCTGATAGCTGAAGTGTGTGTTACATGACTACAGCCCCCATCATCCCTGATAGCTGAAGGATATTACATGACTACAACCCCCATCATCCCTGATAGCTGAAGTGTATTACATAACTACAGTTCCCATCATCCCTGATAGCTGAAGTGTATTACATGCCTACAACCCCCATCATCCCTGATAGCTGAAGTGTGTGTTACATGACTACAGCCCCCATCATCCCTGATAGCTGAAGTGTGTGTTACATGACTACAGCCCCCATCATCCCTGATAGCTGAAGTGTATTACATGACTACAGCCCCCATCATCCCTGATAGCTGAAGTGTATTACATGATTACAGTTCCCATCATCCCTGATAGCTGAAGTGTGTTACATGCCTACAACCCCCATCATCCCTGATAGCTGAAGTGTTATTACATGACTACAGCCCCCATCATCCCTGATAGCTGAAGTGTGTTACATGACTACAGCCCCATCATCCCTGATAGCTGAAGTGTATTACATGACTACAGCCCCCATCATCCCTGATAGCTAAAGTGTGTATTACATGACTACAGCCCCCATCATCCCTGATAGCTGAAGTGTATTACATGACTAAAGCCCCCATCATCCCTGATAGCTGAAGTGTATTACATGACTACAGCCCCCATCATCCCTGATAGCTGAAGTGTATTACATGACTACAGCCCCCATCATCCCTGATAGCTGAAGTGTATTACATGATTACAGTTCCCATCATCCCTGATAGCTGAAGTGTGTTACATGCCTACAACCCCCATCATCCCTGATAGCTGAAGTGTGTGTTACATGTATACAACCCCCATCATCCCTGATAGCTGAAGTGTGTTACATGACTACAGTTCCCATCATCCCTGATAGCTGAAGTGTGTGTTACATGTATACAACCCCCATCATCCCTGATAGCTGAAGTGTATCACATGACTACAGTTCCCACCATCCCCCTGATAGCTGAAGTGTTATTGTGCATATTATAAGATTATCACCTTCCTGATCACGCACGGTAAATGGTGCAAGCGGAGAAACCACCAAATTCAGTACCACATAAAAACGTGCTACTAAATAAAACTACAGATCGCCCCACAGCCATGCAGGCTAAAAGATAAAAAAGTGTTAGGAGTGAGAATAGGGCAATTTTTTAAAGAACATTTATTTTAAATAAGGCAAACTTTAGTTTTAAAATAATATGGTCCGTACGGGCGCATCTCTATTCTAGTGGGGTTTTTCTAAATAAAATTTATTAAGTATCGAATTGGTATCGAGCATTGAAAAAAAAAAGTTGGTATTGGTATCGAACTCAAAATTCTGGTATCGTGACAACACTAGTATATAATGTATTGTAACTGTATAACCCTGATAACACAGCAGCTGGATATGTGATATATAAGTTACTGTACAGTATAGCAGCATGTGGTATATAATGTATTGTAACTGTATAACCCTGATAACACAGCAGCTGGATATGTGATATATAAGTTACTGTACAGTATAGCAGCATGTGGTGTATAATGTATAGTAACTGTATAACCCTGATAACACAGCAGCTGGATATGTGATATATAAGTTACTGTACAGTATAGCAGCATGTGGTGTATAATGTATAGTAACTGTATAACCCTGATAACACAGCAGCAGCTGGATATGTGATATATAAGTTACTGTACAGTATAGCAGCATGTGGTATATAATGTATTGTAACTGTATAACCCTGATAACACAGCAGCTGGATATGTGATATATAAGTTACTGTACAGTATAGCAGCATGTGGTGTATAATGTATAGTAACTGTATAACCCTGATAACACAGCAGCTGGATATGTGATATATAAGTTACTGTACAGTATAGCAGCATGTGGTATATAATGTATAGTAACTGTATAACCCTGATAACACAGCGGCAGCTGGATATCTGATATATAAGTTACTGTACAGTATAGCAGCATGTGGTGTAAAATGTATAGTAACTGTATAACCCTGATAACACAGCTGCAGCTGGATATCTGATATATAAGTTACTGTACAGTATAGCAATCAGCATGTGGTATATAATGTATAGTAACTGTATAACCCTGATAACACAGCAGCTGGATATGTGATATATAAGTTACTGTACAGTATATCAGCATGTGGTATATAATGTATAGTAACTGTATAACCCTGATAACACAGCAGATGGATATGTGATATATAAGTTACTGTACAGTATAGCAGCATGTGGTATATAATGTATAGTAACTGTATAACCCTGATAACACAGCAGCAGCTGGATATGTGATATATAAGTTACTGTACAGTATAGCAATCAGCATGTGGTATATAATGTATAGTAACTGTATAACCCTGATAACACAGCAGCTGGATATGTGATATATAAGTTACTGTACAGTATATCAGCATGTGGTATATAATGTATAGTAACTGTATAACCCTGATAACACAGCGGCAGCTGGATATCTGATATATAAGTTACAGTACAGTATAGCAGCATGTGGTGTATAATGTATAGTAACTGTATAACCCTGATAACACAGCAGCTGGATATCTGATATATAAGTTACTGTACAGTATAGCAGCATGTGGTATATAATGTATAGTAACTGTATAACCCTGATAACACAGCAGCAGCTGGATATGTGATATATAAGTTACTGTACAGTATAGCAGCATGTGGTGTATAATGTATAGTAACTGTATAACCCTGATAACACAGCAGCTGGATATGTGATATATAAGTTACTGTACAGTATAGCAATCAGCATGTGGTATATAATGTATAGTAACTGTATAACCCTGATAACACAGCAGCTGGATATGTGATATATAAGTTACTGTTCAGTATAGCAGCATGTGGTATATAATGTATAGTAACTGTATAACCCTGATAACACAGCAGAAGCTGGATATGTGATATATAAGTTACTGTACAGTATAGCAGCATGTGGTATATAATGTATAGTAACTGTATAACCCTGATAACACAGCAGCTGGATATGTGATATATAAGTTACTGTACAGTATAGCAATCAGCATGTGGTGTATAATGTATAGTAACTGTATAACTCTGATAACACAGCAGCTGGATATGTGATATATAAGTTACTGTACAGTATAGCAGCATGTGGTATATAATGTATAGTAACTGTATAACCCTGATAACACAGCAGCTGGATATGTGATATATAAGTTACTGTACAGTATAGCAGCATGTGGTATATAATGTATAGTAACTGTATAACCCTGATAACACAGGAGCTGGATATGTGATATATAAGTTACTGTACTGTATAGCAGCATGTGGTATATAATGTATAGTAACTGTATAACCCTGATAACACAGCAGCTGGATATGTGATATATAAGTTACTGTACAGTATAGCAGCATGTGGTGTATAATGTATAGTAACTGTATAACCCTGATAACACAGCAGCAGCTGGATATGTGATATATAAGTTACTGTACAGTATAGCAGCATGTGGTATATAATGTATAGTAACTGTATAACCCTGATAACACAGCAGCTGGATATGTGATATATAAGTTACTGTACAGTATAGCAGCATGTGGTGTATAATGTATAGTAACTGTATAACCCTGATAACACAGCAGAAGCTGGATATGTGATATATAAGTTACTGTACAGTATAGCAGCATGTGGTGTATAATGTATAGTAACTGCATAACCCTGATAACACAGCAGAAGCTTGTAGGTACAGGATGGAACTGCAGATCTCCATAATGCAGTAGTGTAGTACAACAGGCTAGAATAGAGAAGCAGGGCTGCTGCCAGAGGTCTGTGTGGTCACATGACAGCAATTGGGAGAGGCGTGTGCTCAGTATGGACCAATAGGGAAGTGAGAGTCACAGCTGTGCAGGAGGACAGTGACAGACAGGTAAGGGACACTTCCTGGGTCAGAGTACAGGGCTGTAGACCCCGCTATGCAGACCATGCCCATACAGGGAGCTCTTACACCAAGTTACTATTTTTTTTAAAAAAAACTGTGATCTCTTTTTGCAAAACGCTCTTAATCCAAGTTACTCTTAATCCAAGGTACCACTGCATTTTAAAATTTATACCGTAAAATGGTAAATTTGAGCAAAAAAAAACAAAATTCAGTGTGATGTAGGATATGGTGTACAGTATAATGTAGGATATGACATAGGATATGATGTACAGTATGATGTAGGATATGGTTACAGTATGATGTAGGATATGACATAGGATATGATGTACAGTATGATGTAGGATATGGTTACAGTATGATGTAGGATATGACATAGGATATGATGTACAGTATGATGTAGGATATGATGTACAGTATGATGTACAGTATGATGTAGGATATAATGTACAGTATGATGTAGGATATGGTGAAGGATATGATGTACAGTATGATGTAGGATATGATGTACGGTATGATGGTGGATGTGATGCAGGATATGGTGTACAGTATGACGTAGGATATGATGTACAGTATGATGTCTGTGTGATTCCCCGGTTCCTGCCTGGGTTCTCAGTATACTTACAGCATCTTTCTCTGCTTTCACATTTCATCTTAGCCGCATTGTTTTTCTTCTCTTTTGTTCCTTAGAAAATGATGAAAGATAATAACCTTGTGCGTCATTTAGACGCCTGTGAAACCATGGGCAATGCTACTGCTATATGTTCTGACAAGACGGGCACTTTAACCATGAATCGTATGACCGTGGTCCAAGCCTATGTATGCGGCACCCACTATAGACAAATTCCTGACCCTGAAGCGCTAAACCCAAAAATCCTGGACCTGTTGGTCAATGGAATATCCGTGAATTCAGCATATACATCGAAAATCCTGGTAAGTGACGTCAAACGTGGAACAGATTGTGCTGATTGGGCCTCCATTGGAAAATCAGAGAAACAGATCACTGATCTCAGGGAGCCAAACGACAACACTGCCGGCTGCTAGTGAAAGCGCTCGTCCTAGGTGCATGAATATGCTCTTCTTTTGCATATCCTATGGAAAATAACTTTTTTTTATATATAGATTTGTTAATTAAAAAAAAAATATGAAAAAAAATCTTCCAGTACTTCTCAGCTTTCTGTATGTCCTGTAGGAAGTGGTGTATTCTCTCCAGTCTTCCAGTACTTTTCAACTGCTGTTTGTTATGCAGGAAGTGATGTATTCTCTCCAGTCTGACACACTGCTCTCTGCTGCCACCTCTGTCCATGTCAGGAACTGTCCAGAGCAGGAGAGGTTTTCTATGGGGATTTGCTGCTGCTCTGGACAGTTCCTGACATGGACAGAGGTGGCAGCAGAGAGCACTGTGTCAGACTGGAGAGAATACACCACTATCTGCAGCACATACCGCAGCTGATGAGTACTGGAGGACTTGAGATATTAAAATAAAAGTAATTTACTCATCTGTATAATATTCTGACACCAGATGATTTCTCCCCGTAGTTCCCCTTTAATCTTGTACACAGGGTTAATAAGATTTCTTTTTCTGACCGATTTATAGCCCCCCGAGAAAGAGGGCGGCCTCCCGAGACAAGTGGGGAATAAGACTGAGTGCGCTCTGCTGGGGTTTGTCTTGGACTTGAAGCAAGATTACCAAGCTGTTCGGAATGAGATTCCTGAGGAGAAGCTCTACAAGGTGTACACCTTTAACTCGGTGCGGAAGTCCATGAGCACGGTGCTGAGCGAGACCGGAGGGGGCTTCCGCATGTACAGCAAGGGAGCCTCCGAAATCATTCTACGCAAGTAAGAGCTCCGGATGAGCCGAGGAGCTGGGGGCGGCCAATACTGCTGGTTATACAAGGTTCTTCCTTTTGTTTCATAGATGCACCAAGATCTTGGACCAAGGCGGCGAGGTTTGTCCGTTCAAAACTAGAGACCGGGATGAGATGGTAAAGAAAGTCATTGAGCCGATGGCGTGCGATGGTCTTCGTACTATTTGTCTGGCGTATCGTGACTTCCCAGCAGGCACCGAACCTGATTGGGATAGTGAAGGAGATATCTTGTCTGACCTGACTTGTATTGCTGTGGTGGGCATCGAGGACCCTGTCCGCCCAGAGGTAACCTACACTCCGATTATCTTATGAGCTGTCCAGAGGGTCAGCGGGGTGCTGGCACTGCACATGGGGTGAAGTGAGCGGCCTGGGGATTACCAGTCAGTCTAATTTACCCACAAACCTTTTGTATAGAGAGGCATCTGAGTGATCACACCTATACCGATTGGGAGAACGAGCGGGAAGGGGACTGCGCTAAGCTCTGTGTCACGTGATCAGCCAGGCCCCGACTGATTGTCTATGGAGCCCGACTGATATCGGTGACCCAGAGCCGGGGGCTGCAGCACGGCTTCTACCAGCTCGCTCACCCAATCGGTACAGGTGTGAACACTCAGACCCGGTCCAATAGAGACACTTAAAAGGGGTAATCGCAGCTAGCATAGTTATACTTGTAGGGCTCATCAAGTTACTTAGTATTAGAAAGACAATCATCTAGAAGACCTGCCTCCCCCTCCTGGTAGGCTGCTCTTTCCCTTCCACTGTTTACAGCTTGTTGTCCAGGTTACCAACCACCACTCTGCTCTAAATGCATTTGTCTGGCCGGTACATATATGGCTCTACGGGGAGTGGGTGGCCGTCCCTCTCCTGTGCCTTATTTACCATTTACTTCTGCTCCGGTCAGCCTGGTTTCAGTAACAGCGTGCAGCTCTTAGTGGAGCAGTTGGGGGCGGGGTATATAGTGTATATATACTGTATACTATATAGGAATATGTACATTATAGGGGAGATTTATCAAAGAATCTCCCCTGGTATACGGCATGGGGCAGATTCCTGGTTGCTTCTTGGCATACGCCTGCTGTTACCCCCGCTTACCTGAAGGCATGTGCTGCCACCCCCATTGAACATTTTTCCAGTAGTTTCCATAGACTGTTCTGATCACCTGAACGTGACCCGGGCGTCTGACAGGTAACGGGGTTATCCACAAACACATGGGAAAGCTTCTACATGTTTGGACTGAAAAATTAACAAATGTCCATGCCGTATTCCATGCCGTGTTCTATGTCACAGTCCATGTCGTGTTCTGTACCGTGGTCCATGCCCTATTCCTTGCTGCAGTCCATGCCGTATTCTGTGCGGCGGTCCATGCCCTATTCAATGCCACAGTCCATGCCCTATTCCATGCCGTATTCTGTGGCGCAGTCCATGCCCTATTCCATGCCGTATTCTGTGGCGCAGTCCATGCCCTATTCCTTGAAGTGTTCTGTGCCACAGTCTATGCCCTATTCCTTGCCGTGTTCCATGGCGCACTCCATGCCGTATTCGGTGCCGTGTTCCATGGCGCACTCCATGCTGTATTCGGTGCCGTGTTCCATGGCGCACCCCATGCTGTATTTGGTGCCGTGTTCCATGGCGCACCCCATGCTGTATTTGGTGCCGTGTTCCATGGCGCACCCCATGCTGTATTCGGTGCCGTGTTCCATGCTGTGTTCCGTGCTGCAGTCCCTGCCGTATTCGGTGCCATGTTCCATGCCGCACTCCATGTTGTTTTCGTTGCCGTGTTCCATGGCACACTCCATGCTGTATTCGGTGCCGTGTTCCATGGCGCACTCAATGCTGTATTCGGTGCTGTGTTCCATGGCGCACTCAATGCTGTATTCGGTGCCGTGTTCCATGGCGCACTCCATGCTGTATTTGTTGCCGTGTTCCATGGCGCACTCCATGCTGTATTCGGTGCCGTGTTCCATGGCGCACTCCATGCTGTATTTGTTGCCGTGTTCCATGGCGCACTCAATGCTGTATTCGGTGCCGTGTTCCATGGCGCACTCCATGCTGTATTTGTTGCCGTGTTCCATGGCGCACTCCATGCTGTATTCGGTGCCGTGTTCCATGGCGCACTCCATGCTGTATTCGGTGCTGTGTTCCATGGCGCACTCCATGCTGTATTTGTTGCCGTGTTCCATGGCGCACTCCATGCTGTATTCGGTGCCGTGTTCCATGGCGCACTCCATGCTGTATTTGTTGCCGTGTTCCATGGCGCACTCCATGCTGTACTTGTTGCCGTGTTCCATGGCGCACTCCATGCTGTATTCGGTGCCGTGTTCCATGGCGCACTCCATGCTGTATTCGGTGCCGTGTTCCATGGCGCACTCCATGCTGTATTTGGTGCTGTGTTCCATGGCGCACTCCATGCTGTATTTGGTGCTGTGTTCCATGGCGCACTCCATGCTGTATTCGGTGCCGTGTTCCATTGTGCACTCTATGCTGTATTCGGTGCCGTGTTCCATGGCGCACTCCATGCTGTATTTGTTGCCGTGTTCCATGGTGCACTCCATGCTGTATTCGTTGCCGTGTTTCATGGTGCACTCCATGCTGTTTTCGGTGCCGTGTTCCATGGCGCACTCCATGCTGTATTCGGTGCCGTGCTCCATGGCGCACTCCATGCTGTATTCGGTGCCGTGTTCCATGGCACACTCCATGCTGTATTCGTTGCCGTGTTCCATGGCGCACTCCATGCTGTATTCAGTGCCGTGTTCCATGGCGCACTCCATGCTGTATTCAGTGCCGTGTTCCATGGCGCACTCCATGCTGTATTCGGTGCCGTGTTCGATTGTGCACTCTATGCTGTATTTGGTGCCGTGTTCTGTGCTGTGGTCCATGCCATATTCAGTACCATGTTCCATGCTGTGTTCCATGGCGCACTCCATGCTGTATTCGGTGCCGTGTTCCATGGCGCACTCCATGCTGTTTTCGTTGCCGTGTTCCATGGCGCACTCCATGCTGTATTTGTTGCCGTGTTCCATGGCGCACTCCATGCTGTATTCGGTGCCGTGTTCCATGGCGCACTCCATGCTGTATTCGGTGCCGTGTTCCATGGCGCACTCCATGCTGTATTCGGTGCCGTGCTCCATGGCGCACTCCATGCTGTATTCGGTGCCGTGTTCCATGGCACACTCCATGCTGTATTCGTTGCCGTGTTCCATGGCGCACTCCATGCTGTATTCAGTGCCGTGTTCCATGGCGCACTCCATGCTGTATTCAGTGCTGTGTTCCATGGCGCACTCCATGCTGTATTCGGTGCCGTGTTCCATTGTGCACTCTATGCTGTATTTGGTGCCGTGTTCTGTGCTGTGGTCCATGCCATATTCAGTACCATGTTCCATGCTGTGTTCCATGGCGCACTCCATGCTGTATTTGTTGCCGTGTTCCATGGCGCACTCCATGCTGTTTTCGTTGCCGTGTTCCATGGCGCACTCCATGCTGTATTCAATGCGGTATTCCATGGCGCACTCCATGCTGTATTCGGTGCTGTGTTCCACGGCGCACTCTGTGCTGCATTCGGTGCCGTGGTCCAGGCGGTATTGCCATTGTGTCTGTACAGTGATGACTGATTGTCGCCCTCCTGTGCGCCTCCCTCATATTCGGAAGCTATAGTTAGTCAGGCAGATGGTGGAATTGCTGACAGAGTTTGGTTTGTGACCTTTGGGGTCAGTATGGTGTGTATTATATAATAACTGCTTCTTCTTGTCGCAGGTGCCTGAAGCTATTCTGAAGTGCCAGCGGGCAGGGATCACTGTGCGGATGGTGACCGGGGACAATATAAACACGGCCCGGGCCATTGCTACAAAGTGTGGCATCCTGCTGCCCGGGGAGGACTTCCTGTGCCTGGAGGGGAAGGAGTTCAATACGCTCATCCGGAATGAGAAGGGCGAGGTAAGAAGGTAGTGAGGTATGACTTCTTATACTACCGAATAATGAGAGAGTATAAGATGCAGAGTCACCACAACCTTTAAAGCGTAACTGTCTTAAATCAGTAGTATAAGCGATTTTAAGAAACAAAAAAGCCTCCTTCTGTACTCAAGAAGCAATCTCCCAGCCTCCCCCCCTGATTTCTTATCTGTGCATTATCAGGCAAACACGTCTTCATTACAGAGAAGCCAGTGAAGATGGGTTCTGCTGTGTCCATTATATCCTATGGAGGGGGGAGGGGCCGAGGGAGATGAGTGAGCAGGAAGAGGAGACATGAAGGTCAGCTGTTTGTAGACTCTCTGGGCACCTAAACCGCAGGATTCTGGGGTCAGAAAGGTCCGTGCATATCTATGAACTTACTGAGAGAAGATTTCAGGGTCTTGTGCTGTGCAGGACTGCTCCGTGCTCACTCACTCCTCTCAGCCCCTCCCCTCTCCATAGCCACATAATGGAGACAGAAATCCTGCTTCTTCTGCAGTGAGGGGGGATGCTGGGAGATTGCTTTTTCCGTACAGAAGGAAACTCTTTTGGTAAATTAAACCTAATGCAGAGTTTCTTAAAATTGCTTGTACTATAGATATTTATTGTTTTCAGAAATGACAGCTACGCTTTAAACATGGCAGTCACAGATCTCTATTTCTGGGAAAGACTCTTCCAGGTTTTGTATATGAAATATCGTCTTACTTTATAGTTCACATCTTTGTCCGTCCTTCTGCTGTGAAGCCGCCCTCCTGTCACGGCAACTTCTGCCCATACAAAAAAGGGAGCACACCGCCTCCACATCCACACATGACATGTGGCCCCTACTAGTCCATGTGGCCCCTACTGTTCCACGCAGCCTGTCTGTCACACACACACAGCCCGACTGTCACACACGGCTCAACCATCCCCTGCACACACGTGGCCTCCCCGTCACACTGCCCGTCACTGTACTTGTACTGAAGTAGTTGTAGCATTACATGTTTCTCTTACGCCTCTGTCATACTATTCTCAGGTAGAACAAGAAAAGTTGGACAAAGTTTGGCCGAGGCTTCGTGTACTTGCAAGATCATCCCCCACAGACAAGCATACACTGGTGAAAGGTAAGGCAGTGAGCGCTGTGATCTCAGTCCTCGGAGGTAGAAGGCGACGGCTGCATGTGACCAGATAATATCCTGTACAGAATACCAGTCACATCACATGCTTCTTCTGAGGCAAAAAAAAGAAGAAGAAGCAAGCGGCCTGTGTGGAGGGAGGAGTTTTCTCTTCCTCGGGTCCATCGACACACAACGTCCATTGGTTTTATTTGATAAGAATAAAGATATTTTCAGCTTCAAAAGAACCAAGTCCAGCTGATCCCATCGGAGCAAAGATGCGTCTCTGATTACCAGTCACCATGGTCATTCCCCTCCGCCCTGAGGACTCTGCTTATACCTGAGGAACCCATCAGGACTTCATTCATTTGTTTGTGGTCATTCCTGAATCTGTTTTTGTTGTATCTGTAATCCAGGCATTATAGACAGCACCGTGGCCGAGCAGAGACAAGTGGTGGCTGTCACAGGAGATGGAACCAACGATGGACCAGCATTAAAGAAAGCCGATGTGGGGTTTGCTATGGTATGTTGTATTGATACACTACGTTCTAGAAGTGACTGGGCCCCAGAGCAATGATTGTGCCCCCCCCCCCCCAACTGACCACTAAGGGCCCTATTCCACAGGGCGATTATCGTTGAGATTAGCATTAAGTCGTTCGAATCTAAACGATCGTTCGTTTGATTAGCAGTTAACGATTAACGACTGAACGAGAAATCGTTGATCGTTTAATTAGACCTGGACCTATTTTTATCGTTGCTCGTTCGCAAATCGTTTGTCGTTAACGATTATGCAAACGATAATCGTCCTGTGGAATAGGGCCCTAAGCTGTGAGTGTATACATAACTGCAAGCGCTGGTCAGGAGTGCTTGCAGGAGGGACATTTTTAGGACCTGGGTGCTGCAAGTGATGACAGCTTAGGGGCCCAGTGTATTGCAGGGTCCCCTGATGCGGCGGGCCCGGAGCAGCTGCTATGGCTGCTGCAGTGGTATATACCCCCTGGTAAGTACTCTCCTTGCACAGGATAACTTCTAATAATCTATATCAGACCTTCATGTTTTTTCTTATAGGGTATAGCCGGTACTGATGTTGCAAAAGAAGCGTCGGACATTATCCTGACTGATGATAACTTTACCAGCATTGTCAAGGCGGTCATGTGGGGGCGCAATGTGTATGATAGCATCTCCAAGTTTCTTCAGTTCCAGCTGACTGTTAACGTTGTTGCTGTTATTGTCGCTTTCACTGGGGCTTGCATCACTCAGGTAAGAAGAACTCTGTCTTCTATCCTTTACCAGAGGGGAAGCTATCCAGAGCTGGGCAGCAGGTGATGTATGTGGTGGCGGGGAGTCCCAGGACTCTGACCCGTGGAGACGAGGAGGAGGAAGGAAGGGGAGGAAAGTCTCCCAACGCTGCGAGACTAGGCCTCAAGGGTAGGTTCACACTATGGAATCCACACGGATAAGTTCCGGCGGATTCCATGGCTCGTACCCGTTCACGGCGGCACGCCTATCCGCCTGTGCCATAGACGCCATCCTATGGCCGGGCTAATTCCGCATTCTGACGAAAAAATTTACATGTCTATTCTTAATTCTTTTGATGGAACGCAGAATAGGATGGGGTCTATAGCACGGGCGGATAGGCATGCCGCCGTGAACAGGTACGAGCCATGGAATCCACTAAAACTTCTATAAATTACATCTAGGCTATTATGTAGGTGTGCTCTTATATCCTCTATGTGGTGTATCTCCCTACACTTATCAGCTGCTGTATGTCCTGCAGGAAGTGCTGTATTCTCTCCAGTCTGACACAGTGCTCTCTGCTGCCACCTCTGTCCATGTCAGGAACTGTCCAGAGCAGGAGAGGTTTTCTATGGGGATTTGCTCCTGCTCTGGACAGTTCCTGACATGGACAGAGGAGGCAGCAGAGAGCACTGTGTCAGACTGGAGAGAATACACCACTTCCTGCAGGACATGCAGCAGCTGATAAGCACTGGAACTCTGGAGATTTTTAAATAGAAGAGACTCTGAAGAGCAGCAATACTCCCGCCCATATCGCCAGGCCTCATTCACACGTCAGTATATTTTTGCTGGCTGAAATTTGTGTCCGTATTTTGGTATCTGCTATAAACCCTCCGTAGTGCACGTCCGCAGCGTCCCCAGAAATTGGACCGTGGTTTGAACTAGTTGTGTTGGGCATTTCTTGCGGACGGTTTGTGGACGTGGCGGCTCTAATAGATTTCTATGGGATAATGTGCTGCAGTTGCGTCCGCTCTACAACATCTTCTATTCTTTTAGTGACACACAAGTGCACGGACGGACAATGCGGACGTGTGCATGGCTCTATTGAAAGCAATGGGATCTGTCTCTAGTAAAATTTGCGGATCGGTGAATGCGCCACTATGTGAATGAGGCCTTGGAGCGGTTTGGACATCTGATCTTTCCTGAAGGAGTCCATCAGTAGTCGCCTGTGGTCAGATGGAGCCGCGTTCTTCATCATCTCACCGTTCTCACGCGTTCTCCCTTTCTGCAGGACTCTCCGCTAAAAGCTGTGCAGATGCTTTGGGTTAACCTGATCATGGATACGTTTGCATCCCTCGCGTTGGCCACAGAACCTCCCACAGAATCATTACTTCTGCGTAAACCGTATGGCCGTAACAAACCACTCATCTCGCGCACCATGATGAAGAACATTCTGGGACACGCCATCTATCAGCTGACCATCATCTTCACTCTGCTCTTTGCAGGTCAGGATTGGGCTTTCTATCAGTTCTATGTAGTCACATGTATTACCTCCAGCGGCGAGGACGGGAGCGGTGGGGGAGGCTTGCTGGTGGGGGCGGGGGGTCTTGCTGGTACGGGGGGGGGGGTCTTGCTGGTAGGGGGGTCTTGATGTTGCCGTGTTTAGCTTTAGGCCTGGTGGCCTGATATACATATAGGATATACTGTACAAATAGGGTATACATAGGATATACTGGACATATAGCATATACATATAGGATATACTGGACATAGAGGATATACATAGGATATACTGTATATGTAGGGTATACATAGGATATACTGGACATAGAGGGTATACATAGGATATACTGTACATATAGGATATACATATAGGATATACTGGATATATAAGGTATACATAGGATATACTGTACAAATAGGGTATACATAGCATATACTGGACATATAGCATATACATATAGGATATACTGGACATAGAGGATATACATAGGATATACTGTATATGTAGGGTATACATAGGATATACTGTACAAATAGGGTATACATAGGATATACTGGACATATAGCATATACATATAGGATATACTGGACATAGAGGATATACATAGGATATACTGTATATGTAGGGTATACATAGGATATACTGGACATAGAGGGTATACATAGGATATACTGTACATATAGGATATACATAGGATATACTGTACAAATAGGGTATACATAGCATATACTGGACATATAGCATATACATATAGGATATACTGGACATAGAGGATATACATAGGATATACTGTATATGTAGAGTATACATAGGATATACTGGACATAGAGGGTATACATAGGATATACTGTACATATAGGATATACATAGAGGATATACTGTACATATAGGATATACTGGACATATAGGGTATACATAGGATATACTGTACAAATAGGGTATACATAGGATATACTTGACATATAGGGTATACATAGGATATACTGTACATAGAGGGTATACATATAGGATATACTGGACATATAGGGTATACGTATAGCATATACTGTATATAGAGGATATACATATAGGATATACTGGACATAGAGGATATACATATAGCATATACTGTACATAGAGGATATACTGTCCATAGAGGATATACAGTACATTTAGTGTGTGTATATAGGATATACTGTACATATAGGATATATATAGGATATACTGTACATAGAGGATATACATATATCTGTGCTGTCAGTTTCCAGATGACTTAGCAGTACATGCTTACCTAGTGCGTCGCTGCTATGATCCGGCATCCTGTTCTCCCGCTTCTCCCGTCCAGCCGCTGTGTCTTCAGGCTCCGCCTTCTTTGGCTGTCAGTCATTCTGGAGGAGGTCTGAAGATACAGCGGCTGGACCGGAGAGCGGGAGAAGAGGTTGGCGCATCACAGCAGCAGGGCACTAGGTAAGTATGTACTGCTGTGTCATCTGGAAACTGACAGCACAGATATATACATATACCCCAGTATTATATATCTGTGCTGTCAGTTTGTCTTTATCGTTATCGGCCCCTCACCCCTTGTTTACACAGTGGGATGTGCGGCCGATAACAATATATTTTGCTTCAAATACTTCATGTAATAAATTTTATAATGTGCGGTATGAGTTCTGTAGTTTTCAATTTCTCATGTTCTTTCTTTACAGGAGAGAAGTTTTTTGACATAGACAGTGGCAGGAACGCCCCCCTTCATTCCCCACCCTCAGAACATTACACTATTGTTTTTAACACTTTTGTTATGATGCAACTATTTAACGAGATCAATGCCCGAAAAATCCACGGAGAGCGCAATGTGTTTGAGAACATCTTCCGAAACCCCATATTCTGTGCCGTTGTTGTGGGGACATTTGCAGCACAGGTACGTGGGATGATTTAATAGGATTCTAACTACTGCCGTTGAGCCCCAAAGAGTACCCCTGCACCCCCAAACAAGTCAAGGGTTGTTGGACAGTGGGCACTACGGCATGGCAACAGCAGGTTCACAGTTTAGAGCAAAAAACAGGGAGGTATTAAATTTATGGGGGAGAAAAACAGTTCAGGGATGTAAGTAACTTTACTAAAAACATTACATTTGAACGCCTGATTTTGCCAACTTTGCTTCATTGCACAGGATAAAACAAGTGATAGCCTCGAGGTTACAGTGAGTGAGAACCACGGATGCAATACACCGGCACCACCGCTTTATCTGCCACTGGCTCCACTCACTGAATGGGAGTCCGTCCGCCAATCAACAATTCATAGCCGATTCTGTGGATAATTTATTAATTGCTGAAGGCTCCAGCACTCATAAATGTAGGCCTGGCAGTGAGACCTGCTGTGATCAATAACTTTTGACATGTCTGATGACAGGTTGAATCTTGTTCTTGATGACAGACACTCTTTAGATCAATCAGTAGCCTGGCTGCCATTTTCAGCGGGCCCATGCCCATCAGTATGTTTCTCTAAAGTCATTAGCCAGATTACACTGTCCGTGAGAGATACCGTGGAGATACCTCCTCCATGTAGTCAGATACCTCCCCCATCATAGTCAAATACCTCCCCCATCCGCCCTTTTTAGTAACTTTCTGTCCTTTCTCTCTCCTATAGGCTCCCAAACTGTAGTGACTCCGCAGTTTAGTGTCATGCACAGTAAAGTGAGTGGGATTGTGGGTTATCCCTGTATATAGGATCTCCTGCTGTGCCCCCATAGTATTAGTTCCCCCATAGTAATAATGACTCCTGCTGTGCCCCCATATAGTAATAATGCTCCCTGTTGATCCCCCATAGTAATGTCCCCTGTTGATCCCCCATAGTGATATCCCCTGTTGATCCCTCATAGTAATGTCTCCTGCTCTGCCCCCATAGTAATGTCCCCTGCCCTGATAGTAATGCCCCCCTGCTGATTCCCCATAGTAATGCCCCCTGCTCTACCCCATAGTAATATCCCCTGCTCTACGCCCATGGTAATGTCCCCTGCTCTACCCCATAGCAATGTCCCCTGCTGATCCCCCATAGCAATGTCTCCTGCTGATCCCCCATAGTAATGTCCCCTGCTCTGCCCCCATAGTAATTTACCCTGCTCTGCCTTCATAGTAATGTCCCTTGCTGATTCCCCAAAGTAATGTCCCCTTGCTGATTCCCCCATAGTAATGCCCCCTGCTGATTCCCCCACAGTAATGCCCCCTGCTGATTCCCCCACAGTAATGCCCCCTGCTGATTCCCCCACAGTAATGCCCCCTGCTGATTCCCCCACAGTAATGCCCCCTGCTGATTCCCCCACAGTAATGCCCCCTGCTGATTCCCCCACAGTAATGCCCCCTGCTGATTCCCCCACAGTAATGCCCCCTGCTGATTCCCCCACAGTAATGCCCCCTGCTGATTCCCCCATAGTAATGTCCCTGGTGATTTCCCCATAGTAATGTCCCCCTGGTGATTCCCCATAGTAATCCCCTCTGCTGATTCCCCATAGTAATCCCCCCTGCTAATCCTCCCATAGCAATCCCTACTGCTGATCCCTCCATAGTAATGTCCCCCTGCTGATTCCCCCGTAGTAATATCCACCTGCTGATTCCCCCCCCCCCCCCCCCCCCATAGTAATGTCCCCCTGCTGATTCCTCCATAGCAATGTCCCCCTGCTGATTCCCCCATAGTAATGTCCCCCTGCTGATACTCATAGTAATGCCCCCCTGCTGATTCCCCCATATAAATGTCTCCTGCTGATGCCCCCATAGTAATTCCTCCTGCTGATTCCCCCATAGTAATCCCTCCTGCTGATCCCCCCCCCATAGTAATGTCCACCTGCTGATCTCCCCCATAGTAATGTCCCCCTGCTCATTCCCCCTTAGTAATGTCCCCCTGCTGATTCCCCCCTAGTAATCCCCCCTGCTGATCTCCCCCATAGTAATTCCCCTGCTGATTCTCCCATAGTAATCCCCCCTGCTGATTCCCCCCATAGTAATCCCCCCTGCTGATTCCCCCCATAGTAATCCCCCATAGTGATCCCCCCATAGTAATCCCCCCATCTGATCCCCCCCATAGTAATGTTCCCTGCTGAATCCCCCCCCATAGTAATGTCCCCCTGCTGATCCCCCATAGTAATCCCCCCGGCTGATCCCCCCCCCCCGTAATAATTTCCCGTGCTGATCCCACCATAGTAATGCTCCCTGCTGAACCCCCACAGTAATGTCCCCCTGCTGATCCCCATAGTAATGCCTCCTGCTTATTTCCTCTATAGTAATGTCCCCCTGCTGACTCCCCAATAGTAATGTCCCCTGCTGATCCCCCACATAGTAATCCCCCTGCTGATCCCCCCCCAAAGTAATGTTCCCTGCTGACCCCCCCCCATAGTAATGTCCCCCTGCTGATCCCCCATAGTAATGTCCCCCTGCTGATTTCCCATAGTAATGTCCCCCTGCTGATTTCCCATAGTAATCCCCCCTACTGATCCCCCCATAATAATGTCCGCTGCTGATCCCCCCCATAGTAATCCTCCCTGCTGTCCCCCCCATAGTAATGTCCCCCTGCTTATCCCCCATAGTAATCCCCCTGCTGATCCCCCCCATAGTTATGTCCCCTGCTGATCCTCCCCATAGTAATGTTCCCTGCTGACCCCCCCATAGTAATGTCTCCTGCTGATCCCCCATAGTAATGTGTCCTGCTGATCCCCCCATAGTAATGTTGCCTGCTGATCCCCCCCCATAGTAATCCCCCCTGCTGATCCCCCCCCCCATAGTAATGTCTCCTGCTGATCCCCCCCCCCCCCCATAGTAATGTCTCCTGCTGATACCCTATAGTAATGTCCCCCTGCTGATTCCCCATAGTAATGTCCCCCGCACCCCAACACAAAAAAAAATTATGATGTGGGTCCCTGTCCTCTGCGCTCCAGTAAGCTCCGAGGAGGAGGCTGGTGAGCTGGGGTCGGCGCAGATTTAGGGGGGAGCTGCTGGGGAAAGGAAGGTGAGAGCAGCAGTGGAGACTGGTGCCGGGACACCGCTGAGTGATAGGCTTGAGGCTTGCTGTAAAGCGTGTCACTAAATGCTGTTACATCAAAGCAGTGTATCATTTTATCAGTTGTTTTATCCTGGAAAACCTTTTTAACTTTGAAGCAAACCAAAATGTTTGCGTTGCCTGAGATGGGTGTATATTGTACCCTTAGAGATTGCCCATACGGTATTTACTGCAGTCACTGCAGGGTTCAATGCTAGACTGACACCTTCAGGGGACAGCTGCCGCGCAGGGATCACGGGAACCCCGCTGTCACAATGACATAAAAAATGCTGGCTAAGATGACTTGGTGCTAACTATAACTGGTAAATTATGTTCCTCAGACACACTAAGGGATGTGCAAGGACAGACCACATGGAAAGATGTTCATGTGGTGGAAAATAATACACAAATTGTATATCACTAATTAAAAGACATGATATTCAGAACGTCTTTGTCTAGCTTTTACATGTTCTCCTGTTTTTGAGTTGTTAAACTTTGCCTGTATGCCTCCAAAAAGATAATAAGCTCCCTCTGTGCATTCATATAATAGTTAGGCCCCTCTGTGCCTTCATATAGTAGTTAGGCCTTCTCTGTGCATTCATATAGTAGTTAGGCCTTCTCTGTGCATTCATATAGTAGTTAGGCCTTCTCTGTGCATTCATATAGTAGTTAGGCCTTCTCTGTGCATTCATATAATAGTTAGGCCCCTCTGTGCCTTCATATAGTAGTTAGGCCTTCTCTGTGCATTCATATAGTAGTTAGGCCTTCTCTGTGCATTCATATAATAGTTAGGCCCCTCTGTGCCTTCATATAGTAGTTAGGCCTTCTCTGTGCATTCATATAGTAGTTAGGCCTTCTCTGTGCATTCATATAATAGTTAGGCCCCACTGTGCCTTCATATAGTAGTTAGGCCTTCTCTGTGCATCCATATAGTAGTTAGGCCTTCTCTGTGCATTCATATAATAGTTAGGCCCCTCTGTGCCTTCATATAGTAGTTAGGCCTTCTGTGTGCATCCATTTAGTAGTTAGGCCTCTGTGCATCCATATAGTAGGTATGCTCCCTCTGTACCCCCATATAGTAGTTAGGCTTTCTCTGTGCATCCATATAGCAGTTATGCTCCCTCTGTACCCCCATATAGCAGTCAGGCCCCCTCTGTGCATCCATATAGTAGTTAGGCCCCCTCTGTACCCTTATATAACAGGTATGTCCCCTATGTACCCCTGTATAGTAGTTAGGCCTTCTCTGTGCATCCATATAGCAGTTATGCCCCCCTCTTAGGCCGCCTCTGTGCTTCCATATAGAAGTATAGTCCTCTGTATACATCCATATAGTCGTTATGCCCCCTCTGTGCATCCATATAGCAGTTATGCCCCCTCTGTACCCCCATATAGCAGTTATGCCCCCTCTGTACCCCTATATAGCAGTTAGGCTCCTCTCTACGTCCATATAATAGTTAAGCCCCTCTGTCTCCATATAGTAATTGGGCCCCTCTACCAATACATAGACAAACAAACACTATCTCTAGGCAAGGATAATTGAAACAACCACCACGGGCATGTACATTTCTCCAGAGGGACCAATAGAAAGGGGGTAGTGCACGTATGGCTCTAATGTTAACGTTAAATTGACCTATTATTTGTTGTTTTTTTGTCAGATAGTGATTGTAGAATTTGGAGGCAAGCCATTTAGTTGCTCCAGCCTGACTTTATCGCAGTGGTTCTGGTGTATCTTCATTGGAGTTGGTGAGCTCTTATGGGGCCAGGTGTGTTCCTGACTATTGCTACGTCAATGTGACGCTATAATAGCCTTTATTTGTCTCATCATCATTTGATTGATATTGTTCCTTATCCGTTTAGTTAATTTGCACAGTTCCCACAAGCAGACTTAAGTTTTTGAAGGAGGCGGGCCATGGGCCGATGAAAGAGGATATCCACCATGAGGAGCTGCCAGAGGACGTTGATGAGATTGACCATGCGGAAATGGAGCTCCGAAAAGGCCAAATCTTGTGGTTCAGAGGCTTGAACAGGATACAGACTCAGGTACGTCTGCAGTTAAAGGGTTCTTCTCCGTATGTGTAGGAAAATGCATAACCATAGTTCTTCAGGTGTAATGGTGTAAGAGTCACATTATTTATGTATTTTAATATTCTATTTATTTTTTTACAGTTTACAATATAGAAAGTGTGTAGATTCAATAGCAGATGACTGGTGGCAGTCCTTACAGGGGGCTCATATCCTGACAGAAGCGGCCGGTGTCCTCCGTCTTCTGGTTTCCGGCAGCCGCCACTAAATAGCTTTGGAGTGTTCTGCATTCTGTAATAATAATGACTTATTCCGCAGCTCAGATACATAGCTTGTCCGTCACCCATATCGGTGCTCACCATCTAAATTCCAAATTCACCTGTTTGTTTTGGCGTATGGGAACAAACCGGAGAACCCAAGACCCCAGCACTGCAACGCTACAGTGCTATAGTTTCCTGGATCACCTTTGACCCCTTCATGAATATCGGTACTATGTTAGCTATGCGCCAGTCCCTGTCATTATAGACTCTGTTAGGAGTAGGGGTCTATCTAGCACAGTGCCTCTCCTGCAGTAGTCTGGGATGGACGCCTCCTGTTAGCCAAGGAGAGGCCACCATTTGTGTAGGGTCCATCCCAGGCATGAGGCCACCTTACCATGGTGGGATAGTACACGCTATTTAGGGGGGGGTCTTTCAGTCTAAGGTCTGCTCTCAGTCTATGTAGAGCCCTTTGGTAGGCGCTCTGTAGAACCTTACTTTCAGTCTATGTTCACACACTGTACAAACAACGGTCGATCCCTGTGATTGGCCTTTTCTAACGCTACCTACAGCCGGAATTAGGGATCATGATCACGTGGAACGGCCGTTGCTTATACAGTGTGTGAACATAGCCTAAATCTTAGTCTGTCCAGCAGCCTCTCTCCTGAAGTCATTGTCCGGGCTATGAGTCCATATGAGCCATCCCTCCGGTGTTCCATTTCGTAGACGTCTCGGGGTGAGAGCTTTGGTGATGAACAGGACTGTTAGTTGCGGTATTATAGATCCGTCATTGTCCTGTTTCCTATACTATCTCCATAAATTAGCCCTGCTTTATAATGAACCTTTGTTGCTGCAACTTTCTGTGCTGATAACGTTTGAGTCACGAGACATTCCACAACCAGGATTGTCGTCTTCCAGATTTTACATGACCATCTTCTTATTGGGAAAACTTTCCCTTGACCCAAGATTGCAGCCATGTTCCAGACATAGCCTTAGAAATAAGCCCCCTCAGCCGTTCCATCGCTGGCCTATTCACATACGTCCCGAGACTTCTGCCTCATCCCGTCTATATTATTATTATTTCTAGTACATTAGATTCTATTAATATTACTGGAAATGTGTTAGCCAGTAGAATGCTGCAAGGCGAGAAGGCGCTCTGTTCCTATTAAACAGCCAGCAGACCGTCGCTCTCGTTGTCGTTTTAATCCCACGCGCTGATTGACGTTGTGCAGGAGCAACAATTATCGGCCAATAATCGTTTCGTTTAATAGGGCCTCAACCCCACTTATTGCCGATCCTTCACAAGCAGCTTCGGCCTCATTGCTCCGGCTCCATCTGCTACTGCATATATTCATATGCTGGATGCATTTCAGATGAAATGGTTAATAGTCGTGTACTATGGTCTGTATAATGCAGGAATATAACATGGCTCTATATGCCTACGCGGGACACCAAAGCTCAGGACGTTGCTGTGGCCGGTAATTGGCTGACCCTCTCCTGAGACTAGGGGAAGCATGTGAGATCAGCGGAGGACATGGGGGCAAACAGACAGGGAATATATTATGTAATGGCGGATAGCCCCTCTCCAGGAGCGCTCCTCCTCCTCCTCGCTGACCTGTGTCTGCCGCCAGGAGATAAGGTCACTAAGCAGCTTAGTGTCCGTCACCTCGGCATCTCCTCAGGCTTCCTGGATCTCGTCCTGGTAACGTCCTCTCACTTCTATTCTGCGCACGGTTTCTGCTTTCTGCCGTTTGCAGGAAACAATACATATATAAAAGTGTCTTTTGTTCCTCTCCTGCTACTGATCCTTTTTGCTTTCCTGATCCTGAATGATCCTTTATAGTTTATTCCTTCATGCTGAAATACTTACTATATGGCCAAACACATTGGGACAGACCTCTTAAAGGGCAACTCCAGCAAAAAGATTTTTCTTTCAAATCATTTGGTTCAGAAAGTTATATAGATTTGTAAATCACTTCTATTAAAAATCTCCAGTCTTCCAGTACTTATCTGCTGCTGTATGTCCTGCAGGAAGTGGTGAATTCTCCAAAGTCTTCCATTACTTATCAGCTGCTTTATGTCCTACAGGAAGTGTTTTATCCTCTACAGTCTTCCAGCACTTATGTAATGTGTGTTACTCTTCTAATGAGTGAATAAAATAAAAAGGAATTAAGGTACTCACTGTCAGCGCTGTCCACATAGAGAAGTGGCCAAAAGCTTAAATAAATGAATTTAATATAGTGAAAAATATATTTAATATAGCACTTATGCACTTTGTTTTATCCGATGAAGAGACGTATGTCTTAGAAACGCATCATATTTGTGCTATATTAAATATATTTTTCACTATATTAAATTCATTTATTTAAGCTTTCGGCCACTTCTCTTTGTGGACAGCGCTGACCGTGAGTACCTTAATTCTATTTTATTTTATTCACTTCTTCTCTCCACGGGCCCCATTATTTTGGGAGTATCCTGTGTTTTTGGTACAGTCAGCTCAGCAGTCCCTAGAGGTAGTAGGCCCCTATACAGTGGACTGTCACCAAACACGACCCTGGATTCGGATTTGTACCCTGTTGAGGGGTGATCTGCACAAAGCCCAAGTGGCATCCAGGTGAGCATTTAGGTGTATTGAGGTATCACACGAGGCGCCGCTGCCCGCTTTTTTCTTCTTTTTCTCTCCCACTCTTCTAATGAGGATTGGTGTTATTTTTTTATTACATTATTTTGTGACTGATTTATTAAAATGTCAAACTGCTATAGTAAATGCATCTAAGAAAAAAAGTAGCAAAATTGTCCCAAAAAGTGAAAAATTTTGCAAACAAATCCCCCCGGTACTGACCAGACGTAGGCCCGTCCCGGTACTGACTAGACGTAGGCCATTCCAGTACTAACCAGATTTAGGCCCACCCCGGGACTGACCAGACGTAGGCCGTTCCAGTACTAACCAGATTTAGGCCCACCCCGGGACTGACCAGACGTAGGCCCGCCCCGGGACTGACCAGACGTAGGCCCGCCCCGGGACTGACCAGACGTAGGCCCGCCCCGGGACTGACCAGACGTAGGCCCGTCCCGGTACTGACTAGACGTAGGCCGTTCCAGTACTAACCAGATTTAGGCCCACCCCGGGACTGACCAGACGTAGGCCGTTCCAGTACTAACCAGATTTAGGCCCACCCCGGGACTGACCAGACGTAGGCCCGCCCCGGGACTGACCAGACGTAGGCCCGCCCCGGGACTGACCAGACGTAGGCCCGCCCCGGGACTGACCAGACGTAGGCCCGTCCCGGTACTGACTAGACGTAGGCCGTTCCAGTACTAACCAGATTTAGGCCCACCCCGGGACTGACCAGACGTAGGCCGTTCCAGTACTAACCAGATTTAGGCCCACCCCGGGACTGACCAGACGTAGGCCCGCCCCGGGACTGACCAGACGTAGGCCCGCCCCGGGACTGACCAGACGTAGGCCCGCCCCGGGACTGACCAGACGTAGGCCCGCCCCGGGACTGACCAGACGTAGGCCCGCCCCGGGACTGACCAGACGTAGGCCCGCCCCGGGACTGACCAGACGTAGGCCCGCCCCGGGACTGACCAGACGTAGGCCCGCCCCGGGACTGACCAGACATAGGCCCGCCCCGGTACTGACCAGACATAGGCCCCCCCCCCCCCGGCACTGACCAGACGTAGGCCCGCCCCGGTACTGACCAGACGTAGGGGCCGCCCCCCCCCCCCCCCCCCCCCCCAGACTTAGGCGCCCCCCCCCCCCCCCCCCCCCGGTACTGGCCAGACGTAGGCCCCCCTTCCCCCCCCGGTACTGACCAGACGTAGGCCCCCACCGGTACTGTCCAGACGTAGGCCCCCACCGGTACTGACCAGACGTAGGCCCCCACCGGTACTGACCAGACGTAGGCCCCCACCGGTACTGACCTGGGAAACCGGGAAGAATGGCTGCCGTACTGGGGTAGAAATCCTGCACCAGTATGTGGATGAGATTTGCAAAAATTTTCAGTAAATCCAGTATACCAAGACCAATGTTAGTAGTACTACCAGTACAGGGACAAATAATCCCACCACACCACCATAAACTCATATACTAAGATCACTCTCCTCTATACGGTGAGTATATATTGGTAGAAGTCGATATACACCCCCTCTGCAGATGGGTTATATCCAGTGACGGCTGGGAGCCCCCTCGGCCTCATTCACATTTATTTTTCATCCGGCCCCGACCATGACTCTTTGCAGAATCTGCCAGAAAAGTATATTAGGTTCTTTGCTCCAGCACATGTAGTATTAGGACCCTCTCTGCCCCCGAATAGTAGTAATCCTTCCATAGTAAGCCTCCCCTGTAGGTAGCCCCCCCTCCCAGGCAATCCTTCCATAGTAAGCCTCCCGTGTAAGTAGCCCCCCTCCTGGGCAATCTTTCTATAGTAAGCCTCCCCTGTAGGTAGCCCCCATCCCGGGCAACCCTTCCATAGTAAGCCTCCCCTGTAAGTAGCCCCCCTCCTGGGCAATCTTTCTATAGTAAGCCTCCCCTGTAGGTAGCCCCCCTCCCGGGCAATCCTTCCATAGTAAGCCTCCCCTGTAGGTAGCCCCCCTCCCGGGCAATCCTTCCACAGTAAGCCTCCCCTGTAGGTAGCCCCCCTCCCGGGCAATCCTTCCATAGTAAGCCTCCCCTGTAGGTAGCCCCCCACCCGGGCAATCCTTCTATAGTAAGCCTTCCTTGTAGGTAGCCCTCCTCCCGGGCAATCCTTCCATAGTAAGCCTCCCCTGTAGGTAGCCCCCCTCCCGGGCAATCCTTCTATAGTAAGCCTTCCCTGTAGGTAGCCCCCCTCCCGGGCAATCCTTCTATAGTAAGCCTCCCCGTAGGTAGTCCCCCCTCCCGGGCAATCCTTCTATAGTAAGCCTTCCCTGTAGGTAGCCCCCCTCCCGGGCAATCCTTCTATAGTAAGCCTCCCCTGTAGGTAGCCTCCCCCCTCCCGGGCAATCCTTCTATAGTAAGCCTCCCCTGTAGGTAGCCCCCCTCCCGGGCAATCCTTCTATAGTAAGCCTCCCCTGTAGGTAGCCTCCCCCCTCCCGGGCAATCCTTCTATAGTAAGCCTCCCCTGTAGGTAGCCCCCCTCCCGGGCAATCCTTCTATAGTAAGCCTCCCTTGTAGGTAGCCCCCCTCCCGGGCAATCCTTCTATAGTAAGCCCCCCCTGCCTAGGCAATTCTTCTATAGTAAGCCTCCCCTGTAGGTAGCCCCCCTCCCGGGCAATCCTTCTATAGTAAGCCCCCCCTGTAGGTAGCCCTCTGTAGTAAGCACCGTACCTCCATATACAGGCACATAGGCCTGAGCACACGGCGCCCCCCGATGTTTATCGTGTCTTTATTCCGTCCGTGTTATGGAGCTGTAATAGTCTGCAAGGTGTGGCCCCTGAGCATCATGGAGACCTGGTGCCATACAGACTCCTGTGAGGAAGGCACCTAGGTCACCCCTCATCTACAATCCTACACAGATGGAGGGACACTCCTGTTTGTTCTTTTTTTTTTTTGTTTAAAGCGGTACTTTCAGATCATCTGGGGTCAAAAGGTTTTACACATTTTTAATGTTCTTCTTTAATGTACTTCCATTACTTATCAGCTGTTGTATGTCCTGCAGGAAGTGGTGTATTCTCTCTAGTCTTCTAGTACTTATCAGCTGCTGTATGTCCTGCAGGAAGTGGTGTATTCTCTCCAGTCTTCTAGTACTTATCAGCTGTTGTATGTCCTGCAGGAAGTGGTGTATTCTCTCTAGTCTTCTAGTACTTATCAGCTGCTGTATGTCCTGCAGGAAGTGGTGTATTCTCTCCAGTCTTCCAGTACTTATCAGCTGCTGTATGTCCTGCAGGAAGTGGTGTATTCTCTCCAGTCTTCTAGTACTTATCAGGTGGAATACTGGAGATTTTTATATAGAAGCAATTTTGCAAGTATAGCTTTTTGACACCAGTTGATTTGAAAGCAAAGAAATAGTAAGAGTTCCCCTATAATCACCGAGACCCCCACGATTTCTAACCTGGTTAATATTTCAGACAATTCTTTGGGTAACTAGAGATCTCGGCCGGCCGTTCAGTATTTCATCTTTCCAGCAGCTTCAGGGTTGGGGTCTGCTGGCCGTCGCTACATATCCCTCCTGCCGGTTACTGATGAACGCGTTTGGCTTTGTTGTGTAATAATGAGGCTCCATACAGATGATAGTACCCGCTTCTCCGCTCCCATCCCATCAGCCATATTGTTTATGTGGAGCCCCTGAAGGTTGTGGTGGACCAGAACAATGGAACGCATCAAACCCTCCTGGACGTGTTCCCTGTGCTTGTCCGTGAGACGGCCGGATATATTAGTCTGTCATGGCACAGACAGACAGCCGCCAATTCCAGCTTTCAGGAGGTATTCCAGGAAGAATCTCGCGGGGTCCCACCTCTGTACTCGCCATGCTCTGTATCGGGCCCCGGATTCTGGGTAAGAGTAGATGCGCGGGTGCGCCATGTGACCTCCAGCTTTATTCATTTCACTGGAACTCCGTAAGAGCGATGTACTCAGCTCTTTCTGTCGGCTCCATAGGAATGAATAGAGCTGGAGGTCACAGCCGCACCCGCCAATCTACTCATTACCCAGGGGCGTCTCCTACTTTTCCCCTATCTTTCCTGGAGTTCCCCTTTAAGGAAGTAGATGTTGGAGTCTCTCGTTGTTGAGCCTTTTCCATTAACCCTTTGTGTATGTATACTGAGATTGACCTCTTCAGGCCCTATCACACCAGAAGATGTCTGACAGATTTCTTCAGCCAAAGCCAGGAATGGATGTGAAAAGAGGAGAAATCTCAGTCTTATGTTTACGACCTGTTCCTGGCTTTGGCTGAGACCTCTTTTGGTGTCATCGGGCCCTTATTGTCCACATATTATCCCTATTGTCTCTGTTGTGATACTTAACCTGAATTCTTTCTCAATCTTCAGTAATGATGAGCTTCTGTCTTCCTCAGTTCTCTCTCTGTCGTCTGACTTTGGTGTCTTTCCCTCTGATTCCTTACAGATGGACGTAGTTTATACATTCCAGACGGGCGGTACCTCTTTACAAGGGGCTCTGAGGCGCCAGCCTTCCACCATTAGCCAGCACCTCGATGCTAAACATGTCTCTAGCCCAACCCATGTAGCTCTGTCCTCTGCTACCTCTCCCCCAGCCTCCTCTGCTGCTGTCGCTTCTGTGGGCAGTGAGTTCAACACTATTACAATGCATGCTGTGCACATGGACTGCTGGTCACCATTCTGTCTGTCTCTTATCAGCCCAGGGAAGGATGGCATGGCCATTGCTTTCTGATTTCTTCTTTTTCCTATTTATTTTTAACCCTTGCATTGTCATATGTTTTTCCTGCAGGTGGAAGACCATGTTTTTGATCCAACAGACTAGCTATGGAACACGGGAAGGAGGGAGGGGGGGCACCCACTTAGCTGGTCACAGTTTCTGGAGCTTAGACTGGGTTCACACTGTGTTTTTACAGTCTGTTCCAGGTGATGGGTCAGTTTTGACATTAAGGCATGGCGATGGGGCTGCAGTGACTAATAGCTGCAATCCCCGGCTGCTGTCAGCATCGTTGTGACCCTTCTCTGATCCCCCCACCTCCCCTCCAGCCGCACCATGACGTACAGGTACGTCATGGGGCGTGAAGGGGTTAAAGAGAATCGGCCAGCTAGAAAAGACTTTCCAGTCTGCTGACATGGCTCCTGTCTCTGTAACCAGTGACACAATGCTTACCTCTATAGAAGTTACCTGGGGCTGCAATGCTTTTTATTGCCGTTCTGAAGTGTCATAGAGGCGGGGCCAGGGAACTTCTATTCACTTCACTGCCTTGTCCACGCCTCTGTGACACTTAAGGAACAAAAAGCATTTTTTAGGTGATTGCAGTTATGGACAGTAAGGTTACAGATAGTGGCGATAGCCGTGTAGGCAGCCACTGAATAACCAGCTGGGGGCGTGTCCCAGCACTGACACTATCCAATCAGAGCTGACCAGACTATTAGGACACGTCCCCAGACGGTAACACCCATTGGTTATGGAGTCACACATCTCTATTAGAGGTGGGCATACCCCTCCTGACTGGTCTCTCCCCTATCCTCCCCATACACATGAATGTTCAGCATGACTGGGAAAGGAGTAAGCTGCAGCCAGACTTCTCCGGCAAAAGCTTATCTTTCTGAGAACATAGGGGTCGGGCATTGATTTTCCATCACATCTGACCCCTATCTCCACATTATCTGTCGGGGAGAGTCAGGAGAGCCCCATACACCTTATACCGAGAGCGGAACCAGCTGATAGAAGTGTATGACCGAGGACCAGCACATCTCACAGGGCTATACGAAATAATGGTTTCATGGGAAATACTACTAAAACAGACAGCTTAGGAGAGTTAACAGGCTGACCGAGACATTAAAGTGTCCAAGGATCTCACAGAATCTTTAGTGACTTTAAGGAGAAGTCTGGGCAGACCTTCTTAATTCACAATGCCGGGGAGGATAAAAGAAGTAACATGCTCTCTGGCTCCAGCACTGGTGGCTGCATATCGCCTGTCAGGTCCCCGGCCGTTACCTGGGAAGAGGGGTCCCGGGACGTGTCAGGTGGGCACAGCCAGTCAGCAGCCGGAGACCGGACCGGCGGTATGCGGCCATCGGCAATGGAGCCGAAGGATAAAAGAAGTAACATGCTCTCTGGCTCCAGCACTGGTGGCTGCATATCGCCTGTCAGGTCCCCGGCCGTTACCTGGGAAGAGGGGTCCCGGGACGTGTCAGGTGGGCACAGCCAGTCAGCAGCCGGAGACCAGACCGGCGGTATGCGGCCATCAGCAATGGAGCCGAAGGATAAAAGAAGTAACATGCTCTCTGGCTCCAGCACTGCTGGCTGCATATCGCCTGTCAGGTCCCCGGCCGTTACCTGGGACGTGTCAGGTGGGCACAGCCAGTCAGCAGCCGGAGACCGGACCGGCGGTATGCGGCCATCAGCAATGGAGCCGAAGGATAAAAGAAGTAACATGCTCTCTGGCTCCAGCACTGGTGGCTGCATATCGCCTGTCAGGTCCCCGGCCGTTACCTGGGACGTGTCAGGTGGGCACAGCCAGTCAGCAGCCGGAGACCAGAGCGGCGGTATGCGGCCATCGGCAATGGAGCCGAAGGATAAAAGAAGTAACATGCTCTCTGGCTCCAGCACTGGTGGCTGCATATCGCCTGTCAGGTCCCCGGCCGTTACCTGGGACGTGTCAGGTGGGCACAGCCAGTCAGCAGCCGGAGACCGGACCGGCGGTATGCGGCCATCGGCAATGGAGCCGAAGGATAAAAGAAGTAACATGCTCTCTGGCTCCAGCACTGGTGGCTGCATATCGCCTGTCAGGTCCCCGGCCGTTACCTGGGACGTGTCAGGTGGGCACAGCGAGTCAGCAGCCGGAGACCGGACCGGCGGTATGCGGCCATCGGCAATGGAGCCAGGGAGATGAGAGCAGGTTACTACTTTTCTCCTCCCCGGACTTCCCCTTTAATGTACATCATACACATAGTAAATGGAGGAGAAACCTTCCAGTGTGAACACGTGAGAAGGGTAAATCACAGGAATGGGCTAGCAGTGGTGACCTAGGAAAGCTGTGACTATCCCATGGGCTTGTGAATGTGTGTGATACACTTACTGTGGCTGTACTAACACCAATAACTTGTGCCTTTACTTAATATCCGCAGTCGCAGCCGTTCTGGACGTTGTGGGGGCTTTAACCTGCTCTTTTCTTTATTCCACTTTCTGTGCTGCCTTAATTTTCCAGCTGATTGTCTGCATGGGGGCCTGATGCATGTGTCGCATGCTAACTCCCTCCTTGGATGATGCAGTCGAGGGTCTAGATGTGTTCTATGGATATTAAAGTTGGAGCCCCTCTTGTAGCTTTAATAATAGTCATTGAGCAATGAGGAGTGTGTGGAAGGCGCTGCATTTATCCTCTGACTTGGCATGGGGCTGCAGCTTTATATATGCCTTATATCTGGAGTATTTAGTTTTTTCTTTTGTAGCAGAGACGTCAATAGTAAGTCTTGTTATTAGTCGTCTAGCTCCTCGCTTCCTATTATCCAGCGTTACGTCTTACTGTTCCGTCTTTGTATATTTCTATGCTGATGCCAGTGACGGTCTGTGTTTGTGCTTGTTCATGTTTTATCCACTTCCTGCAGGAGGAGTTCTGCCCGATTACAGCTCCGCCACTGAATAGCAGCCACACTGTTTACCCACGACCACACAACCGCATTTTTTTGGCCGTATCAAAGCTGTTTTTTTGGACACCCATCCTTTGAGCCCAAATAATGCCATAATAAAACCCAAATCATATAGCCAAAAAATGCCGTTGTGTAGTCGTGGCCTTTCCCTGTTACTTTATTGAGCTGACAGCAGGTAGAGTAACGCTTGGGCGCTGTATTCTCTTTATATAATGTGCCCAGACGTGAAGTTGCTCTGTGCATGTCGGTCGGCCGTGCTCCACACTGACAGCACAGTAGTACCGTGTGCCGCTGTTTATCCTGTCCTACTGAACAGGTGTCCCGTCTTCTCCCTGTGTTT